>WFKH01003881.1:17125566-17142518 GCA_016163765.1 Magallana hongkongensis | reverse complement strand
CACACACACACACACACACACACACACACACACACACACACACCCACACACACACACACACACACATAGATAGAGAGAGAGAGAAAGAGATAGAGAGAGAGAAAGAGATAGAGAGAGAGAGAAAGAGATAGAGAGAGAGAAAGAGATAGAGAGAGATTTGAACAATTTATAATGTGTTTCTGTTGAAATCCTTTCAAATTTTATTAATTAGAGTAATTAAAATCGAATTAATTCAAATGACTCAATTTGCAAATACCTGCATTTCCTTGGCATATCAACGTCATTTTCACATCCTGTATATAACGGCCAGATGAACATGGAGGATCATCTATTACAATGTTCTTTTCTACACTAAAAGCTAGGTACTTTACACGGACATTGCTTATCTGTGATAATGCATATAAACTGTACTCTGGCTTCATGAAAACCAAACAAGACTCTTCAGTGTTTGGATGTTCTAAAATATTTAATTGATAAGAAAACATGGTGAAAATATTTGTCTTAAATTTCCATTAACTTGTAAAGACACATTTAACTTAAATAATAAATAAAATTTGACCTTTTATAATGTTTGATGAAATATTCCATGGAATAAATTTACATCCGTGTTCTCCCCTCAAAAATGACATGATATCTTGATACGTTTAGGTCCTGAACACATAAATAAGCATACACGGAATAGTTTACAATCGGATTATGGTATACAAAAATATTTTAATAAGAATAAAAGACAATAACACAATACAACTATGTTTACCCAACAAGGTAAAATGCGCCTGAATGTTGTATTACATAAACGATCACTATCTTTACAATAGAGATATCTAGAAGAAAACAAAAGTAAAGGAAATTAATTTTGTAAACATGTAAATGAATTATATTTCATCCTGTATTACAATACACACTTACACATTGTTTGTCGAAAGCGTCTATCGGTATGTTGGATTAGCAAGGGGCAGAATGTTTTTGGCCTTGACCCGCAACCATAAACGTAGTCTTTTTTTTGTTTGTTTATGTTTTCCAACCACTTTTGTCTAATCACTAGAAATCACAATTTACTTCCCTCCCGAAACAGCGATACATTCAGTGGAATTATTTCCTTATAGGAAACTGGGTGTTAGTGGATTATTTTGAACGTACATGATTTTAGCTGATACCAAATATTTGTGAAGTTTCAATAGTATATTCATTTACCTAAGTTTTTCGTTAGTTGTTAAAAACTTACTTGTTGTTTATTATATTATATAAATTATGTTTTATTAAAACCCTCCCTGTCAAATCGACAAATGTAATCAAGAATGCTAAAATTGTACAGAAAAATGTCTCGATATAATCATCTTCTTCCATAAAATGCAGACCTTGGTTTTTAATTCCGAAAGATATCCCTCAAGATTCCTACAATGCCAAATATAATATGGAGAGTGACACAACAGTAATATCTTCTGTCCTGCGATGTGTTCCATTGTAAAATGACCAGGTTGTTAAAAAACGCAGGGATCATTATCAAATCCATTTCTCAACTAATTGGCAGGATCTTTTAAGGTAGGCTATTAAGCACAGCACCCAACCAAAGCTCTAGCTGTAATTGTATTTCTAGCACTAATGGTATTCCTCTCAGTGCAACTGTTCCAAGTAAAATTTAAACTTAAATTTGTTCAAATGAATTTCTAGATCTGCGTTGTCTGTTGTCGCACCAAGAGGAAGACCCAGTGACCTTGTTGATTACACCTGCTGTTATAAGTCTACAGCATTGTCAAATATCAAAGACCCCATTGTCTATCAACCAATGAACGGATGCATTTCTTGTCTTTATATGCATTGTATTACAAAAGAACTTCACTGAGGCTCCGAACTTGCTTAAATATTTTCGTTTATTAAGAAGCTACAAAAACTTTATGGTGATTCATAATTGGGACCGTACGGTGATTCTTTTAGGAAATTAAAGGAAACTGTTAATTTTTCTTGGCAAATGCCAGTCGAAGAACTCTGGGGTATAGCTATACTAATATCTTCAAAACAGTCCTATGGACAGACCTTTCGAGAAAAAACAGGTGGAGAGAACTGGTGGGGTTAGATTCTGCTTTGTCTATATTCAGGAAAACAAATATAAACCAGTGCCAGTTCACACACTTGTGCCAATCCTGCAGGAAACAACATTCAGAGATCACGTGAAAATCTTGCGATAATTATGTACGTGACAGAAATTCCAATACGAGTAAATTCAGTCAATTTAAATGAATAAATATTAGGATATGATGTTGATCTGAAGGAATACTTAGTACATTTTGTGAAAGGTTTTAGTTCTGGATTTCCGCTGGGTTGTATATCTACTTCAAATGCCTCTTTTCCCAAACACCATGGTTCAGCACTAAACCAACCATATACTATACAACCTCATATAGAAAAGGGTCTAGAGCTTGGTCGTATAGCAGGCCCCTTACCCAATCCCCTATTTAATCCATTTGTGTCATCTCCATTGGGTGTTATAACAAAATCAGAAACTCTTAAATTTCAAATAATTAATGATCCTTTATATCTAGAATCTATCCAGTAAACACATACATTCTAAAAAAACATGGTAGTTCAGTATGACTATATTGATTAGATAATAAATTTGGTCAAAATTATGGAATGAAAAAATGACAATAACAAACCGCCAACCATCTCAAAAATCCATAAAACGAAATACAAATTCAAAGCAGAGCAACACGGACAACCAAAAAGATAGAGGTAGGATCAGGTGCCTAGGAGGAGTGAGCATCCTCTGCTGTGTGCTATTTGTCGTAATCGGGAAAAAAACGGAAAAGTCCGTAGACAATTAGGTGATTAATTATGGTCTAACAATTAGTATGAAAAACGTCAGTCAGAATGCGACCCAGTGGAAGATTGTATTTGCTGACAAGGTCGTTGTATCGACCATAGAACTTACGAAAAGATGACTTCAAACGAGACTGTTGATAGTCCTGTTTTATCAACTTGTTTGTCAGTAGCTTGCCTCGCCTTATAAACTGTTCATACGAAGAGCATGCCCTTGCGTATCGAATTAACTGAGAGACAAAAACACCATATGCAGGTGATGAAGGTATATTGCTACATAAGTAAGGAAAGTTGACTATAGAAAAATTGAAGTCATCGCGTTTAACATAAAGTTTTGTTGTTAGGTTACCACTCTTTAATGGCAAAAATGAGATAAAAAATGCCTTTCGAGTCATTCCAATGTTATTTTTATTATCAATAAAAAAAATAACTGTTAGAATTTTCTTGGCAAGAGCAGTTTTACTTTAACAAATATTTAACAATGGGTGCCAGTAATTCTTGTCAGATTTTTGAGAACTTTAGCGTATCATTACAATGGATTGTGCAATAAAAATACAGGGCAGTGGGTATGTCACATATACTTGATAACTTCTTTTTTATTGATCCCGCGAATTCTATGAATTGTAAAAACAACTTAGCAAATTTTCTATATCTGGGCAAAACTATCGGAGTTCCAAACAAAATGGCCTCCTACCACCAAAACATGGAATCGAAACTGACTCAGACCTTGTCGATGACACTCTCAAACAGTTCAAGCACATCATATAGAAGGTCATGGATGTTGCTTTTAGAGACTACCAATCTCTCAACTCATTACCAATATCTCCTACTTTGTTATGTATTGATTTTTCTTCTTGTTCACCAATGGGTATTCTCCTAGCAGTACTGCATCATATGTATCATCAATCAGTTAGGAACATAAACTGCTGGGTACAGCAGATCCATCTACTACTTTTATGGTGAAAAATGTCACGCAAGATAGCCATCATATTGCCGCCTGTAAAGATTCTAGATACCCATTTACAAAAGTAATGCAAGGTTGCAAGTCTACCTTTAAAAATTACCAAAAGAGAATTCTTCTGAAGCCTATTTTATAATTAGCATTCAAGGCATTCCTGCGTCTAGATGAATAAGTGGTCAAGTCAAAGAATCTGACAAATATGATGATTCAAGGAGAGGATATTACTTTTGAATTCAATAATACAAATTTACATGTCTCAATTGTTATGAGACACTTTAAAACAAACAAAATAAAATATCTCTTTCAAATCCACTTGAAGGTCCTGAAGGAGAACGCTACGTGCCCAGTTCCCATTATGTATGAATATTTGCAAACATTTAGACATCAAACTGGTCCCCTTTAGCAGTTCATTTAGGAAAATCCAGTTCCATATACTTTTTTTTATCAAAAATACTCAAAACACCGTCTCATTCATTAGACTCGATCCAGCTGTTTAAAAGGGCCCCAGTTTTCGGACTGGAGCAGCTACATCTCTTGAACTCATATGCTTTTCAGAGATACATTCGACTAGACAGTTTTGAATATAATCAACTTCCCTATTTTTAAAATCCGATAAACATTTTGGTGTCCGATTGATACAATGCAGGTCAAAATTCAATTACTGTTACAGTACATTCACCAACAACAATAATTCTAATTGTTTGTGTTATATTTTACTATCACGATTAATCTATAAGGTTAGAAGTAAACTGCTGTGAGATTGCTATGCACTTGTAAAAAGATCACACAGGTCAGAAGTAACTGTTGTGTGAAATTCTGGACAGTTTGCAGGTCGGAAGTCAACCGCTGTGTTTAAAGAACTTTAATCTAAAAAATACCAGTTAAAACATTATTGCTTCTATTGATCTGTTGAGGATAAGTGGCATTTATAATTTATGTCTTGTTTCATCATCTTTTATAAAGGGCGAGGCTTTTACTCTATAGTTCCCTGATTTTAGCTGTGCCTACTGGTTCTCAGGTATAACGCGGGGGTGTTAAGGAAGCATATGGAATCTGAGTTACATGTGATTTCGTGAAATCACAAATCTTAGTTATTATGTTAATATTCAAATATTTAAGCAACGAAACGTAGACCAAAAAAAAAAAAAAAAAAAAAATACTGGAGACAATATTTATCACAAATTAGATTGTATTACGTAGATTTACACATTGATGACGTCATGACTGAAAGTTTGTCGCGTAAATTTGATCGGAAAACATTGTAAATAGATTCAAAATATTAGTAATCTAAGAACTCTAATAAAGTATTTTGGTGTGATTTATTGAGAATGGAACAAAAGAATACTGGGAGAGATGTTAGTTTTATCAATTATTCGCTAAAAGGTATGCAAATTTGCTTTTATTTCTCGGCCAGGCTTTCCTCTGTCGTTGATTATGATATAAAAATCCGACTAGAACAACACTACCCCGTATATATTGAACTTCAAATTTTACATGTATCGATAGTTTAATCAGTGCTTAATTTGAAAAGCGCTGCTAGAATCTTGTGTTATGTGTTGTTTTGATGCAACATACCGTTTTCCATGCAAACTGAATAAAAGTTGGGAAGGTTTTTTGAGAACCGGATGAATAACGATTTAATTAAGGAGAATATAGGATTCTAGCAGCGGTTTTGATAAAACTGAGATGTTTCGACTTCACTTGATATGTTTATTGTTTTGAGGAAACGGCAGGGTAGTGTTATTCTATCTCATTTTATGTTAAGGAATTTACGTAAGCTATTTATAGCTGTCACGTGATAATGCACCGTTTTGGCAGTGATGTACTATCCGATTTTATTGCATTGATATCTATTTCAAAGGATAATACTAAGTTTTTGATCTGATTCAAAACAGTTATTTAATCTCATGATTTTGAATATAACAGTCTAAATAAGACGCTAAATTGCCCATATGCTTCCTTAACACCCCCGCGAATTATGAAAAATTATTTTCTGCTTGGGTTATAAAAAATGAATTAATGAGTATTTATTCCACTTCATATACAGTGTCAAATATTATATTATTAAATAATCTAACAAACTGTTATAATTTTTCCTGGCATACTTGTATAAAATATGCACCGATTTTCATGTTGGCAATCCTAATTTGGCTTGTCAACTCTTGTTGGCGTTGTTTTCTTATTTTCGAACGCCAACAATTTCGTGGTATTGTATTATATGTATTACAATTTGTTCTCTTGTTGATAATTTTACCATGATTTAATTATTATCAGGGATCATTATAATCCTATACTTTAATTAGATCGATCGTTTAGCAATCTACTTGGAGTGGATCACAGGTCTAATTTTAATTAGATGGTTTTTGTGAATATATATATATATATATATATATATATATATATATATATATATATATAACACTTTTGTCGTTTTAATTAAATGACAATTCACACAACTTTTGTGTTTGTACTGTTTAACGTTAGGCAGTGGAATGATTAAGCAATTTCTCGTGAGTATTTGGAAAAATTAAATTTCACATCAAAACGTATTTCATAGTACAGATTATTGTTAGAGACACGTGATTTCATTTATGTAATCATTATGTGTTTTTTGATGCAATTGTTTATTATCATCTGCTCTGTTTGATTTGTTATTTATAGTCCTTGTATTTTGTACGTTGGTGTTATTAGTCATATCTTTAATTATGACGTTATCAATAACGACTGTTGTATCACGTGCATGAAATACGTCATTTAATTTTTTTTTTGGTAAACAGCAACACGGTATTTCTGTGCAACAAAATACATACCCTCCTTCCGCAACTATCACTTTATTGTTATTTTTTATTTAAGTTGTGATGAACTTGTTAAATAAATTTCCAAATATTTGTTGCAATATTTTGAAATTGGTGGCAATTTCTGACTTTTAAAGTTTGGTCTCTTGTTGTTAAGTTTACTATGGTTCAATTATCACCAAGGAAGATCATTACACTCCAAAATGATTTCTGTTACCTGTTTTTTTTTTTTTTTTGCATTATAAATATATGTATATACATATATACTACAAAATTGTAATCTATTTTTTTTTGTTTATGTTTTTCAACCACTTTTGACTAAACACTAAAAATAACAATTTCCTTACTCTTCGAAAAAGCGACACATTGAGTAGACATTATTTCCTTACGGGAACTGAATGTTAGTACACGCTTCACACCTAAAACAATTGATATTAGCTGACACCAAATTATTTTTGAGTTTGACATGTTTTCATTTACCGAAGTTTTCAGTTGTTTAACAATCATATAAATCATGAATTATTAAAACTCTCTGTATCAAATCTACAAATGCTAAAAAAATTGTACCAAAAAATGTCGATATCGATATCGTTAACTTATTCCAGACAATGCAACCATTATGTTGACATAAATGGGTGTTTCCTTAACCATACCTTACTTTAAAGATAAGGTTAATAGAAATGGTCAGTGGACAAATTAAGCATTTGTAGTTGTAAATATATGCAATCTTTAATGTCGGGTGACGAAACTTTGCGTTGATATAAACATAAAATTCAAACCCACGATAGCTGATAGTGATAAATAAACAACGGTTGATATTTGTCGATGCAAGGTTGATCGGTCTTCAAATATCTGCAATATTGTTTTAAACTATTCAAACCCTTCTCTTTTTTGTTATAAGTTATATATCTCTCTTCAGAGGTTTGTCGGGCAAGCTATACATAAGCGGAAACATTGAATGTTTTTATAATGTACAAGAAAGAAGTGTAAATACAGATGGCCCTATTTAGACAAAGAAATTGTTTAGATTATCATAATTTATAACAATGATGTGACAGTAAACGGAGAAGATTAAGTAAGAAAAAAACTTAACTACAAAATAGAAGAAAGAAGCACGGCCTGTTTAATTTAATGACGGAGTTCTTTGGTATGATCCAAATAGTTTTACGATGAAGAAAGCTATTAATTTTGGCCAGATCAATCATCATATGGAAATCATACAACCCGGCTGTTAACAAGCTTTTAATCATTCATTTTTATTTAAAAAAGTAATTCTCACAATTTGATTTTAGTGATTATTCGTCATATTTGTTTTAAGGTCAATATCTAATAAATAAATTTAGAGTGTGTTTCTAGTGTATGATTTATCCTTTCCCGTACTTTGCACCTTTTAAGGAGTAACACTGTCCTGATTTTCCATTGGGAATAAGGTTAAAGGTAATCCCATTACAAATGTTCAATTAAGTATCATTGTAAAGATTAAGTAACGTATATATAAATTATAATTTTTTAAGAGACTTTTGACATTTTAGATATATTTTATTTGTAAGACAATTATCGAAGATTTTTACCATGTTCCAGTAACAACAAAAGTTTGAACACCAGTTTTCTATGACATTTACTTTTTACTAGTTTATATAAATAGGTTTAAATACAACATACAGACATTTTAATTTCCTGAATGAATTAGAGATTAAATCTATCAAACAAGTAATTTAGTGCAATGTGTTTACAATTATTAGTATTTAGATACGAAACGTAATATTAACATGAACGCTTATTATACAATTATATAAAAAAGGAACATAATCAATGTACATAGTTCATGAAATGTTCATTTTGAATCACACATATTTAAACAAAAAAGCGTTACAACAATGTCTCCATGTCCTTCATCATCACTGTGATGCCTTCCGAAACTTTCGGCATAAAGTTTGCACATTCTTCCTCTGGAATGACCTCAATGTCACTAGATCCAAGGATAGTAACGACTATTACATTGTCATATTTTATATCAACTTGAAATATGTATCTACAGGCAACGAATTTACAATTAGATGCATGAGATGTTCGCGACTTTGATATATATACTTATAGATAAAGACATTTTGCAAATAAACTACAAAATGCCTGCACCAGAGTAATTGCTACATTACACATTACATCATATACCTTTTATGCATTTTCCATCAAGCCATGGAAACTGGTCGTTACATATACATACTCCTTCCTCTCTCTCTCCTTTTCCGTCCGTAAAATATGTGTTTGCATTTTCCGTTCCAGTGCACTGCTCGTTAATTCTACAATCTTTAATTATTTCCTTTTTAGCTAAAATTAAGTTTGAATGGCCTTGTAGTGTATTGAATTTTTTGATGCAAATACAATAAGTAGGTTTAAGAGTTATAAATATGTAAATACATTTTATAAAGTTACATTACCATGACGGCATTCCAAATATTTGTTGTCTTCTACGTATTCTGAATTACACATACACAGTTTTCTGTGGTGTATTTCTCTGCAGACAAGTACTTCCTCATTTGATGTTCCGTTACACTGATCATCTATCTCACATTCCTCATAAAGCTTTTTATTGACCGGCAAAGATTAGAGAACAACTGATTGTCAATAAATAATCAAAAGTCAAAAGTTATATCAAACAAAGAATGATAAACAATTTTTTTTTCAATTTTCATCATCCTCATGTTTACGTTTATGTGTTTTTTTTTAATGCTTTATCATATTACAAGGTTTCTTTTAACATTATGCGATTTTCTTTTCATACCTGCTGTTAAGATTCTTCCACAACCTTCTCATGATATCAACTCTTAAAAGTTGGATTCTATAAATATCCTTATTAACTCAAATAAATTATAACCTATTGCAATGTTCAATGAAAACAGAAACAATAAAGTCTGAATGGGAAATCCGATATAGTAACTTTATAGTTTTTGTTAAAAACTGTTGAATCAGGGTTAACAAAAATTTAAAGCTTTTGACTTTGCACACACTTCATAACTGTTTATTGTACCTTGTAATCATGTGCTATTCTATGTCATAAATCCAGACTTACACTGACAGATCAACGTGACGTTATCTTGTGGGTCAGCCATACAAACTTCAGCGTTTGGTGTGCCCTTACACTGTTAATGTACATGAAAGTGGTAGTTGTCACCTAGAACTTACCAAACGAAGAATATAACCTTTATGAGCAGCGCTTAATTGTAAAACTTTTTTTTACCACTGAGAAACCCAATCATATACAGATACAATTTGAAGAAAAAAACAAAATAATTTGCTAAAATGTGATGCAAAATCTAGTTTGTGTTCATGTCAGGTATAAATGAATTACATGTATTTTTCTGCATGACCATATTTCCCAAGTATTATTTCCAAAAAGAAATATGTAAACATAATGGGTTTCTGTCTTCTGTGGTCGGAATCAGTTAACAAGAAAACTATGTAGGTACACAATCAAATACTATTTATTTAACTACATAAAAAATGATCAGGAATAAACATATCATCAGAGTGTTTACACTAGCATGTTTGAAACTAGTCATCATTGTAAACGTTCATTGAGATAAGCTTCTCTACATTAAGATAACGCACAAGAATGACCTTTTCCTTTGCCAACAGCGCAAACGATACTCAGAATGAAGTAATGAGAGAGAGAGAGAGAGAAGAAAATTTGCATAACGAAGACAAGAGCATAAACATGGTTGCACGCGTTCTCGCATCCATCACTATAGCATGAACATGGATCGCCAAAGTCCTGACCTAAGGCAATGCTGCGCAAATATTATCAAGCATTCACATTATTGATTAACGTTCAATTTAAATTGAGAGTATGGAAAATTCAGGCACACACTTCTGGTACCCGTAAAAAAGTTTTCCTTAATCATCATCATTTCAATAAAGACGCAGGTCTCTCTGAATTCCAAGAGAATAATATTGAAAAATATATATATATCTTGGTATATCTTGATAGCCTATCCAATGAAATATTTATCATAGTTTTCTTAATTATAACCCTTATCATTTTATCCTTTCAAATCATGAACAATCGAATTAATCATTTAACTTGTATATGTAATCTACACCCATTTTGTGTAATATGAAACAACATGCTTAAAAAAACTAAAATTGTATCCAATACTTTTTTTTCCTTGACATATCAAAATCGGTTCCACATTTTGTAGATAACGGTCAGATGAACATGGAAAATCTGCTATTCTAATGTTGTTTTCTATACCAAAAGCTTCGTACTTTACACGAACATTGCTTATATGTCACCATGCATATAAACTGTACTCCGGCATCATGACCACACAAAAGTCTCCAGTGCTTGAATTTTCTAAAATATATATTCTTAAATAAGCAAGCACTAAATACGAATTTATTAAAATTTCCAATACTGTATAAGGTAAATATTTTCCTCCGTTATATCCTTGCTCTTTCGCCTTTAACGGGCGGAATTTAGACTAGGCGAATATAAATATCTCAAATTATCTTTATTTTTACACAACTGTGTCTGTATGAATTCAAGACGGAGCGAATAACCCCTGTATACAGTATCTCGTAAAGAGTTTAAATTAAACAGTAGAAATAATCTAAATATAACTTAAATAATAAATTAATGACATTTGACCTTTTAAAATGTTCGCTGAAATATTCCCTGGAATAAATCTACATCCGTGTTCTCCCTTCATAAATGACATGATATCTTGATATTGATAGGTTCTGAAAGCGTAAATTAGATTCATAACGATAGGTTATAAGTTAGTTCATTAAACTGAAACATGCTTTACAAATATTTTTAATAAGATTAAACAACAATTATAACACAATGCAAATATATTTACCCAAAAAGGTAATATGCGCCTGTTTGTTGTATTAAATACACGTGTAACCAGTGTATAAGTAATTAATATTAAATGTTTGTCTATTTGTAAACGTAATTGTTTCTGTGTGCATGTGTGTGTGTTTCATTTACATCTCCAGGTGAGATTGTCCACGTCGTGTAATTGTTTATTTTTATTTGACCATTCGACTACCAGTTTGACCTGTCTGACAACATTCTAAATTTAACTTCTACTAACCAATCTTCCCGCCTAACTAACCAGGCCCGCGCACACTTTGTCTTGCCTTGAGAGGGGACAGACCTGTATGAAGATTAAGCGCAAGCTTTGTCTGCGATTAGCTGCCGGTGTCTGGTAATTCTTGTGTAATTTATTACTTATAAATATATTCTATGTTTATAATTTAACAATTCCATGCTATATATTAAATAACCTTTTTCCAAATAATTGTACCGTATTCTGAGATAATTGTCAAATGAGTCAATGTTGTATGTTTTAGGTTGTTCGTATATATTGAATAAATAAATTGTATGACCCCTCGCTGGTGTTCTGTCTACTGCCTGGGTTACAAATGGCGCCCACGTAAAACTTTTGAAAAACCAGAGACTACGGAAGATCCACATTCTTCAAGATTGTCCTTATTAGCCGGCCGGCGATAAACTGAGACGGAAGGAGCGAGCCAGAGAGCCAATATTCCTATCCAACTCTACAGGACATACTGTGCACAGTGGTAATACGTATTTCTGGTGGATACAGCTATTCAACAAGTGTAAATTTATAAATATGAAATTTGTTTTGTTCATGTTGGAGAAGATGGGGAGCGTGAAGCCACCTTAATATCTTTGCAATATGAATATCTAGAAAGAAAATTAAAGTAATTAATTATGTTCGCAAGATTCAGTTACTGAAGTAGATTTTAATCTAGATTACAATACATACGTACACATTGTTTGTTGAAAGCGGTTTATGTTTTCCAATCAATGTTTTCTAGTCACTTAAATCACAGTTTACTTCCTCCTGGAAACAGAAACACATGATTTTCTTATAGGAAATGGAAACATAAATTTTAGTACACGTTTCACAACTCGAACATTTGATTTTTGCTGATAAAAATAATTTGGGACACATCAAGACAATGATTTACTGTTGTTGTATCCATAACCATGTTAAACTTGGAAATGCATGGTTAGTTTTTTACAAATCGTTGACGCATCTTGGGTTAAAATGTAAATAATCACTGATTCTTATTTTAATGAATAAAAGCAATAAAAGAATTGAATACTAGCACGCAAACATATACAGAAAAAAAGTGGAGGATACTTTCTAATATAATGATATCATAACTTGTGAGTCATCTAAGTTCTTTGTATCGTATCTATAGTTTAGGAGGCTGGATGGTCAACAAATTAACCTTCAGATCTACTTTAGATTTTACGATATGATTAATTTAGCTATAAACTATTATTATGTAAAGAAAACATCCATAGTATTTTACCTTTTAAATTTGGGTTCTCTACTATATTTTTATATAGAGCTCTTCTTATAAAGGAGATCAAAACAGTCTTAAAATGGCCACGACCATCGAACTCTTTTAATATATTTATTGTACTTTTGTCAATATATTTATCTTATTTCATACAATGCAACCTTAAGTGTTGAAATCCATGGGTGCTTATTACAACAGTAATTTTAAAGATTAGGTTTTTCATTTTATGTTGCTAGCAATTAAAAAAATAGGCATTTTCATTGTTAAAGATAAGCAATCTTTATCGTCGGGTGGCGATATATCGAGATGACAAAAAAACTTCTACACCAACATATATGGTGAATGTGTTACAGTTGAGGATTGGTCTGCAAGTAATATTGCGTTAAACTTGCGAGCCGCTTCTTTATTTCTTTGAAATTGTTTAGTATGATTACTCTTGATATTCTACGGAACAAGATAGCAAGATAATAAATGTCACTCTGTATTATACGAGGGTTGTCCAAAAAGTTCGTGGGCAATGGCGTTTTTGTCATTTTAAATGGGTTTATATATACATATTTTATATCCAAATCTTTGTCATAAAATTTCAAATCAAATTAAAGTGGTTTTGAATGTTTTCCATAGAAATAAACTAAATTTTAATGTATCAAAGGGTCGCGGAAAGTACGCACGGCCCAGCGTAAACATTGTCCAAACTTTCTAATTGATCATGAGTTTTTAGATATGAATATGTGCAGCTTTTATGATGTAGTCTGTATGGTGTACATCATTTTCATACGTCATTTGAAGCTATTTTCAAACTAGCAGAGGACTTTTAAAAGATATTAAGGCAAAAACATGTCTTTAAAAACGCTCGAAAAAGCGACGTCAGCTGACCGCACGGAACAGCGCGCCATCTTTAAACTGTGTCGACTGAGGTAAAACACCGATATAAACAAAACAAACGATGGTGGAAACAGGAAAAAATTAAAATGGTTCAGGTTTACTTAACCACAAGTGGCACAAGCAATATTTTGATGGAGTATGCTATTGTACCCTCTGACCAAACGGTGAATGCGACATATTACTTTTTAATAAACCCAGGACTACGACGTTATAGAAACGTCGTTATAACTCGACGTCAGACTGGGCCGTGCGGCCTGTATAGGCAATGTATATATAATGATAACTCCAATACAAAAATGTACATTGCTCTGATTTTTATACATATACATTATTATACTCTATATTAAAATATTATAATACTTTCCTGATAATGGCGCCGTTTTTATTAATTAAAATTACATGTGTCCACGATCCCTCGTACTTATTGTTGGCCCATGATTTGAAGGTAGTACGCTTTACGTTCACAATTCTCCCGAATGAATGTCATTAACTAATTTCAAAATATTATCTTAATTTAAATTTTTTTTTTTAAATTTACCTATCTAGTTAAATTCTGAAAAGTGTTACTGCATAAGATAGAGAACGTCTTTCGTTATAATTGATTCAAAGAAATCAGCTCAAACAAAAAAATAATGTAACTTTCCTTAACTTACTTTTTTATTCATCAAGACAGCAGCACATTTTAATTTCTTAAACATTCCCTAATCTATATCAAAAGGCTGATAATGATTTTTTTTAGTAAACTTTCTTGAGAAAAATAGATGCAAACGATCGTCTCAATGTAAGACATGTCGAATTAGTACATAAAAATTATGAAAAAAAATATGCATTTTCAGAATATAAAAATATAGTAATACTAGCATTAACCAGACATACTACATTATGTTTACTGGTATTAAAAGTATAATTGAAAATAGATATCGTTAAATCATATAATTCATTTGTTCGGGTTAGACGTTGCTTGATCCGATTCTCTAAAAATAGACATAAAATGTATCTAAACTTACAATCTGACGTCACATGCATCAATCAATGCTTCACGATCAGTCAGTTGTTGATATTTGTTTTGGTTGTATTTGAATGGCCTCTATGTTGAACAAATGATATGATCATTTATAATACGATTTATTCTAATCATAAAAAATAAATATAATTATTACAGCGATGTTTTCTGGGTTTGCTGTGGTTATGACTCGCGCCTTAATTTTGTGCGCTTATTATCATACAATAGATGACGATTTTACGGTTAACTTTTACTTTGACGTCATTACATTTCAAGCAGTTTGAATTGAGACATAGGTGTTATTTGTTTCGTAGTTTAAAAAAACAAAAATCAAATCTTCCATTCCCCTTATTCATATGTTGAAATTTTATCGTACACGTGTACTGCTACACACAAACTATGTACAATCATATTCTAAGATTTATATATAAATATGATATATGTTTTGCATGTTCAATGTTCTGCCAAAGTTTTCCTATTCAATTCAGATGGGCCTAACAAGGAGTAAGGCAGAGACATTTAAGTTATTGTGATCAACCTTTGTGTCAGGTTTTGCATTAGCATAGGTTGTATTTTCTATTCAGCAACCTTGATAAAATCGTAACTTTAACCATGTCCTTTTACATGCACACAGTATTATGATCTAAAAGACCACACATTGACTTGCACAAGATAATTGTAATCGAAACAAATTAACCCATCTAAAGTGAAGAAGGCACTTCAGTAAAAATCAATTGTATTGAGTATGTTCCGAGAAAAACAATTCATTTAAAATTGAAAATATCAAAATAATGATAATAAAAGTTACAAGTCAACTACGGAAATACAAACTTAAAACACTAAAAAGGAACTATTGCAATTATTACTCTCAGCCATTATTTAAAAACATCTGCAACAATTAATTAATAAAATGATGGGGAATGCTTATTTCGGATATGATCTTCATTTTCTGGAATTTTTAATTTGAATCTAGTGTACTTGTCTCCGAATAAAGAGTTTATAAACATAGAGTAACAAGGAAACCTTAATACTTTCGGAAAACTATGAAAGTACGCAAAATGAGGAAACGCAGTCCTTTATTGGAATACTAATTTATATTTATTCAGTTGTGCAACATATTAAGGCTTTTTGCGATGCATTATCAAAGTGACACTAAATGTTTATCATTATCAGACACATCTGTTTTAGATAAATGAAGCTATGAAATTTAAAATGCAAAGTCTATACTTTCAAATGATACAATTATGTCAAGCTACACCTTAGGTTATTAAGTCATATACACAGATATATGGTTTTATAGAGCTGTCTCTTATTATTATGGCAAAATACTTAGGAGTCCCTTAATTGTGGCAAAACATTTACATCTTGTTTTCCACAGATGATGACGTTTTAATATAGGTTATCAATTGACAAACATCTCCGTTTAGGGAGGTTATGAGATAAATACCTACATGTAATATCTTACAGCAGTACATAAAGCTTAACGCACTATACAAGGTCAAAATATAGACAGTGAAATACATACTACATTGGTTTACTGCTTCTCTCCTTTTTAGTTCAAAAAGTCTTTCAAACGGGCTGAATATGCTCAAAAGGTAGCTTACCCTTTACAAAATTAGCTATAGGGTCTTTACACAAATTGTACAAGTTGCATTGATTATCTCTACTCAAAGTACCTACAGGCGTGCTTAGGCCACTGCATGTTTATGCTATATTTTTATAACCTGAATATAAACACTGACGAATTATTACAAAACATTATTTTACAAGTGTTAAAAGTGAAACGATGTTTGCTTGAGCCGGCTTCTTAGGTGTTCAGCTTAGTTTCTTTGCACATAAAACAGTGCAGCATAAATTGGATACACGTACCGTATACACAGCAATTTACAACAAATATTCATAATTTGTGTTCTTGCATTTTTGAACACATCAATTTTGACATTGATTTTGGCAAGCCATATATATAGCTTCAGACATCTGTATTGGTTTTTGGTGAAGATGATTGTATATGTCGTTATCAGACTCCTGTGTTCCATACAATTGTGGTTCCGAGAAACTGTAGGCGTTTTCAGTGCCTTGCTCCTCTCTTTGATATGCTTCGTCGTAGATGTTTTCGGCTAAAGCATTGCTATAGCTTTGTCGATTT
>WFKH01003881.1:17074359-17084938 GCA_016163765.1 Magallana hongkongensis | reverse complement strand
TGTAAAAGAACATTAACAGGATTTTGGTGTGATATTTACAATATAGGAAAGGAGAACAAATTACTTTTGATGGCTGTTGGAGGATTTTTTGGAATGATGATATGTTCAATTTCAACAATTTTGTTGGCATTAAAAGAGAAAATTCAAAACAGACAAGGGTATGTTTTGCTTATATTACAGTATTAACCTTTTAAAGTGTTCGTGTTTTAATATTAATATTTTTACTTTTTAAATATATGAACGTAAATTGTTTTATATATCATAACAGGTTTAAAAGGGGCAAATCTACCCGTATGCCAACTGAATCCATTCATTACTCAATTGCAGAAAATAGCAATATTAGATTCATAGAGAAGGTGTGTACAATGCTGCTATTGTGGTTAAGCGGTGTTTTTAAGTTTCATATATTTTGTCCGCAATCAACAAAGTTAAATGTAAATTGTTATCTCATTTTAGGCACAAACTGAAAACGACCATAGAAATCATCCAAATGAAAACAAGTACGACAAAGCAAACTCAATACAAGAAAGAGAAATTGGACACTTATACAATTTCGCAGAACCTGAGCCTTACGGCGAGGAGAACCATTATGATGGTACTTATGGTCATTTATATAAAAAGTCCCTCATGTTGACTGCCGACTTATATGGTATTCAAAATTCGATGTCGGTTTCATCACCTTCAACAATGAAAGAAGAAAGCTCTTGAAGTGTTGCATATATTTGCAAGTTGATATTTTAATTTACGTATGCTATGTATTTTGAAGATTGTGTGAATTGAATTGTAAAAATAAAATGCTAATTAGGAAACTTAAAACGGTGTAAATATTGAGATGACACGCAAGTATATTTTTCTTTTATTTGGATCTACCTGCTTTCTTACAACTAACAAACATTTAAGGAGAATAAATATGTTGCATATATGTAAGAAGGATTTATATATTAGATAGGTACTCTTTTTCCTGAAATATAATATTGTTCTTTTCTCCTGTCCCATTTTTTCTAATAAAGTTTGGTGTTTAGTCGAATGCAAAGTACACCTGAACGTTCCCTTAAAAAACATTTAACGTGTTTTTCAATAATATGTTAATTGAGTGTATTGTACACAGGTAAAATTGCAACATATGTTCAACATATGTTCTGAGTAACATATGTTAAACATATGAATTTTTCACAGTATGTTTAACATATGTTTTAAAAAATGTTCAATGTATATTCAAAATATGTTGAACACACGTTGCAAATTTACCTGTGTATAGGACAGTGTATTTATTTCTGTTTTCAAAACCAGGCGTATTGATTTTCCTCGTTTGTCAATTGTCAAGTTGTAAATTTTTGTGATATTACATATATGAGAATTAATAAGTCATTTAAAGGGAGAATTGACTATTTTGTGAATTAAGGGGGACATTTGAAAAATATTTGCACTGCCGCTGTCATCATGATTTTGGTGTTCATTTGTGGCCGTTTCGATTTCATACATACAAGTGATATGGTTTGACCATTGTACATATAATGGCTATACTTAACAAGAGGCCTATTTCGCCGCATCTGTCGCAAGTTGATAGCATTGTTTTCAAATTTGATATTCTAATATTGATTGTAAACCTTAAGTAAACAAAAAATGATATATATTAGTTTCTTCATATCAAGAAGTACCAGAAACAAGAAATTGCCTCAAATGTTGGCTATTTTTTCGGTTCTTTTGGTCATCATAAATATCCACAATCTATTTGAGTTTACATTCATTGATACGCAGTAGATAACCTTTTTCTTTAACAGCCCAAATTTGGTACAATCCGAAATTAAAAAAAAGTTCCACTTGCATGTATAAACTGAATGTTATTTTTTTATTTGTTACATTTATTTTTTAGAACGTACATGTATATCAATAATGTTTATTTTTCTTTTGTGAATGTAGACGATCAGCTTTTATAAAAAAAAAAATAATTGTAAATACTTCTCAACAGGTTGATAATATTTTGTTGATCACCTATCAG
Source organism: Magallana hongkongensis (assembly GCA_016163765.1). NCBI lineage: Eukaryota > Metazoa > Mollusca > Bivalvia > Ostreida > Ostreidae > Magallana > Magallana hongkongensis. Next base: position 17,082,939 of record WFKH01003881.1, on the reverse strand, counting down.
TAATAAATCATGTTGGAATCATATCTGTCATCATTCTAGCAACATTATCATCACCTACTAGTATCTCATATAATGCAATAACTTTTTCGTTGTTCTCATACCGATTGATTTTTATCGTCATATATTCTATTTCACGTTACAGCAGTGTAAATGAAGAAGCAAGAGTTGTAATTTTGGTCTTTATAACCGTTCGCACTGGTACAATAACATGTTATTACATACCATTATGTTGTAATTAATATTAGACTAAACCCAAAATATCCTTATATTTACTTTTTTTTAATAATATCATTTATCATAAATAATCTGGGTTTCAATTGATCTTCATTTACATGAATGAAAAAAATGATAAAAAACCTGATGATGTGTAATGTTTTCTAAGAACGTCTAAACTGAATAAATGAATAAACCATATTGTCAACCTCTTTGTTTGTTACGGTATTCTAATAAAAAAACACCTATTGAATTTTAAATGCAAATAAAAACTGGCAATAAGTTGACCATTTTTGAGCATACTATATGACATAGTTAATATTATACATATAATATTTGATCAACTGGATTTTATAAATTTTTTTTTGTTTTACATTTTGTTTTAATTAGATTGATGTACTAAGTTTTCGCTTTACTTGAATACACTGTTAGATTTGGCATTGTACCTAATCTTTGTACTTGCACATTGTATATAAATATGGTAATTGTAAGCGAGACCAACACTTAATTGTATGAGAAATTTAAAAGCCATGCTAAAAAGATTGTTTATTATGTTATTCAAACTCAGTTGGTTAAAGTGTGCAATACACATTTGAACGCTTGATTTAATAAAGAGGCGTGTAAAACAATTTAATCAAAATGCATCACTACAACCAGGTGCAATTCAAGTAGAGGCATCCTGCAAATCCAATTGTGATTGTCACACTAAACAACATTGTCATTTCCCCTTTGCAATTAACCTTTGAGATATAGTATGTTTACGTAAAACATACACGATTCCATTTTTAATTCAAAATAGAAACAAAAAGCATTAAAAACATATTTTTGTTTAATCCTGCATCGTGTTAGCCATAAACTAAATTTATAACTTAATTGAAATATGAATTCAACAATAACATTGGAAACCATTTGTATTTTCCATGATTTATATTGTTGTTATCGAATACACCTTTGGTATAAGCTGAAGACCACAGTGTAAGCTTATTTTGCAAGCGGGACAGATACTACTACTTGCAATTATGTGAGAATGTCTACATCATTCATTACCTTACCTTTACCTACATTGAAAACTAAATAATCAAACTGATAATAATAATACCATTCAAAATATTTGTTCCTTATAAACTGTTTAATGTTTATTGGATTGCAACCAAAAATAGGTAAAAACTGAAAAAGAAGGCGCAGGTAGACACTGTTTATTTTGATTTTAGGCAAGTACAGACTGTTTTCGAACAGGAAAACACAACATATTTGTTTGAGAATTGAAGATTTATACTACTATATTTAAAGACGATGAAAATATTACATACATGATTTCATATTCCTATAAAATGAAAGCACGTTCTATATTGCAAACATATTTGATAGGAAAGTTGTGTTCATTATATTTTACTTTTATTTTCTCAAAGTAGATGAGAAAGAGAGTGACTTGCTAGTATTATTGAGAGCAGTCGATGTTTCCTCTCAAAAATCAATTCAAATACTGCCTCTTCCTGACCAAAACCAGCAAAAATCTATAAGATGAAGATAATCATACTAAGTGACTTCCGAAGATGTAAAAATAAACAACTTAATAGAGCATTCTCTCTTATTATTTTTTTTTCAATGGATCACTCTCTATAAGGTTGTTTTGGCCTACGATGAAATCAATTAAAATGTGAGTGTATGTTGCTTAGATCGGTCTAATACATGATCTTGGTATTATTTAAAAAAACATCGATCACATATGTTACGTACTATGGAAACCAAACATGGCTGTCTGTTACGAAAAAAGGATACGTCTATTAAAATGATGGGGGGGGGGGGGGGGGGTGGGGGGGGTTGTTTATTTTTTTTAGCGGAATTTTTAATTTTCAATGTGGTGGGCAAAAATCTAATTAATATGTTGAACATTTATTATATCAGAATATGAAATGTATATAATATTTATATCAAATATAAAATAAGATTTTAATTGTTACTTCACATTAATTCACATAGTTGGCATACAATTTTTGGTGTTGGTTAAAAGTGGAAATGACATGTACAGGAGTAGGCATTGCCAATCATATTCACCCTCTTATGATTTCCAATTATTCTAATGTTAATGTGAACATACAGTACCTCACTTGTGACCCCATATTATGAAACACACAAAAACATTAACGAAACTACATTTTTTTGATAAATTAGATCTTTAGTGCGTTTATTCGTATAGTTTTTAACGGGGATAGTACTCTTTGAAAATTTAAAGCGAAGCGATTGTAGACCGAGAAGGACCTTACAGAGAGTGGCGCTTTTTGACTAAATTCCTCATTACACTTTGTACTCCTACGGTTGTCCCGTGTGGTTCTGTATTGTTTATAAAACTTATTCATTCCAGCTTGTTTGATCATTTAAAAGTTTTTTTCAAGACCATTTTTTATTCATTTTTTTTCATATCAACAATTGTTTTTCAGAGTTTTTGTAGTTTATTTTACTTTTAGTATGTATAGGTAACATCAATGTTCTCTTAAGAAGTTTAAAGATGATTATCAAACTTATTTCTTTAATGATTCTGACCAACCCTCTCTGGGTTTTTTTCTAAATCTAGAAATTATCCAAAGAATGTATTGAGTTTGTTCTAATTTATAAGAGCATAGATAACTTCAAAGTTGGTTCTTGAAAACACTTGTAAAACAACAAGCATTGCTTTCTTAGCATGCTTGATATCCCTTATGATTGGTAGCCTCAATTGCGTCTATTAATCTAAACATTAATCTAAAAACATAGCAGCATTGGCCAACCGTTTGACAGACACCCAATAAATTTTATCAGAAAAGTTCAATTGCCAATGAGGGCAATCAATATATCCAGATGGTGTAAAAAGATCATTGTATTAGATTGTAATTGGAAATATAAATTTCAAAATTTAATACTAATTATATGCTTAACTCATAAAAATCACAAATTGCTTTCACAAAATTGCTTTTAGCTATGTGATTGTTTTTCTTCCATGGTACCTCCACTCTTAATTAACTTTAAAAAGTACACGGAAACAAATCAATACTAACACGTGTCGGCACATTGTGTATAATTATTAGTTTTATATTTTAATTATAAATTAAAGCAATGAGGAAGATAATAACCATTTCAACACACGTTCATTTTAAACAGGATGTGTCAATTTGTATTTATTTAATACAACGTATGAAGCGGGATTTGATAAGTTTGGTAAACAATTCAAAGATCTTGATATTTTCAATCAGCATGATATACACAAAAATAGGAAATAAATGAAGGTTTCATAATATCGTAAACTCATCTATAAAATCAAATTTCAAATTACAAAGATGTCAATTTTTTGTTTGTAATCAAGTCATGTTTGTGTTTTCTCAAACCATGTACATTTGAAATAGTACATTATGGAAACCATTACCTATATTTAGGTTCTTTGGTAGGCAACTGCATGCTTTATCAATGTCTATTATCTGGGGTAAAACAGTAATATCTAATAATCAAGTGATAAGACGGTTATTATATGCTTATCATAAACAGGATTATGCATATTATCACATGTCTGCCTTTTACTTTTTTTTCTTCTTGTATACCAGCATATATATAAGTAATCTCTTCATATTATATTGTTGTACAGAAATAAATGATAAAATACAGCTGAATTTGATTCTGTATAAAAATTCGAAGTTTTATTATGATAATACAATTTTTATATTGCTATTCGAATACACGTTTGCGATGAAATTTGACATTTTCCTCGGAAAGGGAATACAATTTGGTACATGCTGATACAAATAATTTCATATCAACATATCTATTAATTGGGATTGAATTATTAAGAAATATAATTTTGATTTCAATCGGCTTTGGTGAAAGATTATCTTTGTTTCAGCACAGTTTGATTCAATTATTCTTTAAATTGGTTAAAACAATGTTTATCATTTCAGTTGTCTTTTCTAGATATGAAAAAAGTTAAAAAACGATTTTTTTTAAGATTGTTTATTGATTTTGAATAAAAGGCCAATGACAAATTAGAAGAATACAAAAAAAAAAAGAAAAAAGGAATCTTTCTACATTTACTAAAAGGAACACACATTTTGAATACAGTGAATAAGATATAACGTATGTTTATTTTATTGTTTTTGCTTTATTCAGTTCTTCATATCTACGAAGTCAAATGTTGTATCAATGTTCATGGTAAATCCATTTCGACTTTCCCCAAGTTTCAACGAGGAAGGTATCATTTAAACATATGTAATTTGATGCAACAAGGAGGAAGTATAACACTACATTTTACATTTTTGTTATAATATAAGTTTAAATTAGGCGAACGCGGAAAATATCACGGATATGTATGAATCGCTTTGAAAGAAAAATACATCACTATGATCATTGCAGAGAGTATGCGACGATTTCAACTTTCATTGTGTACGGTAATTTTAAGCCCATTTAATGACCTTTTATAGATAAATTTATTTAGAGATTGCATTGAAAACCATATAATATATATATTCCGTACAGGTGTTGCAGTGGTCAATGCCCTGATGTTTCACCAGATGCAACCACCATTCACAGATTCAAATTTCGTTGGGTAAACTTTTGACTTTAAGTTTTGTGATTGTGTTGTTCGTATTGTTCGTGTTGATGTTCTCATTTTTTTTTATTCTTTGATTGTTCTTTATTTTATGAAACGCTATGTGTTGTAACATGATGTAAGAAAAAAGATTTATTTTTTCAGGGAATATCACTATCAAGATTTTATATCATTTCTAAAGAGCGAGAACCGTTGTAGATTTATTCCAATGAACATTTCATCACATTTGGAAAATGGTATAACTGGAAATAAAGACCTGCATATTTGTGTTTCTTTACTTTGATTTACATATATATGTTTCTTCATATTATATTAATAATGATTTGCCTTCTTATTTCTTAGGCCAGTCAAAAAGTAAAGACGTGTGTATGGGTTTTATGAAGACAGTGAAAAATATGTCTGCAGAGTCACAGATAAAGGTTATTGAAGTCAAATTCATTGCATTTGATGTTCAATATAATTATGAACTAAAACCGTCTTCTTGTGAGTTCCACGGTAACTTGCAACATGTCGAGATGATGTTGATATGTCGCGGAAAAACAGGTACATGTAGATTCTCTATATATGCATGAGTTTTTTGATAAATCGACAAAAATGTTGACCAGAGAAGCAATCAAAGTAAATATGTTCTAGTCAAATAATCTTTTCTGCTAATTTTGACATAAAAGATCTTGAAGTTCAAAGAATATATTTTTAAATACATCATTTTGAACACATGGCTTTTAGATTAAACAAACTATACCATTATTTCAACCAAGTAGTAAATGGAAAAAGGTGTGATAAAAATTCAGCTTGTGAAAGAAAAGGAGAAGTCTGTCAAAGAAACGTGTTGATGGATGACCAGTTCTGTACTTGTAAGATGAGTTTACCGCAACGGTTTTTTTAAGTATATTTTCCATACCGCTTGTATATTATGCTGTAATGTTTTTATTCACGGAGCTGTTTACTAATAGAATATAGTAATAAAGCGAAAAAATATCATGGATGATAAAGGTTACGTATATCAAATAGTAATTTCTCTGTGATTTTTACCTATTAAGTGTTATTGCAGTCATGCAGTGGTAGCAACGTTATTGTTGACAAACGACACGCAAAATCTGATACTTGAACGATAACGCATGATATTCGAACGGTTACGCAGGATACATGGACGATCACTTAACCTATTGAATTTTTACGATACACGAACGATAACGATAAAAAATGCAAACGAACGATTCTACACCATTAAACACGCAAAATCAAAAAAAAAAATTTAAGATTAGAATAAATGTAAGGAAACGTATTGCTCTAATTTGTACAACAAGATGCTTGTGTTTTATCATAAATCGGCATGTACAGTAGCCATGCACTGTTTTATTTTTTACGAATAAACAATATTATAAAGGATTCATACACAATTTATTTTTTTTGTCTCCATAACGAATATTGACTTCTGTCATAAGTTAAAGAAAATTAAGTATAAAAAAAATGAAGATAATGCATAAACTTCACAAAATTATTTACATACGAGTTGATGTTTATGTAATCGGATTCCCTTACGTACGATTTAATGATGCGAGATACAGGTAAATTTGTTACCTTGTTCCAAAGAATTTCGATTTTATACATCCCATATTTTTATAATTTACGGTACATAATTAATTGAATTCTATTTATTCTAAATTTTAAAGCGTCTAAATAAATTTTATTTCTCACGAATGTTGATACAATGTACCAGAGGAATGTGTATCGTATTTTCGTTTGAAAGAAAACTTGCAATGGGGAATAATTGTTTAGTTTTAAACGGGCAATGGGTAAGCATTCAACGTGTCTCTATTGCTAATATGATTAAAATGATGTGTCAAGATACAATGGATGCTTGATATAAGCTGATTACAAAATTATGCAAAACTAACTCGACCGAACAAAGGATTGAATGAGTTGTTGAAATACTTACTAAATGTATTTAACGACGAAAGAGAGAATATTCTAAAAAGATTAGCGCTGACATGATACATGAATGTTAACAATTGTCAATGTTCTTTTATAAAAAAAAAAAGTTTTAAATTCACATTGCTGCATTGTTTTAAAAACTAATTGTCGTTGCCCTTACCAAAAAATTGACCTTCTGGCAACACATTCTGGCATTATTGCAGCAATATTGCAGCAACATTCCGGCAATACATTGCGGCAATGTTGCTGCTGTATCGTTTTTCGTATGCAAATGAGATTGCGGCAATATTGCCAGAAAGATGTTGCCGCAAAAGTTTTGCTGCAACATATTGTTGCAACAACACCTTTCTGGCAATACATTGCGGCAATATTGCTGCTGTATCGTTTTTCGTATGCAAAAGAGATTGCGGCAATATTGCCAGAAAGATGTTGCCACAAAAGTTTTGCTGCAACACATTGTTGCGACAACACCTTCCTGGCAATACTTGAGATTGCAGCAATATTGCCAGAAAAGTGTTACGGCAAAAATTTCGCTGCAACACCTTTCTGGCAATACATTTGCATAAGAAAAATGACATTGCAGAAATAATGGTTCAATGCATTTTCTGTGTTCTGGCATCAATGGTACAATATATGCAATATTTATAAATAATAAATGTATACAGTAAAGCAATCATGTATATAATATTAATCTACAACCAAAATGAAAAAAAATTCTTTAATTGCCATTACAGTTTTATTTTTTTAACAGATGCAAAAAGGTTACAACAAGACAAACCTTTTGCATTAAATTTGGACTTTTCAAAAATGAAAAAGACAGTTTGTGATTACACAATATTAAAGAAGTTAAAAAATTATTTTATTCAACATAATATGCACAAAATAAGTATTGAATTAAAAATATAGTGTATAATATTAGAGATCTAAAACTGGAATTTCAACATGCTTATAAAGGACACCAGTTAAAATTAATAATCTTTAAATTTAACACATTTTATAAATACAATAAACACAAATATGATAAACAAATCATGATGAAACTTGACTAAAAGTACTCAGCCGATTAGTGACGCTTTGTTGCTGCAGATAAACATGTATTGCAGTTTGATTGACACAACGTTCACAGACGGATATGGACAAAAGTTCACTGTTTACCGTAAGCAAAGCTCAAACCATATAGTTCACAAGTCCTGCACAACCACTTGCTGTATTACGATTGATCGAGGCATTCGTTCTAGGCATTCCAAATGTCCTTTTTTGACAGTCTCGTGGGCATTCTGATTTCACACATAAACAATCACAAAAACAGCTATCAGAAGATCACAACAATATCCACATTGGAATTTAGCACTGTTGTGTATATGTTCCTCTCCATAATCTTAAACAAATTACGTCATCATTCTTTTTTGGTTGCCAGTTGCACCATTCATTTAATCAGTAAGGTGACAGCTTTTTTCATGGATTTCTTCAGGTCTGTGTAACCCAGGGCAGACCTATTAGGAAGATAAATGGATTTCATATAAGCACATTGGCAATTGTTTTAATATTTTAAGCAGTTTCTAAGAAAAACAACTTACCATTTTTAAAGCTACAATTAAATTCCTCTACAAACTCAGAGAAGAACATAAATTCTTTTTTTGTTTATGTCATATAAATGTAAATTTTATAAAATGCAATTACCTGTATGGTTTTACATTTTCGAATTATAATTTTCTAAATTTGAAATTGTTAAAATAAAGATTTTTAGATTATTTGTTCATAAAAGTAAACATTAAAAATTAACGGGCGTTTTGCTCGATCCGATACTCGGTATTGTCTTAGGATTGGTCTCATGCGCGGATCTGGAGGGGGGGGGGGGGGGG
>WFKH01003881.1:17060459-17074259 GCA_016163765.1 Magallana hongkongensis | reverse complement strand
CGGCCCCCCCCCCCCCCCTGGAAGAAATTTCTGGATCCGCGCATGGGTCTTAAACAGTGTTAAACCCATTTGTATAAAGGTAGATCGCAGTCTTTCGGTTTATATTCTTATAACAAACATGTTTAAACTGCCATTCAATGAATATATTTTTATTGCTAAACTTACTTTTTCAAAAACGTGCTCATGCAGATGGTGCAGAGGGTGTTGACACTCGATTCATTCACTCAGATTCGTCCTAAGTTCAGCCGTTGATTTTTTCACAGATAAACACTCTATTGACAGTGTATTTTTTAACCTTGTTTACAGATAATTCCCGTATTTCATTTATTTCACCATCTCCAGTAATGACAGGAGGCTCGATGGCAGACAACATGGCAGCATCGAAAGTGAAAATTGGCGGCTAGCGATTTGATCGACCAATCAGCGCGCGCGTAACTTAACATTAAAACAAAAGTAAAAGTGGAAAAAAACAGCATACGAAAATTCTTAATTCAACATGCATCGAGCAGTTTAGATACTCAAATCTAAGTAGACTGATATTTTAACTTAATAAAAAAGAATATACCGTTACAAAAGAACAGACAGGTCGGTATTCACGTAAAACATGAGTTGGGGGGGGGGGGGTTGATTCAAACAGTCTTTTATAGTGAAACATCGTAACCATGCATTGCATAACAGTTATATGCGATTGAAGGGAATATCATTGGATTTTTTAATTGAGACTTTCTTAGAATAAGACTTTAATCATAAACAATTTATTACATTTAATATTTTCGACTTATTATTATTTTGGGGGGAAAAATATACAGAAGCAATTCATGCAATTATAATTGACAGTTTTAGACTTGTGCTGAATGTTTAAAATTTTATAAATCTAAATTCTGGTAAAGCTTTTGCAAGCTCAGTAAGCATAATCAATCAGAGAAAAAAGAAAAGTTTGTGGTAAACTTCTGGCAAATTTTGAGATGTTATAATTTAAATCATATCTAAATAATTGACAATTTTTTCCCCCCCCCCCCCCACTCCACTGCTCGGCTTCTCCTTAAATTAAAATGTTTATTATTGTTAGAAAAATTAAAATGAAATTTTTATTGTATTACTTATGCATTTATTTTTTATTCAATTAAGTACGTGGTTTAATTTAAATGCATGTTTGCATTCTGATCAGAGAAGATTTAATTGACACGAATTATTTCGAGCTGGAATGCAGCTTGTTATAATTAATGCAGAAATCAAATATGATGCCTAGCAGTATTGCCAGAATTATATATTATGTATAAATTAATTATTTCATGATTTAAATGATCAAATACATGTAGATGTTACCAGAAAATTATTTCTGGCAGTATGATACTGAGTATAGCCAGAATATTACCAGAAGTCGTTGCAGCTAGTGGCAATATTCTAGGTGCATGTCAATGTAATTTTTTTAAAGAAATAACTCTAATAGTATTGCCAGAATGTTGCAAGAAGTTATTGCCGCTAGCGGCACCAGAAGATGTTGCAGCTAGCGTCAATATTTCACTAGTCTCAAAATCTGGTTTCTGGTAACAAATATGTGTTGCTGCAATATTGCCGCATTGTTGCAGCAATAATTTTACCTTGGTAAGGGTATTTATTGAATAAATCCAGGCATTCCGTAAAAAAGGTTACAAAACGAAAAACCCGCACGATCACGCACGATAAAAAACGCAAACCAATTTTTCTGATACACGCCCTGTAACAATCATTTGTATACTAGCACCAGGCTAGCTTCGTGGCCCTTTAATTTTATAATACTGTTACCCATAATTCCCTGCAAATGCGCAGTCAGGTAGAACCGCTGACACCTGGTCATTTCCGGGTTGGCTGCCGTTTGACAAGACACGATTTTGAGGGCAGCTCATATTTGCTGTTCAGAGCATCATTATTGCAGTATGCATTGTGCGTGAACCTTGTTAATAAGTGGGCACGGATAGCAGACCGTGGTAGGTATGTTTCATCGTTTTATGCAGTATTTTCGTGTATCCGAATAGTAATTCTTGCACACCAGATTAAAAGTTGTGAAAATCATGAGCCTTGGGGTAGGGTGGGGCCACAATAGAGGGTGGGTTGAAGTTTTACATAGGAATATGTAGAGTAAATCTTTAAAAATCTTCTTCTCAGAAACTAATCAGCCAGATGATTTTTTATAATTGTTAAGATTTTGGCCCCAGGATAATTCTTCGGCCTCACAAGAGGTTCAGTGTTTGATGTAGGTTTATATCCCATATATAGACAATTGTTAAGGATCTTTTTGAGAACTGCAATACTCAACATGTGATTTGACTATAAAATCATCCTGTTAGAAAAAGGGACTAATGATTATGACAATAAGAATATCCAGGGGAAAAATGGATTTTATTTATACAGGATCTACTTGTATTATTGTACATTGTCCAGATAGTGTGTATTGTGACTCCATTAAGCTGATTTTATCATACCTATTGTTCCTCAGGTGAGCGATGTGGCCCATGGGCCTCTTGTTTTAAATGGAGCAAGTTACTTACTTAGTTGTCAAGATATTTTGATTTTGATACTGTAATGCTGATTTGATCAGAGTTATGGCTATTGTTGCTCAGGTGAGCAATGTGGCCCCTGGGCCTCTTGTTTTAATATACTCTTTTGTATACATGTACTTTATTTATTATTTATTTTTATTATATGAAACTTGATACAGGTACTGTTAGGCCTTCTGCAATATTTTCATTGTTTAAATGGCATTGAGTTTGTGAAACGAGTGAAGTGATTTTTTATTACCTTTCATATGACAAATGACATCTATATCTTAAATTGTTGTACAGTTAGTTATATCCCTTTAATATATCATGATTTTAAAAATGTTATGTTAACAACAATGCTATATACATTTTTTTGTGTTTTGTTTTGATATAATTTTGCAATAAAATTTAATATTTTTTTTTCATGCCTTATACTCATTGTTATATGTATTACATATAATTGAAATACTTGCAAAACTTTTCTCTTTTTAATATTTATTTTTTTTTTTTTTTTAAGATTAAGAAACGGACTATATATAGTCAATGCACGTTTTCAAGAGTTGTCTCTCTTGCGAAAAACAACAAATGCTCCCCACAGTTCATGACCCTGAATATTGAGTAGGCTGTGAGGTGTGTCTTGTTTAATTGTTGAGCTGAAAATGACCTTGGCCAGTGTTTACCTGTTAAACTTACCTATGTGTGCAGTCGAGCGTATTTTTAGCGTGGAAGTTTAAATGTCAGTTTTATATTATTGATAAAGCCCTTTATTAGAATTGTATTGCGTTGAACGTTATTCCATGCGTATTTTTTGTATTTGATAAAACTTCCTGATTTATCGAAATGTCTTGGGCGAAAGTGATTTACCGGAACTGATTGACCGGAAGTGTGCGCCATATTTATTTTGTTTTATTACATGTTGCTTTGTTTACATATTATTAATTGTACTAATATACATATTATATTATTATTTCATAACAATATTATCAAATAATGTTGCCAAACTCAGGTTGCCTACAGTTTGTATTTGTACTTATTACTGGAATAATTTGTAGCGTTTTGACTTGGTCATACAACGGAGAAAGTCCAGTGGGGAAAACCACCCGAATGTTCAACACCACCACGGTACCTAGGATCAAGGACTACAACCCTGAAAGGATTCCACGGTGGGGATAATGGAGAAAAGTGAAGTCTGCTCCGTGACATCAGCGATGAATTGAAATACATGCAGATGATCAGAGATCGAGATAAGTGATCGCGTGACTTGGAACACGAGTGATAGGATATTTAGTGATTGATATGTGAACAGTTGAAAATAAGTTTTCACGTGAGGAGTGGCACCCTTGTTTTGAGTCTACATAAAATCATTATATACCGATAAAACGTCTGTTCTGTTTGTCAAAAAGGATTTTTTATATATACATATACATTATTTCTTTTCATAATTGTGTTAAAGTAGGGTTATTAATTACAACCAATTGAATGAGTATGGGGTGTGAGCGAGTGTTGGTGTGGAAGTGATATTGTAAATATATTTCATTTGTTCTTTTGTAAATCAATTTATAAAACTGAAGCTGTCATAACTGTCATTTGAAAAACGCCTGGCTCATCCACGTTACACGCACGATCCCGCACGTTACACGAACGATCACCCACGTTACGCGAACTATATAACACGATTGGCTTATCAACAATAACGTTGTTACCACTGTATATGTAACATATTTAATCGACATGTGTCGCAAAAGCAGGGAACATGAGTAAGCATAGCATCAACTGTTTACTTTATTCGGACCACATGAAAAAATTGATTGGTAAAATATTTTTTAACTTCACAGAACCTTACAAAACTTAACAATTTTTTCATATTCATTTATTATAAACTCTTGTTAGTTTTGTGAAATAAGATAAATAGGATGCATTTATTGGTGGATTAGTTAGTCAAACAAGAGTTTTACATGAAAGGGTTTTTTTTAAGATATAAAGATCTATAACAATATTTTCATATTGTTGCAAATATGAAACTCTGAAAAAATATTTTCAGCCACTCGCCATCTTTACCAATCATGTGATGAATATTCACCATGTGAAAGGAATAGTGAATGTAGATTGTTGGAATCCATAAAAACATGTCAGTGTTTGCATGGTTATGTTGATATTAACGGACACTGTGTCAAGTGTAAGTATTTGACAGTTTATTGTACATGTATTGTAACTATATGAAATGTAACATATCATACACGCAAAATAAAATACAAACTTCTGTATTAGGGTTCTCTCACCCTCAGCCTCAAAATATTTTTTTTATCATTAAAATGTTATTTTTCCTTCAAACTTATAAATGAGATAAAATGAAAAGAAAGTTTTTGATGGTATCCATTCATTTTACAAAGTTACTACTGCAAATTGTTCCACAATGGATAAAATGGATTTGATATAAAAGTTGAGATGAAATTAAAAAAAAGGGGGGGGGGGGTTTACCGGTATATCGGTGGCTTGAACCCCCATGTCTATATGTAGTAGATCTCCCTTGATTAGCTAAGCCAAGCATTTTTTAGATTAAATGATCGCAATAACAACACTAGAAAACTAATTAAATTTGTCTATATAAGAGGCAGATTTATGGTACGAATAAAAAATCCGGATAATTCAGAATTATCAAACATGGCTTACGATCGGAGATTGTTAAATCCTATTTTTCCCTATTTCATACTAATTGATATTTAAGGGGGGATTGTACATATCTCATTTTATGTTAAACATAATGTTAGTTTTTTTATAAAAAATATTTTACCTTTCTCATGATGTTAAAATTATTTTTGTGTTTACATTAATTAACATGGATAAGTTATGATCATTGATAGGTCACATTTGTACTCAACCTTTTATTTTCTTTTAAGTTTCAACTTACCTTTATCAATATCAAAAGAAATAATATCCATTTTCAAAAAAAAAAAAACACCAGAAATTGAATAAATCCTACTATATGCATCAATAAAGTACAAGTACATCAATATAACATCTTCTATCAAAAGTCATGCTTGAAATAAAGGGTACTGAAGCAGTATTTTTGACAATTCTTTGATTTAAATTGATCATTAACTGTATGACTTTTAAATATGTATTAGACAAATCTTGGTGTTTTCGTACACACGATATATCAACATTCTTAACATTTCAGCTGAGTTGTCATTAGAAGAAAAATGCACTTATGATGGTCAGTGTTCGGTTACAAATAATGCCTCCCGATGTCTGTATAACGAAACCACGAACAGTAGAGTGTGTTCCTGTGTAAAAGGCTATATTGTCAGTGGTTCCAAATGCATAGCAGGTAAATGAAAAATTGAATCTGTATAATTCATTTACATCCAATAAGTATGATTCCTTCTATTTCTTACGGAAATATATTGTAATTTACGGCTCTATTGAAACTGACTGGACTGAAATATACACGTTTCAGTTCTTACCAGATAATTAATATAAATTGAAACCTTCAGCAACCTAAGCAATATCACGGACTGCACAAAATAATCATGATGTCAGACTCAAATTCTCATATAAGACAAACTGGCCATTTCTTTCTTTTTTTTTTAAGTACATTAACAATAATTTAGTTACTTTTACGTAATTTATACGATCTAATTATCAATTTTTTAAAGAAACATGAAAATATACACAACAAAATGCCTTTTTAATGATTTATTCAGGTATTAACGGTAGCGATTGTTGAAGAGGAAAATTACATAATTCATTATAATTATTATTATAAGTAGAAGTGGTAGTTGTATTTTTGCAGTGATCGCTACTTTTATATACCGCATGAATAACCAAAGAAAATATTTTATTTTTTAGATAAACCATAAATTTATCATTGTTGAAATGTGAAAATAAAAATACCCTTTAGTATGAGAGATAATAGATATCGTATTGAAATATATGTGGAAATTTGCAGACAAAAATATGGGAATGGTACATAGCACTTTTTATCAATTTTATTATTATTTGATTTCCACGTTTCATCTATTTTGCGATTTTCTTCAATTTGTACAATATAACTATCATCTATGTCTAAATCATTGTGATTTTCGATCAGTTTGCTTTATTTACAATATATTGATCATACTATTTCCTAACATTGGTTTTAGATGGACTTTTTCTACATGAACTTTGTACAGAAAACAAGCAATGCACTGGGACGGAAAATGCAAACGTGTGCACAACCTATGGAAACAAGACACAATCGACTTGTGGATGCAACGAAGAGTATATTGAAATAAAATCAAAATGTTACAAAAGTAAGATATCAATTCCTGTAAAGTATCGAAAGTTTAAACTTTAGAGAATATTTTTCAAATTGAAAACAAATTTCGGAAGTATTTCGATTTCTCTATTCTTTAAGAGAATCGTCGCCTTTATGAGTCTTGTGAATTGTCTGAGCAGTGTACCGGGTATTCTGGAGCTAATGAGTGTAAATACATAGACGGACTAAATATTTGCGCATGCCCAGAGGGTAAAGATGTTTTCAATGGATTTTGCTTGAAAAGTAAGGACGACCAAACAAATTTGTTTTTCAAAGTTACACAAGTATTTGATAGATTTTAAGAAAGTTAAAACTGCGACAATCAATACTTTCAATCCAAAACACTAGGATTAGCCTTTGTGTGTTTTCCCATGTTAACAATTTTGTAGTCAGTAAACTAACCCTTGTGAATGAATATATTATTGCTATGCACTGCATGAGATTCGAATTTGTTTCCGGAATAAATAACAGGCTCTAAAGTTTTCATACAATATACATTTTTTTTTCAAATATACATGTATCCTAGATAAAAATTATTTGGTGGGAAATCTTTAATTTTGTCTGAAATCAAAAAATAGAAAAGTAATTACTACAATACTTTCTCATTTAAAAAAAAAAAGTATTGTTGTATTTCTTTTATTTTTTGTTATCTTTTTTTATTTCAGGTAGATTAACTCTCGATGAAGCATGCTGGGTAGATGGACAGTGTACAGGCACACAAAACTCTGGCGTTTGTATGGCTGATCAAGACAAAAATGGAACACTGCTTTGTCAATGTTCGACCGGATCTATAAGACACAATAGTAATTGTTTGCCAGGTACATTTTGTAATTTTGTATGTGTATTTCTAATACAACTAAACGATAAAGTATAAAATAAATTCAGATATTTGAAACTTATATTCCTGTGTTCTTTGATGTGTAACTGATATAGAAAACAATACTAGTTTTTGTGACAAATGTTGTAAAATGCTTTTTTTCTAACTTGTATTTTTACTTACTTTAAAACAATTAAAACATGTTTGATTACATCATAAAAATATCTATCATAAAAGTTTGTTTGATAGCAAACAGAAAGCTTTACGAAGAATGTACGATTAATACTCAGTGTAGTCAGAGGACAGGGAAGGCCGTTTGTACAGAATTACGTGAGAGAAAATTGTGTATATGTAAAGCAGGTTACGTAGAGGAGAAAAAATCGCTTAAGTGCCGCAAAGGTGACCTATTATACATTTTTTCCAAGTTAACTGAGTACAAAGTTAATATAAGAATATGAAATGCAACCTTCGATTTCCTCTTTACTTTTAGCTAACAAAAGCATAAATGAAAGTTGTCTTATAAATGAGCAATGCAATGGAACAGAAAATGCAAATACCTGTCGTCATATTGAGAACACAAGCAGATGTAGCTGTAACGACGGATTTGCATGGATTCATGAAAAATGTTTGAAAAGTGAGAAAGAATGTGTTTTATACCCTAACAAACTTTTGCTTTACGAACGAGAAGTTGACTATGTGTACTATTGTGGTGCTTTACGGTTTGATTGCATACCTAAGAAATGTATTTAATTTCTTTGAATTATAGTTGGAAGGAAATTATTTGAAACGTGCAGTAATCGTGAACAATGCAATGGGACAGACAATGCATGGAATTGCACAGATACACAGTTAGACAACAATAAAATTTGCTTCTGCCAAGATGGGTATTTGAATTTTAAAGGACGATGCATTAAAGGTATTATTTACCTGCTTCTTTCGCTATCATTATCATGCATTCTTGTGAGAATAATTTGAAGTAAAATAATATCATAATCACTATGAATCAGATACATGTTTTGAACATTCAGACAAAACATAAACACCGTCATTTAAGGGGGATGTGCGGCCATCTTGTACATTTGAGGATAAGAATGTAAACATTTCTTGAACTGGCTTATTTCTGTCCAAAACTGACAACAACGGTTGCCAAAAGATATAAAAGCAATAAATATGAGATTCTACATTTTGTTTTGCATGCAAATTATGCATATAAGAACAGAACAATGCCTTTTTAATCACTTAAAACAGCTGTCGAACTGCGCGGCTACAGACTTATTATGAAGATTTAAAAATCTGACAAAATACGATGGGGGTTTATTAGTGTCCTCTCTACAACCATTTGTTGAGAAAAAGTTTGAATATTGCACATTTATGTTGTAACTTTGCCTCAAAATAGTGTGTCCTGTTTTTATCAGTCGGCATGGGATCTATTTTTAAAACAAGAAAAATCCAGTCTATACTTAGATCTCCTGTGTTTATGGAGACACAATGACGTTATATTTTCTTAGAAAAAAATAAAATGTCAATTCAAAACAATCCGTGTTGAATATAATATACACCTCTATACCTGTCTCATGTTTGTTTTATTGGGGTTTTTTTTGGTTCTATAAGTATAAAATAAAGTAAATTATTTTTAGAAGTGGGGTAGGGGTCCAAAAAAGTGATTGTCTTAAATTAAAAAAATTATACATTTTATTTCAATGAAAATATATCTTCAATGTACCTCCATAGACACAGACAAATATATCTTGTGGGAATTGAGGCCCATTTTAAGAAGAGGGTACCCTACTTTGAGACAAAGTTACAACTTAAATAAGCAAGCTTAGACCTTTCTCTCAACAAATGGTTTTAGAGAGGACACCAATGAAACCCATTCATAATTTTCAGATTTTTAAATCTTCAAAATAAGTCTGTAGCTGCGCAGCTCGACAGCTGTTCTAAGTGATTAAAAAGGCATTGTCCTACTCTTGTATGCATACTATTCAAACAAAATGACATGTAGGACTTCACATTTATTGCTTTTATATCTTTTGGCAAAGTTTTTGGCCAGTCTCGGGCAGAAACAAGCCAGTCCAAGAAATGTTGACATTCTTATCCTCAAATGTACAAGATAGCCGCACATCCCCCTTAAACATGATAATATTTAGAATCAAGCTGTTCAGACATTTACATTTTAACATTGAAAAATATACTATGATGTATTTTTCAGGTGAATCATATTTGTATATTAATAATAATAATAATTACTGTATTAATTATGTTTTTGAAGTGAATTATCCTTTGATATGGTTCGTATTTATTGTTTTAGAAAACATGATCTAAATGAGCAAATTGCAATGCATCCAATCCGCCTGTTAAACTTATAAGATTGTTTTTAAAAGTTCATTCATTGATTTTGTCTAAATTGTTCTATTGTAGCTGGCAAAGAATTAAATGAAATGTGTAAGACACATCAGCAATGCACTGGTACAGATAATGCAAATACCTGTCGTCTTGTTGGAAATTCACATAAATGTAGCTGTAACGACAAATTTGATTTAATGGACGGAAAATGTTTGAAAAGTAAGATACATATAAAGTAAACATTAATTATTATAAATAAATTTTATTGATTTGAGGGAAATGAAAGTAGAATATACGAGGGTTGTCAAAAAAATTCTTGGACAATCGCTTTTTTGTCATTTTAAACGATGTTTTAAATACATATTGCATACCGAAATGTTTGTAATAAAACCCCATACATGTATTAAACTAAAGTGGTTTTGAATGTTTTTCCTAAAATCAACCAAAATTTTACTGTATTAAAGAGTCGCGGAAAGTACGCATGGCCCAGTGTAAAAATTGCCCAAACTTCATAGAAGAACCTGTAGTTATGAATATTTTAAAAAAAAATATCAAAACATCATGATCTTCAATTATGATGTAATTAGTATTATGTTCGTCATTGTCATACGACATTTGAAGCCGTTTTAAACGAGCAAAGGATTTTTAAAAGATATTACGGCAAGAACTTGTCTGTAAAAACGCCAAAAAAGGAACGTGGGCTGATCGCATGGAACAGTGAGCTTAATAAAATTCTGTGTAGACTTGGGTAAAGCATCAATAGAAACGATACAATTAATGGAGGAAACAGGAGGGTATCGAAATATTTCATATCACTTTTCCACTAGTGGCATAAGCGATATGTTGAATGTGTGTGCGATTGTACTATCTGGCCAAACTGTGAATGCTGCATATTTCTCTCAAGTAAACCAAAGACTACGGCGTTATAAAAACGTCGTTATATCTCTATAGAGACTGGGTATGACCCTGTATAGGCATTGCATATTTGATGACCACTCCAATATTTAAACAATAAAATGCAATATTTTATGATTCATGCGGGATATGCAGGTGGTGACATTGCAGAAAAAATACATAACCCGCGTTAGCGGGTTATGTAAATATTTTCAGCGATGATTGCAACCTTCATAGCCCGCATGAATCATCAAAGAAAGCATTTTAATGTTTATATTTACATCTTTCTTTCAACAAATTAATTGATTGTAAAAAGTTAGTAAAATTCACGTAATTACTGTTAAAGGGGCATGGTTACGATTTTGGTCAAAAATTATTTTTTTCGATTTTTATGTTTACAATGCTTCAGTAAAGCATTTTTATTAGACAGCCGAAATTTGAGTGTCAAATGTTGAGTTATAAGCGAGTTACAGATCTTACAATTATTTGCTATGTAAACAAACCTTTTGTTTACATTTTGAATGTTGAAGTAAAAAAGTTCTAGACCTAAACTGAATGTGTAAAACAATAGGAACTGTTTATTTATGCTTAAAATGAATAAGAAGATAGAAAAAATCAGCTTAAATTTTTTTTACTGGTATATTGAACTTATGTAAACACAAACGGGGCACGAGCCTTGTTTACATGACAAAGAATTGTGAGTACTGCCTGTATTTTGCTTTTTTGCTTATAATTCCACAACTGACTGACAATTTCATTTCATCATTAGAAATGCATTTCTAAAGCATTGTAGATAATAAAAAGAGAAAAAATAGAATTTGACCAAAATTGTGGCCATGCCCTTTTAATGTACATCAGTACGTTAGCTAAAAGAAACAACCAAATCGTCTCCTATGGGAATTTGAGTCTGACGTCATCATGGTTATTTCGTGCAGTCCGTGATTTTTCTTAGGTAGCTGTATAATTCAACCAATCGATTAACAGGGCGTATCGATTTCAGTCCTGTTAGTTTCCTGTCATTTTCAGCCGCTGTAGATTTCGACTTATCGATAAACTGGGCGTGTGGATTTCAGTCTGGTTGTTTCTATAGAATTAACTAATGAATTAACTATAAGTTTCCGTAAGAAATAGAGGGATTCATACTCGGTAGATGTAAATATAGAGAATGTACAGTGCTCTGATTTTTATACATAAACATTATTATAGACTATATTAACATATTATAATACTTTTCAAAAAATAGCGTCGTTATCTAGAATAAAATTACATGTGTCCACAAACTTTTTAGACAACTCTCGCATTTCGACTGTTGTGTTTTGTGATATAATAACATTATAATATAACTGTTACCTACAATTATAATTTTCTTTGATTTATAGTTGAAAGAAAACTATTCGAATCATGTAATAACTATAAACAATGCAACGGTACAAAAAATGCACAGAATTGCACTGATATAAATGTAGATAACAACACAGTTTGCGTCTGTCAAGATGGATATTTTGAATATAAAGGAAGATGCGTTCAAGGTACTCTCTCTCTCTCTCTCTCTCTCTCTCTCTCTCTCTCTCTCTCGTGTAAATGAAATCGCGAGCTCCTTTTTTGCTATATCTTTATATAGTTCCAAACTGTCTAAAAAATAACAGCGAGATTTTAAAATCTACGAGAGTTGCTTCTCGCAATTTTAAAGATATTCATTCCTCGCATTCATAAGGAATCTACAGTATTTTTATGACATTTCAAATTTTTACACACATAACGACGTGAACGGTATGTAGAAAAACATGCAACCATGTGCACGTTAGGTGCACAATATGTTTCTGTCAGGACGGATATCTTGATTTTAAAGGCACATGCATCAAAGGTATGTTTCCGTGGCGAAACCTGTTAGGGTCTAAGTGAAATCAAATTCAGTAAATTCACTATCCGTATTGTAAACTATATAGTCTAAAATACATGTATTTGTTATGATTTCGTCACTTTGATATTAGCATATAATTATATACGGCCATATATGCTACATTATAGCGAACAGAAAATTCAATGAATCTTGTAAAGTGAATGAGCAATGCATGGGTACTAAGAATGCGAACACCTGTCAATATATGGAAGGAGAAGGAGTTTGTAGCTGCGACAAGGAGTATGCATTGATTTTTGGTGAATGTTTGAAAGGTAAGAAAAAATCACCTATTGTATTATATTCACATTAATAAACCTTTGTCAACTTGTATCTTAATGTTTTCAAAAAGTATGTTTATCACTTTATTAAAAACGTATGGATAGAGACTTATCGATACTTGTTTAAGGCGAACGTGTTCGTATGACGAGATCAAGATATGCAGACATGGATCGCTGTTGTAACGTGTTGTTTTTCGGGGTTTTTTTGCATTTTTGAAAGAGGTCTACACGTAAGTAGTACATTTTACTTTTTATTTAAGATTGTACAACGTCTATCCAATTCTATCCAATTTTCTAAAAGGTAACACAAATAAATAAAAATTCAATGAAAGAGAGAGAGAGAGAGAAGGAGGGGTTCCAACATTACAATGATCTTGATTGTTTAGCGTGTTACGACTTCTTCATTTTTCAAATTGTTATTAATTAGGAACATTATTTGTTTCTTAAGCTTAAAATTTTAGGATTATTTTGATCTTTTAAAGTCTTTCGACTGAGATGAATCTAAAGCATGTCAGCAACAAGAAAAATGATGTTTCACTTTTAAATGAAGGACAACATCGATTATTTAAAGATATATAATCAGGAAATTCCTTTTCCCTTCGCGAGGCAATGAAACAATTAAGTGGACTGAAATTGTAAATTATTTACGATTGCGAAATAAGGTCCTTTATTAGATAAATGGGGGAGGGACAATGGGGAGAGATGGGTTTCCTCAAGGCCCGAAACAGGGAACAAACGAACAGGTACAGGTA
>WFKH01003881.1:17026255-17038032 GCA_016163765.1 Magallana hongkongensis | reverse complement strand
CTGCTTTAACTAATTTCTTGTCGTCCAACTCCAGAAAATACCCCAATCTTGTTTAGCTCTGTACTTGTCATGGCTCAAACATCACCACCTGTAGTGTCCTTGACTCCAACATCCCCTCCACCCCACCACCACCCCCATCTAGTGTAATTTAGTTTGCCCTGTTGTTCGCGTCCTTAGTCTTGTATCAACGCTTGCAGTTGATAAGGAATTTTGTACATTGTTGCTACCTTTGTCTTGTGTCAACGTTTGCAGTTGCTCAAGAATTTTGTGTATTATCGATAGCTTTGTCTTGTATGCCAATTACCGCTTGTATGGCGGTTGGATCGCTGGACTCATTGCTTGTACCCAGCGATCCATATGGCAAAATTGCTATACAAGCCATCGCTGGTTAACTGCTGTCCTCCTTCCAGGGTTACCAGCAATTTGTGGCTCATTGTCATTGAATTGAACTGTTGGCTGCCAAATGCCAGTTGAGGATCGGCGCCATCCATCGTATTGACATTTGCATTGTAATCTCATAATTGATTGTATATTTTGTGTAATTTGTTATCAACTGTGTTTAATTAACTGTGTTTAACTATCTAATAATTATATCATACGTATTAATAATAAAGCCATGACATTACAGCCATTCATCTTCTGTGTCTTCTTTCGAGATAATGTAGATTCAAGTTTATACAAATCATGATCTCTGGGGGTAGGTTGAAGCCACAATGGGGGTCGAATTTGTACATAGGCAACAAATTTAAATTATTTGCCAAACTCAAATGTTAAAATATATGGATTTACTTATATGTAAACATGTTTACAAATTGTTGATTCTTAATTACATTTTCCAATTTATTGAAGTTAAAATTCCTCACTACTTTCATGCAATTTTTCACTATATAGTGTTTACAATTTAACTATGAATTTTTGCTTTTACGTAAAATTATGTATTTTTTTTTTCAAATGTCAATATTTCATTAATATTTCTTAATTATAACTATTTAAAATAATATAAAGATGTATTAAAAATCAAACGTTTAGTTCGGTTTTCAATTCATAAAAAAAAGCTCAAAACCTCTTTTAGGGGAAAAATCTTTTCAAAATGTTTTCTATATATACATGACTTTGAGAAAAGTAGACACAAAAGTAAAATGAATATAATTATCAATCAGAAATCTAAGAAATGCAATGCAAACAGGAAAATAATGTTTTAATAAGTCATATTTACTTTAAAATTGTCTTGAAATTTAAAGAAATAATAAGACGATATGTTATTCAAAAAAGCTATTAAATGCAAACAAAATCGAATATTATAGGCTTCTTGGTTTGTATCCCATTTTTGTATACGTTGTTAATTTATGCTAAATCTTTATAAACTGAATTGTATTGTAACACATGTATATTAGTCTCAAAATGCATTATTAAAATGAACCGAAGAACTTAGAAGGTAGCATTTACGTTTTTTGAAATGTGAAACATCGTAAAATAACTCATGGCCCCTGTGTTGGGGATTCAGGCCTAATGGCGGGGAAAAATAAATTGTAATATATATATATATATATATATATATATATATATATATATATATATATATATATTATCTTAAAATATCTTTTTTCGCTCTATCCACAGCAGGGGAGAAAAACTGAATGCATGAATATGATGTACATGAATCCCTCCACCATTATGAAATTCATGGCCCCTGTATTACGGGTTCGGGCACTAGGGCGGGACTAATATGATATGGTTGATATTTTTTTCTCAGAAATTCAATTAATTTGACCACATGGGCAAGGTTAAATGAGGAAGGGTAGGAATCTTTAAAAGATCATGATACAACACATCTACAGGTGGACCTGGCTGACGACGTCTGTGGATTCAGCAGTTACATCACTGTATTAGATATCATTCACCCCCAGGCAACCAGTTACATCCAGAAAAGGCTGGAAGACAGTCAAAAGAGGCTGGTGACTAAAAAAAGACAGATTACACTAGGAAAGGCTGGAATCGGGGTGATGAGGGACAGCAACTCTAATCACAGTAGCCGTTAAGGAGCACATTACATACCAGCAGGAGTATTTCAGAAAAACATTGTCCTCAGAGCTTTTAAAAAGAGATATCAGAACAGACCATGTAAGAATCGAAACTTTGTTATTGTTCATATTCATATTCTTATTTGTATCCCTTTCTTAATTTTATCCTTTCTAAATTTCTATAATGCAAATGCTCTTGCAAAACAGCATTAAAAGTAAAACATTACATCTAACAATCCAATCAAACTTTTCATTATTATTTTGATCTAAAATCATCACAATTAAGATTTTTTAGATATATTCTTCCGTTAGATAAATCTTGTATTCAACAGTTATCAATTATAATTCCAACGATCCCAATCTTTTGTATTTGAATAACAACCTTTTTAAATTCAGATGTACAGTAAACCCAGTATTAAGTAACTCTGACGTTAACTTAAACTCTAATTAAGGATGACATGGAAATCTTCCTCAGTAGGGAAACAATTCGTTAGCATTAGTTATTACATGTACAAGGTATATCTACAGTGTGATTAGATCTAGATAGCAACGTTGTTAACCCTACATCTCCATTTATTCACTTCATTGTTGGATTTTAAAGCCAGGGAACCCAACTTAGAGTAAAACAATTTGAAATTAGAACTTATCTGCAGAGTGTTTTGCACATTACCACCACTTCCACTATTAATGAAAATATCAACTATGGCAATTCTAAATATGCCTAGAAATTGTTTATAAAATAAAATTCTGAGATCATTATGGGGTTTTTTACTCTATATAAAATATTGTGACTTATTAAGACTTATATTGTACATAAAAACCTTATAAATATTAAAATTTAAAACATATCACAACACTCAAAGGTGAATATTGTAGAAACGGGGACAGTGGCATTCAATTACAGACATTGTAAGTGAAAAGGCAAAAAAAGAATTTCAACAAATTTGTTTTCCGTGTATTGCTGTTTATGATTATGATAACATCTGCAAAACGTCCTTTGATAGTAACTAGTATCTGTTTTGAAAATCATTTATTTAATCTATTGTTTAAAAAAACGGGCATGTATTCCCTCTTAAGGGTGGCTTTGTTTGTTTAACTGTTTTTTTGTTTTAACTGTTGTTGTCTCAGTTCATCTATGGGTGGTATACAGCATGGTGCTGTGAACAGGGAGGATGTAGGTGAAACTGCAATAATGTGTGACAAAATCACATACCGACAATGCAAAAAGACAAGATTTTTCTATGTATTCGTCTAAGTAAAAATACACTTAACAAGATAAAAAAAAAAGAAATAAGAGGTAGGATTAAGTGGGAACAAGTGACAAGAAACCCTAGGTATTATGGTGAGGTGTTTGGTCTGGTAAATCTGAAGATTGTGACACTGTTTTGCCTACCTCTTGCATTGTCCCTATTTATTTAAAGTGATTAAAACATTACCAAATTCAGAAAACATATTACAGTAAAACATCGTTATAGCGAACACGCTTATAATGAATTGACGCTTACAGCGAAGTGATTTTCAATCCCCTTGACTTTATTACATGTTGTAAACTTGACGGTTATAACGAATTACTCTTATAACGAAGCAACATCGCCCGTCCCTGGCACTTCGTTATAAGCCTGTTTTACTGTATACCAATTATTATTTACTCATGTAGTTTCAGGAAAAATTGATAAAAGATATTACCTCTGAGAACTCAGGACAAAACACATTAAGGCCATTTCACAACCTGCGCACGAGCACTTTACAACACTTTGCAATCGGAATGCTTTAGCTTCAAACGAGCTCTCGCGTACTTTGTATAAAGCCTCGCATTCGTTAAATTCGTTTTAGTGGTTGCATCAAGTCTCCTCAAAATAGCGGACTTGCACTCTATTCAGACGAGATCGAATGCGATCCAATTATCCCAATGCAACGCACGAACATAATACGAACGTCTTAAACGTTTTGTGTACTCGCACGAGTAATGTACGATTTTTAAAGGTCGTAAGATGAATCGCAGCTGTCTATGCGTGTGTTTGCGACCATGAGATTGTTGCTCAACGTGTCTCTTGTAATCTTGCAACGTTTTTTATATCATTGCACGATTTATCAGCTTCAATTTGCCATGTCTCTCCTGGGCCTTCTTTCTACAGTTCGTCACCTTTGCTTTGGTTGTTGCTTTGGTCATCTTCTTGGACGGCATCTTCTCTCACATTCAGCTATGTCTACTGAAGAGCATCGGAAACGGGCGGTATATCTCTCTGGCTCGCACGAGCATTTGTACCATAGAAAGCATCATCGCACGAGCGCCGCATGTCCAATCTCATTGGCGCACGTTCAATTGTCCGATCAGCTGATCACTTGCGCGATCCTATCGTACTATCTTGCAATCATCGCTTTTAATGAACAACAGTCGCATATAGGGGCAAGAATTATCGCAAGATTTGATGGGTTTGCATCGCACACGGTCGCTTTAAATCGTGCGAATTTCGTAGGAATACTTTTTCATATGCGATTATTTCGGCAACAGTTTACGATGAAAATCTAAATTTCGGTCGCACAAAACTAGTTATTCGGATAACTACTTTCGTTCCTTAAAAAATCTTAAAATTTTGTTTCATTTTCTGAAAGTGTCTAGTTATATACTAAGCTATTGAAAGAATTGCATCACAAGAAATTAAGTAATATTTAGAATTAACACAATCCAAATGTAACGGTATTTTTAAATTATATTATTCTTGTGTTTTAATTATTACGTAATGTTTATTTAGCATTGCTCTCCGTGAGCAATGTCATTATATAATTGACCCCGTTTAGAAAGATTGCTCCTCGCGAGCAATGCATATTATGTATATATAGTACGGGTAAAAATTACGGGGGGCCTTATTATTTTTCTAGTGCGGGAGATACATTCAGCCATTGATGTTTTGATATTTTATTTGTGAAACTTTGGATTTTTTTTTTAACGTGATGTGAATAAACTGTAAATAATTCTACTTTGTGTTTATATTAAACTAAAGCGTATGCTTTAGAGGTTGGAGCATTATAATCTCAAGGATTTAACCGGAATTTATAAAATTATTAAAATGTGAGTTATCTACCTGTGGATTTAGTAGAAAAGAGCCGTTTACCGCTCGGCGGCGCTACAACTGGTGGCAGCGGTGGGATTAGTATAATTTCTACGGATATTAATTATGAACTTTTGTGAACTATTCTATGCTGGATATTAAAATTTTGTGACAATGGAATTAAATCCGGGAGATTCTGTGCAAAGACGGCGGTTTGTTAATGTGATTGATTTTGATGAAAATGGACATCGTGTGGTTGTGGGACAAATGGACCTATTTGCTCACAAAGAGTGTCCAAGTTGTTATTTAATGTTTAACCGTAAGGACAATTTCAACTGCGCCAAGCGAGGAAAGAAAGATATTTTCTTCTACCGGTGCCCGTGCTGCAAATGCAGAGTGAAAGCGTTTCCGGAGGAGATCGTAAATTATTAATTATCAAACTGGATCCTTTTGTGACATTTGTGTTTTTAGTGCATTGTGCTCTTTTTCTAAAGATATTTCAAGGCGGTGACCGCACTATACATTCGTCAGTTAAAATGGATTTCACGAATAGTACGCCTACTAATTTCCCACAAACTACACCAAGACCAAGAACTTCTGTAAGACGGAATTTGTTACAGGATTTTGAAAACGAATTACCGACCCCTATTGTCGCCAATACGCCCCCTGTTCAGGAGAGATTTGCGAATAGAGAGAACTGCACTGAAGTGGAGCCTGAGAGCTCGTGGTATTCAGGACTAATGTACTGGACATGTGGAATATCTGCATTAGTGTTGACTGTTTTAGGCGTGTTCCGTTATTCACCGCAAAAACTATTGTTACGCTTGACTCATGAAGCGCTAGGAAACATAACGATAGTATTATTAGGCATAATTGTGTGTGTAGTTTTGTGGAAATTGTATCAGTCTACACAGAGAAGGACTGCCCGGATAGATAGTACGATGCGAAATACTCTAGCTGGAAGAGTTTCAGATCAGGATGCCGCGATTTATAATGAGGAAGTCGGATTGCCAGGATCGGGATTACACCTGCAAGTCAAACGCACGTTTAAAGGAGAAGGAACAGAGGTGTGGAGTGAATTTGTGCGATATTTTGAGAACGTTGCAACATTAAATAACTGGCCTATTGATATGAGGCGCAGAGTTCTCATCACTACCTTCCGTGGACAAGCGGAAGCGTTCGCGTATGGATTACCAGACAGTATCTTACAGGATTATAACCAGCTGAAACTGCAGATGGACACTAGATTCGGGCATACTGCGATGAAGGAGAGCTACATTGTTGAGGCAAAAATGCGAAGGAAGCTGCCGACAGAATCGTTCAGGGACTTTGCCCAAGCTATTGCTGACTTATATAGAAGAGCTCATCCCGGAAATCGCGATTATGTGGAAGAAGCTAGCCTTAAAACTTTTATGGACAACTGTAATACTGACAACGATTTCCGGTTGGCTGTAAAGCGCACTAGACCAAAGAGCTTACAGGAAGCGGTGACTGCTGCAATGCAGGAGGAGTGCATTCGAATGACAGAGAACAGGAATTTAAGAAGCAAGGAAAACAACCCTGTTAGACCAGTTTACAGAGTTAGTGAGTTCTCCCGGAATGCGGAAGTTCCAGTTACTAAGAAACCATATCGCACTGAGTCAGAAGAAAAGAGAAGGATAGTAAGGAAGTGCTACGGATGTAATTCTGTTATGCATTTGTACAAAGACTGTCCAAAGCGGAAAATCACTAATGAGAAATCTTTAAATGTAAGAGTGTCGAGGCAGTAGGCCATGTGTCGGCACATTATTTAGTGAAGCGGCCTAGTACAGGAGAATTACAACTTCGTGATGATAGCAGTGAAGAAATATCTGCAGTGTCAACGCAAACAGATGTTGAAAATTTGCACTTGAATTATGAACCTAACGATGGGAAATTTCAAATTATTGAAATTAGAGGAAAGCCAGGAATGAGGTTAGATGGCTTAGTGGAAGGCACATCGCTAGAGTGGAGATTTGACACGGGTGCAATGAACACGTTCATAACAGAAGATGTTTATAGGAGCATTCTTCCAGAACATAGACCTGTGCTGGAGCGCGCTAAAAAGCAATTTACTACAGCCGACGGAAGAAAACTTAAAGTCATTGGAACTGCAAAAATGTTGTTATCCTTTCAAGAATTTCAAGTAGTATTTCGTGTATTTGTGGCAGACGTAAAATCAAATTTACTTGGCCAGGATTTCATCAGCAAATTTCACTGTCAGTGGGATTATTGTTCTAATGTGTGCAATCTTAAAGCAGATGCTGATGGAGTATTGCGGGGATATTCTATTGTTAGCGTGGATGATAGTGTCGTTCCAGCGCATCATGAGAGTGTTATTAAAGCTACATTTAACAGCAATGTAGGTAATAGTGATGGGATTTTGTTACCTCTAAAAACATTTGTACTTAACCATGGATTAGCGGTTGCACGAGAAGTAGTGAAATCTACATGTGGTGAAAATCATATATATGTGCGTGTATTTAATCCAAGTGGTCGTGACGTGTATGTACAGAAACGTACTGAGATAGCTGTGTTTGATCCTGTGGAAATTGTATCAACTTTGGAGATTCTGGAAGTGTGTAACGTAATGTCAGGAGGCGCCGATATACCAGAGCATCTCGAGCAGGTTTATAAGGAAGCATGTGAAAATTTAACTGAAGAGCAAGCGGCAAAGTTTAAAGACTTTCTCTTAGCTCGTGTGGATGCATTTGCGGATCCAAACAAACCGGTGGAGCGTGCAACGATTGGTGAACATCGTATTAAGCTAAAGGAGGAAATACCTTTTAAGGAACCAGTCCGCCGAGTACCTATTTTTAAGAGGGAGATAATGGACAAGGAGATCAAGAAGTTAGAGGAACAAGGATTAATTGAGAAATCCAACAGTCCTTGGTCAGCTCCTATCGTGCTAGTGCAGAAAAAGGACAAAAGCTGGAGGCTTTGTGTCGATTATCGAAAATTAAATGCAAATACCATCAAAGACGCATATCCGATACCTCGGGTGGCAGATGATCTCGATGCTCTCTCTGGATCAACTTGGTTTTCGTCATTAGATCTCAATATGGCATACCATCAAATTCCTATGAGTGAGGAGGATAAAGAGAAAACAGCGTTTGCTACACCTCGTGGTGGACTTTACCATTATACAGTAATGCCGTTCGGATTATGTAACGCACCAGCGACATTTCAAAGAGTGATAGAACATGCGTTGAACGGATTACAATGGAATATCACAGTGTTATATTTGGATGACATTATTGTGTATAGCCGTACTTTTGATGAACATTTAGAGAATCTTAGTTTAGTATTAGATAGATTACAGAGTGTAAACCTGAAACTTAAAGCAAAGAAATGCAACTTTTTCCGGCGAGAAGTAAATTTTCTTGGACACATCGTTTCAAAGGAGGGTATTAAAACGGATCCTTCAAAAATTGAAGCTGTAAAGAATTGGAGAACGCCGACTAATGTGACAGAGCTTAGAAGTTTCTTGGGACTAGCAGCTTACTACCGGAGATTCATAAAAGACTTTGCAAAAATAGCAAAATGCCTACATATCCTTACTGGGAAAAATCAAGAATGGAATTGGACGCATGAATGTGATGCAGCGTTTGAAACTTTGAAACAGAAATTAATATCTGCACCTATTCTTGGATATCCCGATGTGACTGCTGGTGACTTCATACTAGATACTGATGCTAGTAATGACGCTATAGGCGCTGTGTTATCGCAAATTCAAAATGGAAGAGAAATTGTGATTTCTTACGGAAGCCGCGTGTTGAATAATTCTGAAAGAAATTATTGTGTGACTCGGAAGGAAATGCTGGCTGTTGTGTATTTCGTTCAACATTTTAAACACTACCTACTTGGTCGAGAGTTTTTGCTAAGAACGGACCATGGATCTTTAGTGTGGCTCCATAAATTCCGAGAACCGGATGGACAAATTGCGCGGTGGCTTCAGAGACTTGGACCGTACATATTTAAGATTGAACACAGAGCCGGAAAACGACATGGAAATGCAGATGCATTGTCACGTGTCTCTTGTGAAGTGAACTGCAGACAGTGTAAACGTGATAAAATTGAAAGAAGTGAAAGTCAGATATATTCACATGTTTCTGAACTAAGAAATACCAGTACATATAATTCATCAGAAGTTGACAATCACGTATTTAATTTAAGTGTATTGTTTAACGACGGTATGGATTCAGAAGATTTATTGGATTGTGCAATTATTTCCCCTCTTAAGAAGAATCGGACAAACAGACCAATGAGAGCGAAGATTCGAAAACAGCCAGATGAGCCCCTTAACCGAGGAAATATTCGTGAGAAACAACAAGATGACTTTGGAATGCGTGTTATTTTACACTGGATGGAAAAGAATGAAAAACCACCATTATCTATTGTGTCTGGTGAAAACTTTGAGTGCAAATATTGGTATTCGAGATGGGATTTATTGTGTATTGATCAAGGTGTTTTGTGTATTCGCTGGATTTCAAACAATAGTGAAGAACTTAAGATATGCTTACCACGGAAACTGCGTCAAGTTGTGTTATGGCACCTTCACGATTCGAGAGTTGGAGGTCATATGGGCATCAAAAAGACTTTGGAAAAAGTTAGAAATTCCGATTATTATTGGCCTAGGATGCGTCAATTTGTTCACGACTATGTATTAGCGTGTGATGTGTGTGAAGAGAGGAAAAATCCGCCACGGAAAAAGAGATCGCGTATGAAAACTTTCCTAAGTGGGGAAACATTTCAAAGAATAGCATTGGATTTAGCTGGACCATTCCCGAAGTCAGAAAATGGATATTCTTACATTCTTGTAGTGATGGATTATTTTACAAAATTTGCCGAGATATTTCCGCTTATGAACATTGAAGCTGAAACGGTAGCTGAAGTTCTGTTTAAAGGATGGATAAAGCGATACGGATGTCCTGGATCTATTCACTCAGACCAAGGAAAACAATTCGAAAGTAAGCTTTTCCAGGAAATGTGTCGACTATTTCAAATTGACAAAACTCGAACTACACCATATCATCCCCAGTCAGACGGAATGGTAGAGAGGATGAATCGAACGATAAAGGACATACTATCTAAATACATTAATGCAAACCAAACCGACTGGGACCGTTTTGTGGATGGAATTGTTCTTGCGTATAACACGACTCCGCATGAAACTACACGGATTTCGCCATATAGACTAGTTTTTGGGAAAGAGGCTAAACTACCAATAAGTGTTCTGACTGAAAATGAAGCTATCACAACTTCTGAAAAAGAGACAAACAAAGCAGTATATGTGCGCGATTTAGAGGAAAAACTTTCCACAATTCATGAACATGCGAGGGAAATTACAAAAGAAGCATCTCAAAGACAGAAAAATTTTTTCGATCGAAATGTACGGGAGACTAATTATGAAGTTGGGGAATTAGTACGAAGAAGTCAGCCAAAAATCAGTAAAGGAGAAAAATTAAAACTATCAAGGAAATGGACTGGACCGTGGACAATAATTAAAAGACTAAGTGATGTGCTTTTTCAAATTCAGCATTCAAGACAATCCAAACCGGTTATAGTTCACGCCGACAACATCAAACCGTACCGAGGAGAAAGACAGCAGCCCCAATATACAACTGGCGAGACAGCGGAACTAACAAGACCAGCTACTGGATCCGAATATACAACTGGCGAGACACCAGATGGTCAACGACGGCACGCGCCGGACTCTGGCCCGCGGCGTTTGAAGTTACCGCTGGCTCCACCCCCGAAAACAGACGATTCAGATGTTGACCAATCAGAACTAAGCTTAAAAGCAGAAGATTCAGATGTTGACCAATCAGAACCAAGCTTAAAAATGACCCGTAGGGGACGATCTGTAAGGAAGCCCATTCGGTACAGAGAATAGTCGTTAACAAATGTTGTGTGAGGATTGTGGAAAAACTTTTACATCATCTAGTAATTTTCATCAACATCGTAGAGAGCAACACAGTGACAGTGTGAACAGCTTAAACTGTAGTTTTTGCCAAAGACCTTTTGTGAGGAAATTCAATTTAAAGAGACATTTAATTTTAGTACATGGACTTCATGGTGAGCCGTTAAGTGAAGCTATGAGTTCTAAGAGGAAGCTTGTTGACCGGGAGATGTTCATCCAAGCAAAGAAGCCAGTGTATGTACTGAGTGACTTTTATGAGAACATCTCATCAGATGAAGAAGAAACCTGGACCAGAACGCACACTGCTGAGGATGGACTCGATCATCTCTCGATTAGTTCTTGTGATTTTGCGGAGCTGGGTAGCGTGGACGAGGCGTTCGTCGAAGAAATTTTGTGTGAAGGGGAAATCGATGAGCAGCAAGTGTATGGTGAAGAAGATGGTGAACGGCGGGAGTATGAAGAAGACGGTGAACAACGAGTGTATGGCGAACCTGATGTGATAAGCGACAGTCCTAACGATGATGACTGTGGTGTGATTAGCGACAGTCCTAGCGACGATGACAGTGATTTAAGTGGTGAAAGTAAAAAAACTGACGAAAACAACAATGTTACAGTCCGGGAAAGATCAACAATTTGTCTAGTGTTGAACAAAACGGTGATACGTAGACCAGATGGCACAGAGGAGGAAATTAGAGACTCCCAAATTGTTTATTCAAAAGACTTGAATCCAGAAGACATCAATTTCAGAGATGTGGCCAGCGAGAT
>WFKH01003881.1:16981216-17005209 GCA_016163765.1 Magallana hongkongensis | reverse complement strand
CATTCCCGGGGACCCCCCTCCACCAAATATGATGGCCCAAATATGGTATACAGGGAGTAAGCCAGCCCCTTGAAAGATATCCCATTATAACTGTATTATTCGAAATTTCCAATTTTCGCCAGGCTAGCTAAGCCTGTTACCGGTCGTGTAAACCCAATTCCTTTTGAGGGTCTACTGGGCATTCCCGGGGACCCACCTCCTCCAAATATGAAGGCCCAAAATATGGGATTCAGGGTGTTAGCCAGCCCCTTGAAAGATATCCCATTAAACTGTATTATACGAGTTTCCAATTTTGGCCAGGCTAGCTAAGCCTGTTACCGGTCGGGAAAACCCAATGCCTTTTGAGGGTCGACTGGGCATTCCCGGGGCCCCACCTCCTCCAAATATGAAGGCCCAAATATGGGATACAGGGTGTTAGCCAGCCCCTTGAATGATATCCCTTTATAACTGTATTATACGAAATTTCCAATTTTGGCCAGGCTAGCTAAGCCTGTTCCCGGTCGTGTAAACCCAATTCCTTTTGAGGGTCGACTGGGCATTCCCGGGGACCCACCTCCTCT
Source organism: Magallana hongkongensis (assembly GCA_016163765.1). Classification (NCBI taxonomy): domain Eukaryota; kingdom Metazoa; phylum Mollusca; class Bivalvia; order Ostreida; family Ostreidae; genus Magallana; species Magallana hongkongensis. The sequence continues at coordinate 17,004,649 of WFKH01003881.1, read as the reverse complement.
AAATATGAACGCCCAAATATGGGATACAGGGTGTTAGCCAGCCCCTTGAAAGATTTCCCATTATAACTGTATTATACGAAATTTCCAATTTTCGCCAGGCTAGCAAAGCCTGTTTCCGGTCGTGTAAACTTAATTCCTTTTGAGGGTCGACTGGGCATTCCCAGGGCCTCACCTCCTCCAAATATGAAGGCCCAAATATGGGATACAGGGTGTTAGCCAGCCCCTTGAAAGATATCCCATTATAACTGTATTATACGAAATTCCCAATTTTCGCCAGGCTAGCTAAGCCTGTTTCCGGTCGTGTAAACCCAATTCCTTTTAAGGGTCGACTGGACATTCCCGGGGCCCCACCTCCTCCAAATATGAAGGCCCAAATATGGGATACAGGGAGTAAGCCAGCCCCTTGAAAGATATCCCATTATAACTGTATTATACGAAATTTCCAATTTTCGCCAGGCTAGCTAAGCCTGTTTCCGGTCGTGTAAACCCAATTCCTTTTGAGGGTCGACTGGGCATTCCCGGGGCCTTACCTCCTCTAAATATGAAGGCCCAAATATGGGATACAGGGTGTTAGTCAGCCCCTTGAAAGATATCCCATTATAACTGTATTATACGAAATTTCCAATTTTGGCCAGGCAAGCTAAGCCTGTTACCGGTCGTGTAAACCCAATTCCTTTTGAGGGTCGACTGGGCATTCCCGGGGCCCCACCTCCTCCAAATATGAAGGCCCAAATATGGGATACATGGTGTTAGCCAGCCCCTTGAAAGATATACCATTGCAACAGTATGATGAATATCTTACCTTTTCGCCAGGCTAGCTAATTATGTCAATGTTCAGGTCTGGTCAGCAAGATATGATTTTTAATATATCACTGTTTCTTAACATTAAAAAAGGAAAGTTTATGTGGAATTTTAATTTACGTTTATTAGCATGTTTACGGTAATTTGAATAGCGAACCGACCAGAGAATTCTATTTGATATTCGAATAGTGAATAGCGAAAAGCGAATAGAACTCCAACTTCTGAATGCCAGTTTTTGTGTACATATAATTCACAAGTACTGTTTCTTCATAAGTTTGATTTTAATGAAGATTATTGAAAGTGACAAGATATTTAATTAGGAAAAAGAGTTTTTTATTTATCTTTATGTATGTTTTTGTATATAAACTTTTCGACTTGTGTTGAGAGATTAATTTCCTGTATTTGAAAAAGTGGATATTGAAAGAATGGTGAAATGGTTTTAAAGAAAGCGTTTGATGAGAGCATTTAGAAGTATCTGAAAAGTGTGTTGTTTTTCCGTGCTCTTAATTTCAGTTGAACGTTGTTCGTTTCTATAAGTGCTTGATCATACCTAAAAAGTATTGCATTATGTTAGATGTGGTGATCTCTTTGAATTCTGTAGTGGTGAAACGCTAAGATATTGTCATTCCTCTTGGTCATCTTGTCCCTCTTACGCAAGTTTGCAGCTTCTCTGTTTGACCGAAGTTTACGATTTTTTTGAAGTGTTGGGCCATTTTTGCACGACAACGTTTGAATTAAAATCGACTACAAAGATTGCACAACACATCTTTCCTTTGTATTCGAAGTAAAGTGAATAGTCTGCTCCTCTGTATCAAGCAACAGGCTATTCAACTTTTTTTCTTTGTGAACGCGCAGGCAGTGACCCATCCTCTTGCATATTATAATATATTTGCTTAGGTCAACTTAATGACAGTTTCTCATGATGAAAACAGGAATAGTTATTTTGGAGATTTCTTAAAAATACTTTTAGTTCTAAAACTGTATTTACAAAAAGTTTGACCTTAAACAGGTGATATAAAGAAGAAACTCAAATGCTACCTTTTCATTTCATACAAGTTATAAACGGAACAATATGTAAACGAAATGAAGATTGTGACAGAAAAATGGAAGAATGTCAGAGACACAAGGATATAAATCTTCAAATCTGTATTCGTAAGATACATTTACATTTCTAAACATTTAGCATATACATACGTATATCTTTTTTCTTACAAAAATTAGACAGTGTGTTCATTAATATAAAAATTCATCTAATATTTATCGACTTCTTTTTATAGCAAAACGCCATATCTATGAATCCTGTGATGAATATGCACAGTGTGAGAAAAACAGCAAATGTATATCTTCTGGCAATGGAAGAACGTGTCAGTGTTCTTCTGGTTACGAGGAAATAGATGGACACTGTGTTAAGGGTAAGCATTAAATATATTGATACACTGTCACAATAATAAACAATAGAACAAAAATTGTAAAACGTTATTACTCAAAAATATAATTCATTCAAAAGTGAATTTTTATAGTTTAAACAAGTAAAAATGTTTATTTTTTTATGACGTCATTACTTATACATGTATTAACGTTTAAAAAAAAACAAATGCATATTTAAAATTCCATGGTTTCTTTAAACATGCTACGCAAATTTAAATAAAGCCAGCCAAATGACCCCCATCATAAACTTAGTATTAACTTTCTTATAAGCTCCAAAAATAGCTTATTTCAAATATATAAAACAAAAACCAATTCTTCTTAAGGTATCACACTCCTCACGTTTTGATTTCATTGCGCAGATGATCGTTATATTTAAATTCAATATGATTTTATTTATTTAATCATCACAGAAAGATTATTATTTCATAATTACACAACATTTATAAAGAAAATCCATCTGAGTTCAACAAACAAACAAGTTTTTAGGGGAACTTTTTTTCGTGCAGAAGGTTTTTTAGACGAAATAGACAGAAACAAGCAACTTTATGAATTTTCAATATACTTCTCTTTTTATTATAATTTATTTCTTATTCACATTTTGAACATTTGATGGGTTTGTAACATATTCTTTAGGTTCTGTCTGACATGTACAACATTAAATCTTGAGAGAGTGATAGATGTTTAGCATAAAATCATGGAAATATATAGAAAATGTCTGATTTTTTTAAGCCAAAATTTGCGAGAATTTTACCTTTGAGGCCCGTTATCTAAAATTTGACATCACTGACACCCATGTTTTATTATGTCAAAATGATATTGAATACATATCAGGCAAACTGAATTAATATTATAAAATTCTTGATATTCAAAAAGTTTTTTTTTAATTTCAAATCAAATTGTAATTATAAAAGAAATTGTCTATTTTCAGTGCAAAAAGGTCACAAAAATTTATGCAACTTCGTACAAAATTTTTCGTAATCCCTCTTTTTAGTGTGACCATTGTGCATAATTAAAAACAATATTTGAAGATATAAGTTTGCTTCATCAAAAATACTGAATAAAAATCTTAATCAGGCTGAAATTGCATTTTAGGTGCAAAAAGGTCAAATTTAATGGGCCATAACTCAGGGGGGCGAATACTCCCCCCCCCCCCCCCCCCCATTATCTTTGTATTTTTTTAGTATGTTTTGTCTACATATTTCAATGATATACTTCTCCAGAAATTCTTGATACAACAGCATTGAGGAGTGGAATACCTTAAGTGACATTAATTGTTTTATATTCAATCGTTAATGCATATGTTGAACATTTCAATTGAGACAAAACGAAGCCTTATAAATTCTAACATACCAAAAGTATCTACAGTAAAGAGTTTAGAAATTCTCTAATCGATTTTAAATTTAATTTTGTACAAAGTTACAAAGTTATTCTTGGGGGAAATCTGCACTGATGATGATCAATGTTCGAGGACGAAATATGCCTCGCAATGCCTGTATAATCAAACCAAGCACGATAGAGAATGCTCCTGTATCAATGGTTACGTTTCGAGTGGTTCCAAATGCATTGTAGGTATGAACGAGGAGTTAGTTAATTTTGTAATAATATATATAAGGAGTTACTCTTAAAGTTTATACACTTGGGTAAGCAACTTGTAAAATTTAACGATGTAATAATGATGACTTAGTGAAACTCTACTTCAATTTGCAAAGTAATGTCAAGGAAAACGGTCACTCTCTATTTTTAAAAGTATTTTTTTCTTGTGCATGACATGAACTCAAATCTTTCAAAGCTTTTATTTGTCTTTATAACAAGATGGGCTTTTCTTACACGAACCTTGTGAAGTAAGCCAGCAATGTACTGGAACGACAAATGCACATATCTGCAATAAATACCAAAGAGAAGCAAAAACAGTCTGTACCTGCAACGATGGATATATTGAATTAAATGCAAAATGTTTTAAAAGTATAGCATAATTAATAACAAAAAAATTGTATTCAACATTACCTTTTGAATAAGAATAATCCTATTTATTTTGCTGTTCCTGGTAATTTAAGTGAATCTTCGTCTCTTTGAGTCCTGCAATCGGTCTGAGCAGTGTACTGGGTCTTCTGGAGCGAATGAGTGTAAAATAGTCGAGGGAGAACAAATTTGCTACTGCCCAGAGGATAAAGAGATCATTAAAGAGACATGCCTTAAAGGTTAGCTGAATACTATATAATACAAGATAATAGCTTAAGAACTTAACTTGCAAATAAACAAAAAAGTAAATTCGTTGATACATAATGATATGCTAGAAAAAAATTTGACTCGTTAACAAATATGGTTTTAACATTTTTCAGTAGTTTAAAAATTTAAAGTTTACTGTACATACCAAATCTATTCTATAGGGAACTTTATGGTACCGAATAGCGCAGTGGATTTGCACTCGCATATCACCGCTGCGACCCGAGTTTGATTCCCGTGATCGACAGTTGTATGTGTTAGGGTATGCGGTCCCCCGCTTGGACACGTGGGTTTTCTCTGGGTACTCTAGCTTCCTTCCATATCAATGATACTCTCGCGCCAACACCTTAGCAAACGAGAGATATTAGTATGATAGAATAGTAAGGAAAGACTTTTTACACGATGACGGGTCATTTTTATCCAAATCTGATTTTGAAAAAAAAATTGAACAAAGTATGTTTTATGCAATGAAACAGCATAATTAGTGCAGGCTGAAAGATTGTAAAAGACACGATTTTTCAAAGGCGAAACATGTCAATACTGTTGGTCCTTTTGTACCTTTTTACTGTGTAGAATTACTTTTCTACAAGAAATGTACTAAGCCTATTTACAATTCAGTAAAAATTTCAAATGTGTTATTCAAAACTCATTCATTAAATGGAATTACGTATGTGTGAATGAATGAAAAATAGTATATTAAAAAACGTGGATATAAAATAAATAAATCAAGGATAGAATAACATATTTTACAGTACTATATCGCTCGTGTCGATGGGTGGTTACTTTTAGTGAAAAAAAATATAATTGTGTGTGTGTGTGTGTGTGTGTGTGTGTGTGTGTGGTCATTATTTATAAAATTTAATAATTTTAAAAAAAAGCGTTTAATGAATACAAAATTAACCATTAAAACCTTGCTCTTGACTCTATCTGTGATAGCAAGTGGTTGTTGACAACTAGATGTTTGTTTATTAAAATAAGGATATATAAATATTTTTTTTATCTTAGGTGGATTAGTTCTAGGTGAAAACTGTTACGTAGCTGCACAGTGTACTGGCACCCCAAACTCTGGCGTTTGTATGACTGACCATCAGGACAATTTAACGCCGATCTGCCAATGTGACTCTGGATTTATAAGATACAATAACACATGTTTGCAAGGTACACTTAACCATTTTCGAATTTATTTGAAGTCAGATGTAATTCTGTTTTAATAATAGTAATGTTGATATAATGACAACTGTCGGAATTTCAATTCAACATACTTAAAAAAGTTCTTGCCTTCGATCCTTTTTTTTGACAATAGTAATCAGTTGTTATATAGTCTTGAATTAGTCTTCGTTAGTTCGAAGTAAGTATATCAAGGTCGGATTTAATAGTAATAATGGTACGTACAAAGATGAATAACATAAGGTAAAATGATAACTTATAATATGAAAAAAAAATAAATAAACGCAATAATGCGCGATGACTTTGGAAGAAAACTTAAATTCTAACTATTAATTCTCTTAAGCATCCTATTTACAACAATCTATGACTTTTCATCTTCATCATCTAATTATTTTTTCGTAAAAGCAGTGTTATTTGACTGAAATAAGATCCAATATTTATTAGTCAATAAAAACCTTTATGAGGAGTGTGAGATAGATGAGCAGTGTAACGGGACATCAAAAGAGGAAGTACTTGTCTGCAAAAAAATACGGCACAGAAAACTATGTATGTGTAATTCAGAATACGTAGAGGACAACGAATATCTGAAATGTCGCAAAGGTATAGTTTTATCATAAAACGACTCCATATTTATTACATCTCTTAAGGTTTGTATTAGCTTTCAAGCCAAATGATTAATAATACACTGAGTTTCAAAATTTCTTGTAGCTAGAAAAGAAATACATAAAAAATGTAGAATAAATGAACAATGTACTGGCACGGAAAATGCAAACACATGCTTTACGAATGGAAAAGAAGAAAATGAGGAAGGAGTATGTAGCTGTAACGACCACTTTGGTTGGATTGATGGAAAATGCCAAAAAAGTATGATCATGCGCTAATCAATCATAAGAATTGTGTATATACCGTAATTCAGTCAAAGATTATTATTTATTATAAAAATAATTTATATTTGTTGGAATATTATTCAAATTCAGTTTGCAAATGCAATATATTTGGACCTTTGTAATTAAATAGACGGGAAGACGAAGAACTTTAGATTATATTAGATGATATACTTTACATTTCAGTTGGAATGAAATTATTTGAACCTTGTGTTAACAACAAACAATGCAATGGGACAAACAATGCAGGAAATTGTACAGAAATAGGAAACACCACATTATGTTTCTGTCAAGATGAATATTTGGATTTCAGGGGAAGATGTATCAAAGGTATTTTTCTGTTCAATTCTTAAATGTCTTTTTTCTTTTGGATTTTAAGAGACAATGTCAGTAAGCAATGAGCTTCGCGTGAAAAGTGAAATTTTTAAAAATCAATAAAAACCAATTTAAGTCATAAAAAGAGAAGCAAATAACATATTTTTGACAAAATTTGAGTATTAATTTTTTATTCCTTGGTTTCCACGACAACAAAAGACATGTTTTTGTTCCACGTTGTCTTTTAGTTGTTATCATGGAAATAATGACCATGTGGCCAAAAATACTACTCTTCTAAAATACTGCTTACATATATTTTTCAATACCTCAAAGAAAATTTCTTTTTACACTTTCTACTTAATATATGGACAAGCTCAATGATTACTGACATTGTCTCTTAAAAGGAGTGTCCCATGTATACTCAGTGTATTTTAATGATTATCCAGTTTAAAAGTTTTAATAGGTTTAATCTGAATAAGACTTAATAGTACAAGTACATATTGTAGAATATTTTTCAGCGTTGCGTGTATATATTGATTTTTATGTCGTGCATAGAAACGATGTACTCTCCGAAATATAATATTGCAGGTAATAAATACATTAATGAGGAATGCAAAGCAAACATTCAGTGCACGGGAACGGAGCACGCTAGTGTATGTGGGGAAAACCAGACGTGTACTTGTGACAAGGGGTTTATCAGACTAAAAGAAAAATGTGTGCCAGGTAGATTCAAAATAGATAAATTAATGAAATAATATTTGAAACATGTATAAACTTCGTTAATATCACAATTGTTTCCATCTTAACCTTTGGGCTTTAAACTTCAATTTTTAAAAAAGTTGTTTAGTGTTTCACATTTTAAACCTACAGCTATTTTACTATGATTAATTCGACACATAATATCTAGTATAAAATCAGCAATGTAGTGTAAAAGACAATGAATAGTACTTGATTACAAGCAAGTGAATGTTCACCACTGAACAAGTGCAGTTTAAACGAAATGTATTTATTAGGCTTATTTCTTTATTGTTATTAAAAAAAGTGGAAAGATCGTAGAGTTCTTAACATTTTCGTACCTAATGTACAAAGCGAATGATATCAAGAACCCGTGATCGGTTTTGCATAAATAGTTTTACCTTTTGGTTTTTAATTAGGCATTTGTTTACTTGAAACGGTGTAAAATAACCTAAAGGTTATTACTGAGCATAAGACTAGTTTATGATCTTCTGTTATTTATGATTACGGTGTAAGCTTAATTTATTTCTTTTAAAAAAATTAAAGTATTTTCATTAAAAAAGGTAAGTTAAAAATGTGTGGTCATAAGCACTAAGACAATGTTAAACTTGAAATATTATACAGACTTCGTGATAATCAATTTTTCAATAGAATATGTTTAAATATATGTATGTCAAAGATCCGTGCAATTTGCCGACATAGATTTGTGTTTTTATGTTTGTTGTTGTCAGTAATATTAAAGCTGTATATTAATAATTATATTAAATATTAATATTAATATTAAAATATTGCATTCAATGAATGCTAGTGCGTAAATGAGAGCATTTTGTTCAACTAATCTTAAGTTTGTGTATGTGCAATCTAAACAAAAAAGTTTATATGAGTGTGATCTTTTTAATACCCGTGTTTTTAACTTGATTAACTTGATCCTTACTATCACACATTTTAACACCTTGTGCAAGTTATCACAGTAACACTGTAAAGATGGCTATATTGTTATATGAAAATTGTCGTTAAGTCTTCTCTTATAATACTGAAGTAAATCGACTTTTATAACAATCATATGCTAAAATCGTGGATTAAGTGCGAAACACCTTGTCACCAGCATATGCCGTTATATAATAATCTGACAATGATAGATGTTAATCAAAGAAATAGTTTATCTCATTCTTCTCTTACTTTCGGGTATTTTTACTAATTTGCGCGAAATTATTTAGATTTTTTTATATTAAGTAGATTTACTTGTTGAAAATGTATGATATGTTATTTTTATTGTTAAAGATAATTGTGTAGCTATTTTTTAATAGATGCAAAGTAGTATTAAAAAATAATTTTCTTCGATTATTTTAGTTCATCTTACAAAGTTAACACGAACAATGCCTATGTTATAATAGGTTATTTCGATTTAATCGTTTGTTTCATGTTTTGGGATTTATTTTATATTGGATTGTTGAGGTTTTTTATCTTATGTCATAATTACTGGTATTGTTGTGGTATATGTAGGATATCCGGATATTATATATCAAGTATATTGTGAACTTTAGGCAATCAAACATTAGGTCAATCTTGTGTTCATGACACACAGTGTATTGGTATAAAATCCGCTGGAACATGTCTAGAAGGAATGTGTTTCTGTGATCAAGGATTTGATCTTTATCAACTCCAATGTTTGCCAGGTATGCACGCATTCACCAATTCTATTTCGGTGTAATAATTTGGAAATGATAACAGGCCAGACGACTTGAGCTGCAGTGTTAATGAAATGCTTAAAATTATTTCTAAGCTTGATTTTTGTCTTCTACAACGGTGGAAAGATAAAAAGATACAAATCTTATAATTCTCTTTCACATTTAAATTAATGTTCTTGCCATGTTTTTTTTTTTTACAAATCAATTACTGAAGAAAAAACTTTTACCTCTTAACATTTTGGACGTTTTACTTATTTTCAGAGAGAAAATAAATTCTTTTATAAATCATTTCATGCATAAAATATGGAAACCAAAATACACAAGTATAAAATATAAATACATGTATTGCATATTTATAATGGAATGAAGCAAGTTTGTGTATCTACGAATACTTCTTTGACGTTAAACCTATATAATTATTTACATTTTTCAGTGTCTTGCCTGTGATAACACTACGTATCGATTTTGTACTATATAACCCATAACTTCAAATGACGCCAAATTGAGGCGCCAGCGGGGTTTGCTAATTTATATTTAGATATTTAATCGTACGCTGGCTTAAATTATTGCACATTGTAATATATTATACATGAATAAATATCAATTACGTCGACTGATACAATTTGATCATTGTATTGCCCACTGTTTATTTTTCATAAATTACAATCATCTATGTCTAACCTCAGCTCGCACTTCATCGGTTGTATGACTGTAGATACTAAACATGTAGAAATAATAGATTCAATGCTTTGCATTATATGCTACTTGTCATGGTCTGATTTTTTTTTATACATTCGGATTTTATACTTAGATTTGTAAATACTTCTAATTTTCCTATTTTTCTTTTCTTTTCAGCAAAAGAAAAATTACTCTGGTTAAGTGGTAATACATGACAACTTTTAAAAGAATTATTGAATCAGTTCATGGCTAAAAATATCCTTTCAAACATTTTATCAGTGTAATTTGATAACTATCCAACCCAGCTAAATATTTTTCTTTTCTAATTTTTAGAAAAAGAAAATCAACTAATTTTAATAGCTATCGGGGGATGGTTTGGTATGATAGTGTGTTCAGTCACCACACTATTTTGTGCACTGAAAAGAAGAAAGTCAAAAACTACAAGGTTTTTTACAGCTTACATTACATTTTCCGTATGAGCTTTCATGGCTGATAAGGATTCTTCAGGGATGATAAAGATTTGCAGGGCTGATACAAATCTGTACCACACCACTTGCATAACTCTTTTTTCTGCTTCGGCATTTAGGCGGCAATTTAGCAAACAATTTTGTAAACATTCCTTTTGAATTCATTATATACTCGTGCCTGTGATTAAATCATATTTGTATTCAACTTCCAACAGTAATAAAACTGTAATAATTGCAAACTTCACCTGATTTCATAGGTCATATATCATGTATATGGTTGTTGATGTTAGTTGAATACGTATTATCTTGATAAAGATAATTTGATTTCAATTTGCTGTTGTTTTAAAAGGAAACTCAGTCGCAGAATTTTATCAGCGCAAATTATAAGGCATGTGAAAATATAATGATAAATATCCTTTTCCTCATGAGATCCTGTATCAGTCCTCGACCAATGTTAATCCAAGGGTCGAAGACCAGTGGGCTAATACAGTATGTGGTCTAGAATAGGGTATAATTAGATTCCTTGTGTTTTAAAAGCCAGCGGTACCCACTGGTCATATTTGCGAGTTGAAGATTTTTAGTACCAACAAAATCAATTGAGGAATCATAATCATAATTTTCATTCCAGGATAGAACGTTACAACTCTTCACACTTACAAATAAGGACTATTAACTACTCCGTTGCAGATAATACCGTATTTGGAAACACAGATCATGTGAGCAAAGTTTCGCATATTATCGATCTCTTGCAAATGTATACATATTAAAATATATAAATATATATTTTGTTTAAGGCTGAAGGGGTAAATCAACAAAGTTATATCTATGATCAATCCAAAAACATCTACGAAAAAGCACATCAAATGGAACAACAACAGGAGACTGAAAACGTCTATGACGATGCATATCAAATAGACCAAGAACAGGAGACTGAAAACGTCTACAGTGTCTCAGAACCCCAATGTTACCACAGAGAGCAAGATTCTGACAACGATACATACAGTCACCTTCACCGGAAACCTCTACAGCTGTCTGATGACGTATATGGTCTGCCGAAGTCCATCTCGATTCCGTTGCAAGGAACATTACAAGAAAATACTTTTTGAAGAATTTTTTACATCATTTTTTTTTTAATTATAATCAAGAAAATTGCCAAAACAATAGCCTTGTCTTTTATCTATGATAAATTTTAAAAATTTACTTAAGCTAACTACCCTAGAGGAGTTTAAGATTATTTTCAATTTTCGTTTAGATGTTATACCTGAATCAAATTATATGGGGGAAAAAAAGGCAAATAATGAAACATAGTAATGTGCAAAACGAATGTTCTTAAAAGTGAAGTGATATTTTGAATAGTTCGTTCGTTTTTTGTCAGTAATTTTTGTTTCTTAAATAAAAAAAAATGAATTGAAATTTTAAATTAAATAAATATTTTAATATTTACAGCATAGTAGCCTATTATCAACTCTATGGTGTTTGGTTTCATATGATTTGTATAGTTTTTAACAATTTATGGTTTAATATATTACCATGTACAATGGCTCATACATACAGTGATAAGTTGTTTGAGGATCTCTATGTTATACACTAATGTTTTTATTTATATTTCATATAAAAGAAAGAATTTGTCGTTTGACCTTTATGATATGGTCTTAATTTCTAATTGAAGCTGTAATGAAAAATATATTTTGAACTATTTGATCTTGTTTATTTGTTTTTATATAGCTTACCTGAAGAAGTTTTTTAAAACTGTGCCTACATGTATGTATGATACATGTCTTGGAAAATTGAACCACGATGTTTAAAAGTACATAATGATCAGAAAATGTTTGAAAAAGATGAACTTTGAAGGTCAGGAAAGGTATCTGAAAAATGTTAGATACAAATATTTACCGTAAATCATCATCTTTAATAATAAGTTGATGAAATATTAAATTTCAGAACCGGATTAAAAGAAGGATATTTTGCATGCGCATAGAAATACTGCTTATCAACAGCTATCTGTAAACAAAGAAGTCAGTTCTACCTTTTAAGAATTTTCTCTTAAGTAATATCTTAAGATTTTTATGATGAAGAACAAATAATTGGACAATGTAATTACATATTAATCAATTTGTGTTTGTATTGAATTGAAGGCAATGAAGTATTTCAACCATTTTGACACCTGTGGGTAGAATAAAGAAACTATTTAAATTAGATACATACCAATAGTGCACTCAGTCTGTCGAAAATGAGTACAGCAATTGTCAGTTTTATCATTGTTGGTATATTTAACGACATATTAAAAGTGTGTCAACGAATTTGTATGTTTTATCAATAATTTTAGACTCCAGTGGAGTATAAACGCAATATTACGGATGAGGGAGAAAGAGACATGGAGAAATAGCATTTATATCATAATGAAATCCCTTTGTATAACATAATTTTTATGTCTTATACATGTAATATCAAAAAGAACACGCGAGACGTATGACTGTATGACCTTAGCCTAATATTATGTATGCAGCCAAATATTATGTATGCATCAACGCGATTGGTTAATGCTTAGCTTAATATTACCGGTATGTAAGCATCAACGCGATTGGTGACATTTCCATAATACGAATACTTATTTTAGCGTCTGCAGTTCGATCTTCGTTTACACACCTTAATTCTAAGGAGTCTCTTTTCATGGACTGAGAATAAAACCCCCAAAATCAATAATTAGTCCACGGTCTGAAACATTTGGGATTGCAAAACCTAATTTATCTGATAAACATAGTTTCATGATTGTGAAACTATGATTAAGAACTCTTAATTACAGTTAACGAATGCAAAGTATAGTTTACAGATGTGAATCGATATTTATCAGCATAATCTATGGTCGTTTATTTACAGACAGATAATCTTAGATTAGCATTCGGAAACTATAGTAACAACCTTTGAATATGGCTTTACAGATGAAAACTTTAGCTAAATAATCCTTTACTATTATAGTTTACGGTTCGTAAAGTATAGTTAACAGTCAACTAAAGTTTATGGCTCGTAAACTTTAGTTAACAGTCGATAAACCTAGTTTGTTAAACTTTAGTTAACAGTCGATAAACCTAGTTTATCAACTGTGAAACTATAGTTACATGTAACGCCGTTAATCTATATTTCACATCTGTAAACCATAGTTAACGCGATCATCTATGTTTCAGAAGTGTAATTAACTATAATTAACACTAAAAACAACCATTTGTGAGTGCAAAACATAGTTTATCTGTTAATAATAGTTTCAAGATTTGTGAAAATATGATTAAGAACTCTTAATTATAGTTAACGAATGTAAATTATAGTTTACAGATGTGAATCTAAATTTCTCAGCACAATCTAAATTGTTAACATTTATTTACAGACATAAAAACTTAGGTTTACAACCGTTAAATATGGTTTTACAGATGAAAACTATAGTTAACGAATCGTTAGCTATAGTTTGCGGTTCTTAAACATGTAGTTAACAGCCGACAGACCTAGTTTATTAATTAGCTCGTTTTTGTGAATAAAGGTGCCATATACAATGTAGGGTGTCAAAGTCTTAGCGGTTGTGTATGACGGCACGCTGCTAGACGACGATGAAAATTGTATTGACATTACATGTATTTATATAAATTTCAAAATCAAACTGCATCATTTAATGAACTGAAAAACTTAGAGGGTAGCATTACATGTAATGTTTTAATTATAATTTTAACTGACTAATATCTTTGTGATAAAGGTTATTAATTTATTTTTTCTCAAAAATTTCAGCACATTAGCAAGGTTAAGGGGGAAACGCGGGGAACGGAAAAACATGACACAGCATTATTGTGTCTGAGTATATTTTCATACAGTGGCTACTAAAATATGTGTAGGTTGGTTTATATGTCTGAAATAATGACCATTCGAGGTGCTAACACTTAAAATCAATTGTTATCATTATACCACTGATAATAATAATAATAACACGATTTTTTTGTTCATAGAGGTATATAAAATGAAAAGTCAAGAGTCGATCAGTATTATATATAAATTAATGATAAAAGTGCTAGCGTCCGTAATGGATCTGTGCAGTAACCAAATATGCAATGTCATGTATTATTGCATAAACAATTTCATCACGCCATGGTGCATATCCGGTTTGTCGTTGAAATATAAACATGTACCGATATTTTTATGATATCAATCAGTGAGCATGAATGCGTAGATCTGGTTATTTTATAATTATATAATACGGCATGTGCGGATCTATATAGAAAGATTGGGTGGGGTTGGGTCTTTGTATCTTTCAAAAGTTATTAAACTTACATATAGTTATAAGTAACATAACTTATAGGAAAATTATATTAATTTTCATTCATTTACTTTCGCCAATTTGGGGGTGTCCCCCTCACCCCGGAAAAAAAAAATCCTAGATCCGCACATTTATAAAATGATATATCATACCCATAAACAAAATAATTTGACTGTCAGGTGCCTGTGATGTACCAAGATAAAATCAAGGATAGGATAAATATAGTAAACAATATTACAAAACAAATTCATTTCATTAATTCATTAGTGTACGTACGTCATGCGTGGTTCTTGAACAGACAGTAGCTGTTGAACAGTTCAGTGTTATATCTTTATTACGGGGCGCTCTCTCCCGTTCAGGACTAATACTGGGCCAACCTTGAGCTTATTCTCTTGTTGTTGGGCCCAGCCTCTTGAAACCTCTAACAAGCCAACACGCGTTTTAGATTTCAGACTTTTATATAGACTTTGCATGGATGGAATATACTTTTACGTGAGTTTGGGATGCATCGATCAGCACCGAAGGTCTGATTCCAACTGACTATAGTTTACAATTTAAAATCATATATAGTTAACAATGGAATAACACAATGAAGGACTAACATAATAAGTGCAGATGAAAGAAAATCAATTATCAAACAGCTTTTGAGTAAATCATGACATTTTAGCAGCATGTACATAAAAGAAATAATAAGATGAAAGTTGAAAATGTCAATAAACATAAACAGAAGTCAATTAAAGGATTAACTGTCCATCTCTGACTGTGCCTCAGGTGGGATTAAGGCTGCGCGGAATTTAAAACTTTTTTAAAACAGTTGTCGAAATAGAGGAAAAGTCTTTGTAGCAATTAACACTAAGTCCGAAAAAGTTAATTTACACAATAATTAAATATAGTCCGAAAAATTGAATTTCACACCGTGACATCTTTTTATCCACATTGTATAATTAAATGTACTATATTCATGGATCAACTTTTGGTTACTAAATCCCCGAACCCCCCACCCCCACCCCCCACCCCCGGAACAAATTTTTGGATCCGCGCATGATAGCCTAAGTACGATGAAGCAGAGACGCCCCGCGTGCGTCTTCATTTTGATAGTGCAGGATAGACAACTCTTGGTGGAGAATGTCAATTTCATGACGAAATACGAAAATATGACATTTTCTAGCTTTACTTGATCGGCATTCGCCATTTTGCGAGTGTAGAGAAAGAACGAAGTCGAGAACTACCTGACCAAACAGCCGCCTTGAAATATGGCTGGGTTGCCAAGAAGAATAATAAAGGTAAAACTCAAACAATTAAAATGAAATAAATAGAAGCGAGACTAGACCCCATTCATGTGTAACCGTGTCGGTGTTTTCATTACCGCACAGTAAACGATTTGGGTAGTCCAGTAAAGAAAGTCAGATTCGGCGAATATGTCTGTACTGAAAATCGTGTTGCTGATAACGTAATGAATTATTGAACTTCTGTTAATCATTCTAAACAACTATTTTGAGAATCTGCATATGAGGAAGTTTACATGATTGTATTACATGTTATGTGTAACTTAACTACTGGTATGTGGCCATGCTGCTGTAAAATGAAATGTAGGATTGATGAATATCGTTTTCTACTACGATCCTAAGGCAGGTCAGGGAAGTATATATATGGCCTAAGGAAGATTCCGTTATTTTAAGGATTAAACCATGTAAACTAATATAAATTATAAAGATTTATATATTTATGTACATATCAGGTCCAGTACAATCTCCAGATTTAGCTATATAGCTTGAAAAAGCTATATAGCTTTATTAAGCTATTCAAAATAGCTTGATAAAGCTATTTATATTCAGTTTTTGAAGAAAATAATTATTATAAGAAATAGGCAAAAAATCGCAATTAACTTGCTTCTCATATTTGCAACATTGACCATTTAAAACTTAACCCTAATTATAGATAGTTTTAACATTGCAGCTTTTGAACGCTTTTAAGCAAACAATATATTTTCATTGTTTTGGTAACTGTCCACCACTTTGTGTGCATTGAGGCGTGGATAAGTATGATTTCTTCTCATTGTGCTGAATTATTACCAATCAATTATCTTGTTTACCATAACTGACCTCCTTTATATTTCATTCAAGAAGTAACTGTGTGGTCATGAATCAATTGCCCCAAAACTTTAAGCGCAAAGTCTCTTAAGGAGACACAAAGTCATGAGTAATCTTTAGATGCATTGTTTACAGAACAGTTCAAAGTTGAAAACTATCACTGCACTAAAGTGCGATTTTTTATACATACTGAATAAATTACACATTTAAGAAAAATGTATGACAAAATAGCTAAATGAAGCTACTCTGCATAGCTTATTAAAGCTATTTAGCTTATTCAAGCTATATAGCTAAATCTGGAGATTGTACTGGACCTGCATATCATCTTTTGGATCCTTATATTTCAGGGATTGAAATTAATTTTTTTGACCACTCGCAAATTTTAGCAGTGGAATTGTTTTTTACTTGCAAAATTCAACTTTCACTCGCATTTTTTCTCATAGTAATAATTTGAATAATTAAGAAAAACCCAAATTTTCTGTAGTTAATACTGTAAACGTCTTTAATTCCACGTGTATTGCTAGTGTACGTGTTAGAACCTTTTCCTGTGTTTTAAAACTCTTACAACTTTATACATCAGTTAATCTTAAAAGTGAACTTCCCAATCTGAATTCCAGTCACATCTGTATAAAAGACGTTTCAAACTAAAGGAGTGACAATTAGCGCATTTGTTCACATGTTCAATGGCTTCGGTAGGGCCGCAGTAATAAAAGATGAAGGTGAAACAAATTCTGTTATAATTAGTTGTTTAATTATCATTAATTGTATTAAATCATACATAATATTCATGCTTATCATTTTTCTCATTTTAAAAACACTATGATTACGATAAGCAAGTGGAAACTAAGGCCCCGATCATGTACACATCTATTAATAACATCTGTAATGGCGTCCTACACAAAGATGGTGAATACACAGCTCAATATTCACAGTGACTTAATTAATGTTTACAGGAAAATTGTGTGATCGGAAACAAAGTGAAATTAACTAAAAACACCTGAATTCATGTTTCCACATCTACAGTTTTTTAAGCGTAAGCTTCAAAATCTGAACGCATGAACCGCAAACTCCGAAAAAGACCGTTATTTTGTTATTCGCAAAAGTTAGCGACCACAAGTCTCTTTAACTTGCTATTTCAATTTTTAACTCACATTTAGGGAGTATTTTCCATTAATTTCGACCCCTGTATTTGGGTTAATATTTTATACTCCATCTTTTCTTATGTTCCTAGATTTTTCAGTTCTAATGAATACCTCAGGTTCAAAGTGATGTGATATGATCATTAGTACTACAAAATTGCAAGATTTGTCCTTAGAAACACCCCCCTCTAACTTGTCTTTTGAAGAATACGAATTAGAATTAAAAATATGTGAGAAATTTTCAAGGCAAATGACAATTAAGTACCCAAGTTACTGTATGTTAAAAAATTGTATGAGGTGTTGTCATAACTGATGTCAAATTTTAAAAATCCCTAAACATGCTACAGAATTGTATTTTCCATTCATGTCAATATCTAATGGTACACAGAATTGACATGCAAATTATTCTCCAGAGGGAAACAATTTGTTACTATTATATATAGTTATTACATGGTATATCTACTAGTCAGAGCGAGTACTTAAGTTCTATTGCTTAATTTTTTTGTTAACCTGAGAGCTCCAGATTTGATTTAATTGTTTAATTTAAAAGCTAGAAAACCCTAGTTCAACCCCCAGCAATTAAGACATGAGCTTTTTTTTTGTCACATTACAACATCATGAACGTGATGTAATTCGTTAAAAAGATGCTGAATTTTTTTGTCAGACATCAGTCAAAATTTTTGTTTTATACTGTTTATGTTGAAAACCAGTTTACACCATTCCATTCAGGCATTGATTTAAAGTTTAAATTCAAATCCAAAATCCATAATATTTTCAATTTGATAATACAGGATCAGTGCTATCCATCTATATGCTCAAGAAATTAAATTACTAGAAATGTCAACCAAAAGCCTTCAGCATTTTTTTTAGCTATTAAAGTACTTGCTCCAAAAATAAATGCAATGTTAAAATTGAGGGTTAATGTGAACATTATAGTGGAGGACGATGAGTAAACAGGATTTTTCAATTTTGTGAAATTTTATGCTCTTAATTTACACAAGATAGCTGCAACCAGGCCCGGGCAATAAAGTGAAGATGAGCTCACTTTTGATCTCAGTCTCGCTCTTCGATTGATTATTAACATATTCCTTTTGTAAAAGTGAGACTGAGATCAAAAGTGAGCTTATCTAAGTTTTATGGGCCTGGGGCCAGCGATGATGGTTGAAAATTAACTGAATGTCAAGCTGATCAGTTATCCATTGTGAAATATGATGAATGAAGAATCTGGAAGGAAAAATATACTTTCGTTCTAGATTTTGATAAGATAACGTACACACTAACAGGAAATACCAAAACAAAGTGGGTTGATGAGCCACCCTCTTTAAAAATGCAGTCATATTATGCAAACTCATACACAAGCATTTATTGATTTTTATTTAATTGTTGTTATCTGTGTTTTATGTAAACATGGCTACTGCAGAGAACAACTAACGCACATATTTTTTGTAATTTGATTATGACAATAAACCAAAGGGGAAGTTATATTGTCCTACATGTATAATATACTGGTAACATTCATTGTGACTCCCTGTAGGTGTGTATTGATGATTATGATATTAAGATTATAATAGCTAGTGCAGTGTCAAGATGTTTGTGGTGGATTGACATTGTGTTTAAATAATGAACTCAGGATATGTATACAACTAGGAAATGTGGGTATTTTTAGACCAAAATTAACAGGAATTTCCCTGGAGTAAAACATAAGAAAATAAGGAAACTTATTTCAAGGAAGGAAGGAAAGAAATGTTCGAAAAAGAATAAGCAGATGGAAATGATTTATTAGAATTGATTTAATAGTGACAGAGAAATTAAATATAGAATGATAAATACATTTTTCTCAAACTGTAAGAATGAAGTTGCATGTACATAAAATTTACAGACGACAGTTGGAATGTACATTTCTAAAATCCTGTTGGTACATGTAATGGTACAGTACATGTACCTAGTATGAACTAAAATGTGCACCAGTCCATTTGGATTTGCATTACATTTAGATTATAATTTCTTTTTTTATCTAACTACAGAGTATTTTTGTTCTGTAGGAGACGCAGAGATTGCTACAGGAACCAGTACCCGGGATTCAGGCCCTCCCAGATGAGAGTAACGCCAGATATTTCCATGTTATTGTAGCTGGCCCAGCAGAGGTAGGATGATATAGAGTCTGGCGCATTGCAACAGGGAGATCCTGGCGCGCGCCCCCCCCCCTCCACACACACACACACACACACACACACACACACCTGTTCTTTTCACTATGTACAGTCACATCTTTAGCAAACTGACTACTCCACTTTTTCAGTGTGAAAATTTATATGGAAATTTCATATACGTATGATATAAATGTACATTGTATTTAACTAAAACAGAACGGAGAAACTTCTCGGATCAAAGCTTGGTATTTTCATTGAAAAAAAATTCTTCATTGACCTCTGTCATTCAGAGAATCTTCACATACTGTACACATTGCTTAAAAGATCTTCAGTATTTAAGTCAAATATCAACATTATTTGTTATGGATTTCTCAGTTATCCCGTATTTTTACCAGGATAATCCTACTAAATTGAAATATACTTGTCAATGATATATATTTTTAATTAAGTTCCCTTTTCTGAAAGATTTTCTTTAAAATTAAGGGCTCTTGGAGCTTGCTTTTATTTCAATCAATGGGAACAAATTTGTGACAGTGATTTTAGAAAGAAAAAAAAACCGCTACATTTGAGTTTTAAGATCTTACATATTATTGGTTTTAAAAAAGAGCAATAATTGACAGGTAAAAAAAATACAAGTACTACATTGTAGCTGTTAAGAATTTACAGCTACATTATAAATAGACATTTAAAACATTTTTTGCCATTTATTGCTTTTAATTATGATTATGTTTAATTTTATCGGCTCATTTATCAAGTATAAACATGATAATTACAGAGCAATTGTGAAAAATGAAACTTCAGTTATATACATATGTAGTTTTGTTTAATGTATGCATCAACTGATACCTCAATCCTCTTTTTCAGTCTCCATATGAGGGTGGCACATTTAAATTAGAATTGTTTTTACCAGAAGAATATCCAATGTCAGCTCCTAAAGTTCGCTTCATGACAAAGATTTATCATCCAAATATTGATAAATTGGGTAGAATATGTTTAGATATTTTAAAAGGTAAGTACATTTGTTATTTAGCTTTCATAACATAAAAACCATTGCTTTAACACGCTGATAAAAAGTTATGTTAGAGAATATAAAATGATTTATGCTTTGCTGTTTTTAGGGAGTGTATATGGGCTATGAAGGTGGCAAGCAATGCAGTAAATATACGTATACCACTGATGCCAGTTTTGTTAATTTTTTTCTACAATGATGCCAGATAATTTTTTTCTACAATGATGCCAGATGGCCCTTTTCATAGCCCATTTGAATCATTTAAAGCATTTTTGTGTCTTTCTTTACTTCTTTCTCTCTCTCTCTCTCTCTCTCTCTCCTCTCCCTCTCTCTGAATCTATATTTACTATATTTATCCATATAAGAGAGAAAAAATGCTTAAATTATTGTTAAGTCAATCAACTGATCATGAAATTATCCATTCATATCCAATCCAAGTATAAAATAAGATACAATTTACATGTAACAGTGTTAACATTTATTTTAATACATGCTATCATTTAATTAATTAAGAACTGTTAATAGACAATGCGTTTGAATATTTTAATAGTTAAAGAAATTTTTCAGACAATTTGATTTTAACATGTTTAAAACTGGTTAAATTTTGATTTGTTTTGTTAGTTGTTGTATAAATACAAACAGGCTTCTTAAGAAATTGAATAGAAAGTAGATGTAAATATTGTGTTATACAGGTATTAAAATTGACTCATTTATGTTTTATTTAAAGAATGAATGATTTTTAGCTCACCTGAGCTAAAAGCTCAAGTGAGCTTTTCTGATCACATTTTGTCTGTCGTCCGTCCGTCTGTCTGTCTGTCCATCTGTCTGTAAACTTTTCACATTTTCAACATCTTCTCCTTAGATAGTGCAGATTCAAAGTTGTGAAAATCATGATTCACGGGGGTAGGGAGGGGCCACAATGGGGGGTCGAATTTTTACATTGGAATATATAGAGTAAATCTTTAAAAATCTTCTTCTCAGAAACCAATCAGCCAGGAAAGCTGAAACTAGTGTAGAATCACTCTTAGGTAGTGTAGATTCAAAGTTGTAAAAATCATGACCCCTGGGGGTGGTGTGGGGCCACAATGGGGTGGGGGTCAAATTTTTACATAGGAATATATAGAGTTAATCTTAAAAGATCTTCTTCTCAGAGACCAATCGGCCAGGAAAGCTGAAACTTGTGTGATAGCATCTTTATGTAGTGCAAATTCAAAATTGTGAAAATCATGACCCCCAGGGGTAGGGTGGGGCCACAATGTTAGGTCGAATTTTTACATAGGAATATATAGAGTAAATCTTTAAAAATCTTCTTCTCAGGAACCAATTAGCCAGGAAAGCTGAAACTTGTGTGATTGCATCCTTAGATAGTGCAGATTCAAAGTTGTGAAAATCATGATCCACGGGGGTAGAGTGTGGCAACAATGGGAGGGTCGAATTTTTACATAGGAATATATAGAGTAAATCTTTAAAATTCTTCTTCTCAGAAACCAATCCACCAGGTAAGCTGAAACTTGTGTGGAAGCATTCTTAGGTAATGTAGATTCAAAGTTGTGAAAATCATGACCCCCAGGGTTGGGGTGGGGCCACATTGAGGGGTCGAATTTTTACATAGGAATATAATCTTTAAAAATCTTCTTCTCAAAAAATCAGCCAGGAAAGCTGAATCTTGTGTGATTGCATACTTCAGTAGTGTAGATTCAAAGTTGTGAAAATCATGAACCTCGGGGGTAGGGTGGGGTCACAATGGGGAGTCAAATTTTTACATAGGAATATATAGAGTAAATCTTTAAAAAATCTTCTTCTCAGAAACTAATCAGCCAGGAGAGCTGAAACTTGTGTGGAAGCATCCTCAGGTAGCATTGATTCAAAGTTGTGAAAATCATGACCCATGGGGGTAGGATGGGGCCACAATGGGGAGTCAATTTTTACATAGGAATACATAGAGTAAATCTTTAAAGATCTTTTTCTCAGAAACCAATTAGCCAGAAAAGCTGAAACTTATGCGATTGCATCCTTAGATAGTGCAGATTCAAAGTTGTGAAAATCATGACCCCTGTAGGTAGGGTGGAACCACAATGGGAGGGGGGGTCGAATTTTACATAGGAATATATAGAGTAAATCTTAAAATCTTCTTCTGAAAAAACATTTGCCTAGAAAAGCTTTTGTGAAAGCAACTTCAGGTAGTGTAGATTCAAATTTGGTAAAATCAAAATCTTGAGGAGTAGGGTGGGGACACATTGGGGATCAAGTGGAACAAAGGAAAACATTTAATTATTCACAAAAACTGAAAAGTTATCATATATGGTTTTACTTATATGCAAGCATTTTGACATATTGCTGATTCTTTAAAATTGTTTAGACTTTT
>WFKH01003881.1:16956182-16971987 GCA_016163765.1 Magallana hongkongensis | reverse complement strand
CCCCCCCCCCTCCCCGATGCTATGTGCCTGACTGAAAATATAGAATTGCTAAATGCACGTATCAGTCAAAAATACTAATTTAGGTTCCCGGTATCTTGTTACTTACCATTAGCTTTTGCGAAATGCCATAGTTAGTTTTGTGAGTCTGTTTGAATTTAAAAAATGCGAGGACTACACCGATAATAAGTAGAGTTACTGCAGTACCCACCACTCCATATATCACACTATCTGCAAGGAAGCAAAAACTCTGTAAAATATTCTAAAATAAGATCAAAAATTGTGGCAATACACTTTAATGTCATTTAAGAAATGTTTCTTACGTAAAACACAGCAATAGTCCACTTATAGTTAGAAGGGATGCTTATTTTGATTTATTTGCCTAATACAAATGATGGTTGAGTAAAATATGAAAAAATGCGAAATCAGTGAATTTTTCCATAGTGCTGTTCCTTTATTATATATTACTACTCTCTCTCTGTAAGAACATTTTTGAGGTAATTTACCTGATTTTTGTGAGGGTTTTCCATATAGTGTACCTTGGTCTTTTTTGACAGGTGTAAATGTGGCTGTCGATTGAATACCTGGCGCAGAAGTAGAAATATACAAGTGCATTTTAGTGAAAGACAATTTTTATGCGGTTATTACAATCATGACAAAAACTAAACAACAATAAAAAACTCAGTAATGGCTGTTTTGGAATGTCCTAATTAATATTGTTGTATCTCTTATAGTTATTTTAGTATACATGCATAAGTTTTTTTTAAAAGGCACAATCATATTGGCACTTTTTCTCTTCAGATGAACTTTAAAATTATATCACTAAAATTGGAATGTAATATATCATATACTTAGTAAGATATATACTTAGTAAATAATATTATTATGTAAAAATTATGACATCATGACATTTTTATCTCTTAACTCTTTTTTTTTTTTAGATAAGTTAGTAGAAAGCGCACATTATGAATGTATAACAAGAATGCAGTAACAACGTAATGTGCAAAGCATACCTTGACATAAGCATAAAAAACCAAAAGGCACTCTGTGTATCTTTCTAAATAAAGACAACATTACAGAGAGAAAGCTATTCAAATTAGCCATTAACAAAGTAATAAAGGCGCAGTTGTGAAGTTAATACCAATTATCGACGGCTTTCCGACACTTAATTTCTCTCCCGATGAAACAATTGGACTAAAACCTGTAAGTCAATGTGTCTGGAATTAGAGCCCACGATGTACAAAAACAACCTGTCTCCTACTATGTATCAAGATTATGACATAACATTACATAATAAGGTGTTGTATGAAATAACTTTTAAAATGTGAACCAAATAATTGTAAGTTGCGTTTTCAAAATTCCCGCATAGAGGTTTTCTATTATTGGTAATAATGATGCAAAAATTATTCAACTGCTACGGGTTTTTACCTGAAATGAGTGATTTGGTGACAAACAAAAAGCAAAAGATAACTGTGTAAATCAATTCTAATTCGAATTAAAGGATTGCAAAAAACGGATTCTACATCAAAAAAGCTCTCTCTTTGATTTAAACAGGTCATCAATAATAGCACATTTCCGTACCTCGAGCAATATTCTTAGTACTTTAAAGTCGAAAGGCTTTTTAGGTTAGCATATATTTTTCAGATAATATTTTTACGATAGTTAAAATAGCATTTATAACTGTGTGTTAACAATTGTATCACTATGTCTAAAGCGAATTAGTATGCCTATCACAGAAGGTGTATAGTGTCCATTAAAAATTATCTCTTTACCTAATCGTACTAATTCTTCGTTTTCATATCGCTGGCATTTTCGTTCTTGATCAGACATTATTTGAAATTTTCCATGTTGGCATACGCAGTGTTCAAGAGAAGTACTACCATCCATGCTGGTAGAGTACTCGGGACAGGGCGAACACATCATAGGGCCAATCAATGGCTTGAAAGTTCCTCTTGGACATCCTGAAAACAAACATTTGTACACTTATATTCTTACTTGTGGAGGGTTTTTTTTAATCTCAACTTTCACTTATATAAATGCAAGCAATCATAGACGATTGTGCTTGCTTGGTTAGTGTTTTATTGAGATGTATATATCACTTGTACATGCATATAGTTATACTTGTTAAACACACATGCACCAGTATTCCATATTCCATATTCTCTTTCATACTTTTGCAAAATCCATCTCGTAATGAGTATCCGGACTGACACACACAGTTCGATGATCCGTCAAATAGAGGACTTGATCCGTGGGGACACGAGGTACATTTCAATGTTTGAATCCTATTGGAGCCTTCTGTTTCATTGTAGCAGTCGACTTGATGAAGAAATGTCGATATGAATGTAATATCAGAGAGATTTATGCTTTTTGAATTTCAAGTGATTTTCTATAAGTGCTGTTTATCTATATGAAGGATTCAGACCTTAAATACTTAAAGACCTTACACAATTTCTCTTACTAGAAAGCAGAAATGTATTTAGAGGAATTTGATGCCAACGTACCACTGCATTGTTGACTGTCTTGATTTTGACAGAAACACTGCGATGTACAACCTGTAACAGTCAATATAAGGTATTAGAAAGGTGCTGAGAGAGAGAGAGAGGAGAGAGAGAGAGGGAGAGAGAGAGAGATGTATATTTTGTTCTACATACCACACCTTAAACCTCTCATATCAAAATCTTTCACTAGGAAGGTAGACCCGTTTTGTATACAGGTAAGGGCACATCCTACTGACTTATTTTGTTTGGAACATTTCTTCTGAAACCACGCTATCACCCATCTGTTTAGGCAACTACAGCCCAATGGGTTTTCTTTGAGAACTCTGATATAATCGAGCAAAAAATCAGAGCATGTTTTAAGTCAATATAGTTTAAGAACCAATCTTTCAGTTGCAAGCCTTACAAATATTATAATCATTTCAATATTTGTAGATAAATTTAACTGGGCTCAATTCTAAGATGGAATGTTGGGAAGTTATGTTCATGAGATTATCTTATATTGATTTCCATCACATTTACACATTTTATAGAAAAATCTAAAGAATTACAGTTGTAAGTGTTTTTTCTAAAATTGACAAGAACAATAGTTGTAATTTTTTTTACTATTAATTAAAGAATAATCAAGATACTTCTAAATGTAAGTTTCGAAATTTGGCCTAATGAATTAAAATGAATACACAGTATACTTTTGTAATGAATGATACCAAAAGCGTAGCGTTGAATTTTATCAGAAGAAAGGTATATGCTTTGTTTTCATAAGAAAAACTTACATTCGGTTAAAATCCATCAAGTGAAACAACAGAGACATGTTTTCCGGAAGTGACGTAATCAGGTTTCCGGAGAGCCATCTGGAAATTTACAAAGGTTGGTATCTGTTATGTGCCTCTAAACAACATACATGATATCTTAAAACCATTTTAACAAGAGCTTGGACTTTGGGTAGGTGTGTCAAACAGCAATGTGACGTAGGCCTGTCTATTTTGTTGCTGGCCACTCAGCCATGGCTCTTTGAAATGAACAAGATTTGTCTGGCTTTTGAGCTAATACTACGCAATCTGTGCATTTTCACGCGAAATCGACGTCATTATTTACTTGTTTTGGTGCAAAAAATAGATAGTTACGGGCTACCGAAAGTCCAAGGTCTGGTTAAAATGGTTCTATCATAAGATAAACAGCAAAAACAAATGATAATACATTTTCTACTTATTTTCGATTTTGAATTGTAAATATAAAAGGACAACATTAATTTTTTCTTATTATTATAAACAATAAGTATAAATATATTCAAAAGAGGTATAGTATGTGCAAAAAATCTCTTACAAAACTGACAGATGTTGAAGTTCATTAAAAGCGTTTGCCTGAACTGTCGTAATTCGGTTGTTGGAAAGATATCTAATTAACAAAACAAAAGGAAGCTTATGACAAGATTACCAAAATTAATTTAAAAAGTTGTCTTATTAAATATATCTATACCACAATGTTAACCAAACTAGTATTAATTTTACAAATAAGTAATTTGTATCGATTATCTTATTTTCATTTTGATCAATACCGGTATTAATATAAAAATTTAAAACCTTACAAATATTTCAGAGTAGATAAAGCTTCCAATGAAGGTACACTTCTTAAGTCGTTGTGACTCAAATCCCTAAAAAACAATAAGCGTGAAAAAAATGTTATTCTACTTTAGGATTCAAGTTCACAATGACGATTCCTTTTATTCACTCAAAGTTTAATTAATTGTTTATAATGTTACAACTGCACTTTTGCATGGTGAAATTTACTCTGCAAATTTACAATTACAAACTATATACGAAGCAAAAGATTGAAAAATAAGGCAAATGTATGATAGGACATATTTTCCGACTTTATGCATTTCAGAAATATATCAAAGTTTTTAAACGTCATAAAGTTTGTAAAGGACTTTACAGAACTTGATAATATTTGGTGATGTATAATATCTTAAAGAAACAAATCTTTCGGTAAGTCTTTTGCACTTGATAGTATAATACAGTTCATCAGTAAGTTGTTCAAGGTTACAAACATCACAAACTACCGGTATTACGTACTATATCTCTAATCGTTATTTGTAGGTGGCTATATAAGCGTTGGATTTTCACTAACATATTTCTTTGTTTATGAGACAAATTTTTGTGTTCATTACAATTCTGTGTAGCTGCTCATGTAACCTTTGATTCAAAATAATTGCCACTCCTTTATGTTTAAGATAATGGAATTTTAGGGCATCCACCAGTCTAATCTAATATATTTTGATCAAATTATGCCCTTTTTTTGTTATACATCAACTATTATATTGGGCGAATAAAAAACAAAGTGTTAAACACTTTCTTTCTTTCTTTTTTTTTTGCTGGTCATGTAAACGATAGATTTTAATATACTTAATTTGTTTCTTATAATTAATCTTTATATCAATATGTGAAAAATATAAATCGAATTGGGGGAAATGTAAAATATTTAAAGATTGAACAATTCTTAACGTACTCTCTTGGGCTTTTATACATTTAAGGGAAAAAAATCTTAAATAATTTTCCATATGGCTAATTTTAGTTCATACTCATGGAATAACATAATCGTAGCTATAACTCGCCTGTAAAAATTGTAATATGTACGCTCGAGTCAATGGTTTATACAATGACAAAAATGTTCCTTATATCGTTTGCAAAATTTGACACTGACACTAGTATATATATACAATTAATGCAATATATTTATTATTGACATTCAACTGATAAGTCAAATTATATTATTATTTTTTCAAACCATTAATTGGAGTGTAGTTTTGGGGAGTTTTATTTGAGTTTTTTATTTAATTCATTTTTTGGTTTGAAAATGACCCTGAAAATGCACGCGCACAACCAAACATATGAATTCTTCTGACACTGTTACAATTGAAATGCCAATTTGGCTCAGCGCCTAAAGAAAACCTCAGTAGTATTGCCTCGTAACCTTCATTAATTGCAATTCAATGTAAATGTGCATTGTATTAGAAAATCCAATTGATTATACATCGAAACAATGTTCCTAAAACATTGCAGTAATTTTAAACTGTAGTTACATGTTGTAAAATGAATTGGAAGAAGTAATTACCTCGCATATTGAAAACTAAGTATTGAATTCAGATTTAAGCATTCAAAGTAGTGTGTACTCACAAAAGCTGTAGGTTTTTTAGATTTACCAAAGACAGCATCGGAATTTCTTTAAAATTGTTGTTTTCTAAGTATCTGTAAATATTGAGAAGCAAAGACAACAAATTAGAGTTACACGAACATACATTGTTTGCTGTGTACATGATTTCGTCTTATTTTTTTCATGGTATCATTTCCAAATACAGTCTTACTTACAAAGATGTTAAATCTGTATTTGTCATAAACACATTTTCATTCAGGACCTCTAGTTTATTGAAACACAGCTTCCTGCAAAAATTAAAAAAAAAATTGTATATACTTGACTTTAATGATATTAATTAAAAGTCTTATTCAGTTTAAATTCTTCACATGAATTATGCATTCAAATGATTTAAATGCATCAAAACAATATGCACAGTAGAAAAAACCCAACAGTTTGACGATTCCTGTATAAACGCTACTAATAGTTAATAAAAAGTCATATACAAATTCTTTTATAAAATTAATTTCATTTAAAATAGTTGTATTATTCAAAACTTTAATAATGACTTAATAAAATTAAGTTGCAAGGAAGAATACTTACAAAATCCGAATGTTAGAGGAATTTATAAAAGCGCTTTTGTCGATGGAATCTATGTTATTATGGCAAAGGTCACTGAATAAAAAAAGGTGCACAGAAACAAAAATAATTCAAAGTATCTATCAAGAGCATAGATTTAAGAAAAATTCAAATTTCACATAATTTGTCTTTTTACATGACAACTGTATTATTATATCAATTCATAATTTCAATAAAGATATTCAAAAGTTGTTTAAAATAGTGATAACATAAATAAATCTCTCCAAATCTTAAAATTCATAAAACGTCTTCAATATTGTTATGAAACAATGCTTCTATAATATTTTCTTTAAGATTTCATCTAATTGACAATTTGTAGTATAACACAACATTATTTTAAAAACACTTTATATCTTGTTTTGTATAAATGTTACGTGAATTTACTACTTATTTGGTATACAAAAATAGATTGACACCAATAACCGGTATCTTGTGAGTTAACGTCTGCAGAGAGGAATGCAAAATCATTTAATTAATTTTAAATTTACTTTTCCATTATTTCTTTAGGCTCATGCATTATGTATATAAAATTTACAACTGTATCTTATATCTGAATAAAAGTGCATGTATAAAACATCGTTTTATTTAGATAAACCGGTAGAAGATCAGAAATATAAGGACGGTAGCAATATCAAAGTATAATTCATTATCCCATTATCCATACCCGCTAATTCAGTAGCGTGCCTGTAAAGCTACTAATATACCAAAATATAATAGCATGTGAAATAATTACGTTCAAAAGAGGTCTTCCTTGAGATTGTATCGTCTGAGTCTACTAATTGTGAAGAATTCGCAGACTCAATATCAATATTTATTTTGAATACCCGTAAACAAAGTCTATAATTTCTTAAAGAATTATTATCGTATGCCTTTTTTTCTTTTACCTCTAGATCCCAGACGTTTTAAATTTTCATGACGCCTACGGGAGGTGGCAAGAGTACGTATTTCAAAAGATGTCATCAATTAGATCAGCTCACTCTACAACATCAAACACCAAGCAAAATCGGGCTCGGTATCCAACATACTACTTACAGTTTTTGTAGAGTCGCCAGACTCTGAACGCCGCTTCCTTTCACCGTCGTGATGTCGTGGTAATTAACGGAACTGCAAACGGATAGATAACAAAGGTACAATTACAATATTAATAACACCAATTTCCTTATCCGGAAAATGATGCTCATCTAGTCCATTACATATTGCAGTTCTTTAATAATGTTCCATTAAAAGTCCCAAGTAAGTGTAAGAGGTCGTTTTGAATTTGATGTGGTGGATCATCTCCTAGAAGGATTGCTTGTAAATTAAAGTATCAATGCATTACATGTGCTTTGTCGTGACTTAACAAATACTACTGATTCATTTCTTAAGTTTCGAGTTAATATTTGTCAGTATGTGTATATACATTGTATCTATTCACTTCATGTATGAAGTTAAATGATACCCTCTTCACCCTCAGCATAAAAGTTGTTAAAACAAATTACAAGCAACTTAAGAAAAGATGTATTTATCTGAAACATGAGTTTATCACAACATATATTGCACGTTAATCTCTCTTAAATCAAAACCGTGTGATTTTAGTTTATAGAGACTTAAATGCAAAAAAACTTCAACCGTTACGGCAATGATACGTATAGTTTAGAATTCAAAGAACGCAATTTTCTTTTCAAAACAGATTCCCAAATCAAATTCAATATGTTTTATTTTCAAATATCATTGGCCTTATTCGCCTATTTACAGGTTCTACCATTCTTCCATTCGGAAAATATTTTCATCGTGCCTTCTTCATGCATTTCGTGTTTGGAGACATAAAGTGCAGTTCCAATTAAGTATTTTAACGTGTATCTATGATATAGCGGTATATCAATAAAAAGGTAGGTTAAACACAAACAATAAAAAATAATTTGAAATCAGAAAGCATGTATCCAGGTTATGAGGGGGTGGAAACAGACAGAATGACTGAAAACGTCGGATATGAACAGCATGAACAGCGGACATACAAATATCGATTTGCGACTCCAATCCAGGTACTTTTATGACACATTTAGTTTCCATTATTGAATGTGTTAGCATAGGCTTAAATCAAATCTCCATTCATCAAAGCCATCACTATTCTTAATTGTTGGCCAGTGTTTATTATAGCTGGAAAGTACTATAATAATAGTGTGTACAAACAATAAAACCGAAATTTCTTTTTTTATGTTGTGATTTAGAATTAATCTTACCCATCGTTTATTCATACGTATACTCCAAAAATCAAATCAGTGTAAATAGTTTCATAATTTATAGGTAATATTATTACAGTCAAAATGTAACTAATTACATGCATCTTTTCATTTGGCCCTGTAATTTTCATGGAGAAATGTCATGTGCAATATTAATTGCTTTCTACAGGGTTTTTTTAATTGAATATTTTCATATTTACTATTTTACATAGATTTTTGTATCGCACCTAGTATGAATCTAAAATACGATGAGGAGAAATAGTTTAATCAAAAGTAAATTAAAAGCCAAAAATCACCACTAAACCAAGTACGATTCCAAAGTTGAAACCGGTCGATATGTTGTAAGTCATATATAGCCTATTTTTAGCTGAATTGTTTATTATTACAAGTAATAAATAGTTCTTTTTGAATATTTTTTTTAATGAAATACACAAAGATATCATATTATTTTTTTAGCAGCTTGTAAGGTTGCAGATAATCCTATGACAAAGTGTCAGCAATCATGTATGAAATGTCAGCGGATAACAACAATAAAACTTAAAATACGGTTACAATACTGTGGTATTGCCTTAACGAAAGTTTAAAATCTTACTATACCGGTGTTTTGTTTAAACATCTTCAATCAGAAATGTTATCAGTATATCTAGAAAAAAATTAATACGGATCATGTTTCCCAAGGTAAAAAAATATCAACAATAATTGTGTTATAAATCGTGCTGGTTCATGACGAATTAACATCTTGTCCAATTGAACGTGTTTGACAGTCTCTTATCTGAGAGAGTTTGAATATATCGCATTGTTTCGGACAATAAAAAAACCACATATTTGCATTCTGCATGAGTATTTTATTATGTATAAGTGTGAAATTAATCTTTACTGCGCCGCAGAAAAACCTTCTCGTTGCCATATAAAAATTAGACGTATATCATGAAGACCTTAAACTGTTAGACGTTTAAGAATGTCGGTGAAATTAGTCGTGAAAAATGAAAAAGAATTAATATATATTGAACGTTAACCTATGTTTATTCCAATATTTTATTTTGTATGTGATTTCCAAAAATGCCGTTCCCACGCATTGCGCCATGTAAAAAAAAAATTACAATCGAGAGCCCCGTTTAACCTCTGAATCTATCCATCAGCACTTACATTGAATATATTTTCCTCTTGCTGTTTTCCAAAAAAGGTCGCAAAGCTTCATCGAGGTCACGTATTAAGCAGTTCTGTAAAGATCTACAAGTGAAATAAACCGGGTCATATACATATACATGTAGAAAAAATATTCTAAATTAGTAATCTTGTCATCAAACATTTACATTACATATATAGAAATATGTCAAAAAACTGATTTATTTTAAATTAATGTCACTGGGAATAAACAATATTGAAATAGATGCACTAAATATTTTGGACGCATATACCTCCTTTTTATATTTTTAAGTGCTTGTATATTTTATTAAACATATGATATGGATTATTTTTTTTAAAAAGTGTTATTATCATTCATCTTCATGTCTAGTTTTTCTCGTAACGTTTACGATGGGGGTCATGAGTTTAAAGTTATCGACAACAGAAATTTTTAACGAAATTTGAAATATCTCTCCGAATTTACATTGAGCTTTTCCGTATTATATATTGAATACCCTTACGGTTCTAATTATTCTACCCTTACGGTTCTTATTATACCTTTTTAAGGAGGTAGAGGTCTGAAAATTCTCAAATATGACTAAATGTACTACCTGTAAAAAAAAGGTAGTTTTTTATAGGAAGAATTATTTATATACAGGATTGTTTTATTAAAAATTTTTTAAAACAATACAGGAATACAGGAAGAATTTAAATCATAAGCCCTAAGTTATAAAATATATAACCCATGCATAAGGATATAGAATCTATTTATTTTTTTTAGGATATGATATTTGGATGTTTTTCTTTACTAAAGAATAGTTTATGGCCAATGAAATCATATCCGAAATTTTATGGTATATCTGATGGGTAATTTGTTGACCACCCAGCCTCCTGAAAGAAAAAATACTGAATATCAAACACATTTTTTTTTAGAAAAAATAAACTCGATATACGCTCTAGACAGTAGTCTGTCAATCCGGCATCGTGTTCTTTTTTTCTTTCAAGATGCTACTTGTGCATCGAGATTATTCCCTGTACATACATCTTGAATATGACAAAGCAACATATTTCTACCATTGTTTTGAATTATTAGAACTTCAATACTTCATCAATCAATCAATGATAAACTTAAAGGTATGTCATTACCCAAGTAACCAGAATAAATATTTGAGTTGTTCGTGACGTACAGTACATAAGGCTTGGCAATAGGCTTTTATATATGGTTTTCATATTGATATGATTAAAAGAATTCAAAGCACTGTGCCTATCTTTCAAATGTCGATGATGAATATATTATTCATGTGTTTAGCCTCATCTGTAATATCAGAAAATTCACAAGAAGCCTTAAAGGTATAATCTGACTATACATAATATAATAATGCTAGTTTGAAGCCTTGTGGTATCTAAAATATAAGTAGAAAAAAAACACAGGTAGTCAGATGTTGCAACCAACGACCTTAGAAAAGCTGAAGACTAAGTAATATTAACAATGTAAATCGCTTATTGCTAAACTAATTAAAAGTGTTAGTAGACATCTTACAGATCATGAAGTTTAGGGAAGTTTCCTCGAAATTCATACACTTCTTTCAAAGATGTGTTCATCATTTTGCTGAAATTAAAAGAATGGTATGTTTAATAAGTTGACAGAATTCGATATAATCCGACAATGTTCATGTGAAAAAAAACCCAACTTAGAATAATGTATTTCATACAACATGTCTATTGATGTATTGGAAATAGAATTGGTGGCACATGCAAAGTGTTAATGATAACGATAAGAGTGTGTCTGAGAAATGTTGTCATTAAACCATGATATTTACATTCCCCAGCATCTTTGTCTGTAATGACACTACGAATCAAATTTGTAACATTCAGTCCAATACATTACTAATTAAAAAGTGTAGGGCGCATGCGGGGTTTGAATAATTAAACGAAATGAAAATAACGTAAAAATGTCAATAATTTAATATTTAATTGAACAGTTGGTGAAAGTATATAAGTAATAAGGTATCATTCTTTGAATATAATGAGGTGATCAAATATGGTCGGGGTGATCAAATCTATCATAAAGCCCTTCGGGCTTTATTAGATTTGATCACCCCCAACCGTTGTTGATCACCTCATAATACTAAAAAAAGATTTCTTATTCCTTAATAAGATTCTTATTTGATAAAAACACCAAGTGGTAAAAAGAATTATTGACAACTATCATTATCATTTTCATCACTAAACATGATTGACAACTTAAAATCATATTACTTGTTTTCTAATTAATTATTGACTTAGTTAGACATTCTATGCAGTAAATATTCATTACAATATTTTTATTTGAGCTCTAAAAACACTATGAAATTGATACAATCATCAAGTCCTCAGCACATATCTGTTTTACATCTAAAATTACTTTTCCTATTATTTCCTTTTTGATATAGATTTTATTGCATTTGAGCACTGTCAATTCTTAATTTTTATGAGGAAAATATTATGTTTTTCATAGACATGTTCATGTAATATTATCTTTCTGTCTGACAATTGTTTACAGCATCAAAATCGAATGCCATTACAAAAAATGTTGACTTGCAACGACGTAAACAGCTCTTTTAGAATAAAAATTATAAATGCGAAATGCCAACACAAATTTAAAAGTAAACTACATGTGAAAAGGACATGAAAATTGAATGTCCAAACGATAGTTAGCATAAAATGCTGTTCAAGAAGATTACACATTTTCCATTTTGTTACAGGCGACGATATTGATAATTCGTAAACTCGGTTCAAAAGTCTCAACGTTTATCTCATGATAGCTTCGTATCTAAGTCACTGAAGCGAATAATTAGCAATTCGAAGAATCGGAAATCCGGAATTGAATTAGAATACAGATTGTCGTATATATATGACTGTACTGTTAACTCCATTCACTGAGCAGGACAAGTACATGTATAATAATGAATCTAGTATAGAATTTTAATATAGATTTTAATAAATCACTCTGATTATCAAAGACGTTAATTAATAACTATCGTACGAGGTGCAGTCCGCAGCTTGTAAACCGATTCACTGCCTTTGTTAAAGTACATGTACCATTTTGATTGCCGAGTTATTATTTGTTTTCTGTTAACTATAAAATTCAATTAAAATATAATAACCTTTAGCTAGGTTGATAAAATAATCAATTAATGATGAACTAAATTAAATAATTACAAACTGAATATGAGGTTAAGTAATTATGACTTAACAGCGATGGTAAAAAAAAGTGAACACAGCGGAAATAAATATTATTAAGCAAATAAAAAAAAGGTAAGTGTCATTATTACATATTACTATAAATTAAACATATATCTGTAGTGATAAAGCAGAATTGATAGAAGTACTAACATTAATCTTTGATAATTGGTCTGAAAAGTACATTTCAAACAAAACATTTAAGAGTAGAAAGTAACTGCAATATATATCTTAAACATTTACTCACATATTTTCTGTATTCTCTGGAATTTCTGATAAAACTTTGTACAAATTTTCTTGTTCCACATTCGAACAGCGAACGTAAGGCTTTTCTCCGAAAATACTTCCACATGAGCATGCTTTAGGACAGACCACAGGTGTCAAAACCGCCGGTTGTAATAATTGACTCAGAATAGTAAAAGTGACTTCCAACACGAAGCACTTGTTAAGAGTTACACAGAGAGCCATCACTTTAACAGCTGACTGAAGAGAAAGGTTCAATAAATCGGCTGATTCGCACATAGAACTATGGGGACCCAGTGATTTGTATTACATATATACGCTGATGAATATCGATTTTATGTTTTTTTTCTCTTAAAAATATAACACGATAAAACAATTCTGAAAGATGGTATGATCTTTGATTGTTAATGAAGACAAAAAATAACGATAACAAGTTTTGGCCTTTTTACATGCGTTTATGTTAGACAATAAATGATAATAGTTACCTCTCTGTGTAGTTGAGCATGTTATTTATTGTGCCATAAACATTTTGCAGTTTAATTTTATAAAAAGTTCAAATTGTATATGAAAAATTTGGATATGAAACTATTTATGGCATGAACTTTAAATCATTGTGCAAATTAACAAATATTTTAGTCTTTATTAGTATGACTAATGTTACTTCAAGACTTAATATTCGTACTTTTTATCAACTTTCAAAAAGAATACAGGACATTTTGTGTGGATATTTTCTGTTTAATGATCTCTGAAAGTTTTGAGAACATTGACAGCTAGTATGATAATTGAAATCAAACTCAAAAGTAACTGGTATTAATACAAGTAGTTGTTATCCTGGTAGGCATAATGTACTTGTAAACCGTCAGTAACAGGCGTGTATGGTCATTGCTAGTTGATTTCAATGCAATTATATTGGTTCAATTTCTAAAGTATTTAGCTGCATTTTTCTTATGAATGTTAACGTTCTATTTTATTAAAATTAACTAAAGAACAGTTTTTCATTCTCTAAGTTTTAGCCCTATACACATTTATCAAAAGTCGGTAATGCTCTGTTATTTCTTATGTAAACAATAAATATATTAAGTACAGGATTAGCATATACTTCAATCAACGTTAATAAAAATTGTGAAATATTTTTGATAAAGTGTTGAACACTGATCAAAAAAGATATTTGATAAGTATAACTTTTCCAAGCATGTTTGCACAAGTTCTTTTATCCTACTTCGTGAAAGGAGGGAAAAGTTAACATGCATCATACACTGCGTATTTCGCAAAAATTCAAATACAGAGGCTAAACTCTTCAAATGTCGGGTTTTTAACCCTTTTGAACCAATCATCATATTAGGTCTTTCCACCTTTCAGGTGAAAGACCTCTTGTATTCCTTGAGGTTTCTGTTCTTCTTCTTATTATTATTTTCTTCTCTATTTTTCTCGAGACATTTTTTTATTAGTAGATATTTTGAGACTTTTTTTTCTACCAAATTGTCCATTAAAGTTATTGCACCAAATGACCCTTTGCCTGAAAACTCCCAGAACTTGAAAGTAATTGATTTGTGAAGGAAATGCTTGTTATCGCTACTCCTCTGAAACATTAAGTAATAGAGACTTGGAACTTTAATTAATGTGTTAGGTTCATTTAGATGGTCATCCAATCTATTCAAACCGAAAAGGCCCGAGGCCCCCTTCTAGCAGTTATTGCCTCTGAAAGTTTCTTGAAAAAGACTTTCCAACTCTTTTACCATACGTTGTATAGACATCGGACCACTTGGGACGGAAATGTCTACCTTGGCCAATCAATATATCATAAGGTCAAAGGTCAATGTCATTTGAAAATCTGTGTATTAATGAGTTTTTGAATCTCTTCTGTTTGGGGGGGGGGGGGTATAAAAAAACTTTTTCATGGATGTAGTAGGACTTAAGACATTTCAAAATATAGCCCTTCAGCCTCCATCTTGAAATAGCTATAGAGTTATTGTCCCTATTGTAAAAAATGATTCATATCGCTACTCCTCTAAAACCGTAAGAGATAGGGACTTGAAACTTTTACCAATGTCTTTTGTTTACTTTAAGGATCTTGCTATCTATTCATATCAAAAGGTTCTGATGTCTCCTTTAAGCAGTTATTGCCCCTGAAAGTTTCTTAATTTTGTTAAAAACACTTAAAACTTTTGAACCATACATCGTAGAAGTCACTCACAGAAAGCATTTCATCAATTCTATCGAAACAGAAGTGTTTTAAACATAAAAAAAAATTAATAAGGTGGTAAGACTTCTAATTATTAACAACAATTACTCTAATTGTTTCTTTTGTTGTTTGACTGGCAACATTGTCATAAAAAAATCGAAGAGGTGTAATTTTTTCAATCATGAATGGTGGTTCTGTTTAACATGATTTTACCATTACATTTCTCTTTTGAGAAAAAGACACGATTGTGATATTTTGGTAAAAACGAATTTCCAAATTGTGATTAACGACAGTTCCTTATCATATTGTTTGTTTAATTATATTACATTTTATGAAGCATAGTATTCTTACAGTGTCAAAGTATAGCTCGTAATATTATCGTATTGATGAGTCAAAAACTTAAAAAGATGAATAATAAAGATCAAGTAATTATTGACATATTTTATTTTAAAATGTATTTTAAAGGTCACACACACACACACACACACACACACACACACACACAGAGAGAGAGAGAGAGAGAGAGAGAGAGAGAGAGAGAGAGAGAGAGA
>WFKH01003881.1:16909424-16944466 GCA_016163765.1 Magallana hongkongensis | reverse complement strand
CCCCCCCCCCCCCCCCCCCAATGGAAAATTCACACCTATTTAATTAACCAATAAAATAATTTATACAAAATAATCTCTCAGACCCCCTCCCACCATGATTTTTTTTAGAACCGTGCGGGGCATTTTACATGTACATGTATATAAAAAAGCGTATCTTTTGGAGTCTGCGTATATCATGGCTTGTTAAAAACAAAACTTGACTATATATATTTCATATTCCTATACTGAGCCCTTATTTGAGATGTTTTCACGAATTTATTATATTTATGCCATTTGTTAGTTTCGTATTAAAAAATCTTCGGGAGCAGCAATTGTAGCGCACACACTGCCGCCTGGCGTCATAATGCAGCATTAAATTCATGCAACTTGTATTCGTCTTTATTGAAAGTGCCTTATGGTTTGCGTGTTTGAATTAACGCTTGTAACAGAGATAGAAGTAAGAATTTACACGAATAAGAAGAGAATATTGCAACATAGAATTAAGCAAACAATAAAGAATCAAAGAGAATCAAAGTGAAATTGGATAAGCATGAATATGAAAGCAATAAAGTGACATGCAATCGTAAATGTAAAGAAGAATAAAGAAGTAAGCATAATAAGAATAAAAGTAAGATACATAGACTTTTGGCGGTAATTCCCTTCCATAATAAACTTGCATATTTTACGGTAGTAACCGAGACTTTGAAATTAATGTACTAATGTTAGGATTTTCACTGCTGTGTAGAAATAAATAACCAATTCTCGCAGATTTACATTCATGTAAAATAGTTTTCATATTTTTTCTTTACCATTCTCTTTCTTTTTTTTTAAGTTTCATATCATGAAAATTGTTAATTATTAGTACAAGGGTGAACACCTTGTAAGTTGCCAGAACTTTTATTCAAACCCCCTGTATATTGAATATACAATAAAATATGTTCAAACCAATTATACACAACTACTATAGAAATAAACATTGTCGTTTACTTTTAATCAGAGTGAGGTATATTAAATTGGGTTGACCATCCGTCTGACCGTCTTCCGTTTATTATTCTGTTTGTGTGTAACACTTTCGTTAATCACAACAGAAACAAAATAATTTCAATATATAGTTATAAGTTGGGGATGTATTTCTTTACGACTACTATTGAAATAAATTACATATGTATTTCAATAGTGGTGAGTGATGAGGTTTACTACGATCGCTATTGAAATAAATTATTTCAAAAGTGGTTAAGGATGCGTTTCATTACGACCACTATTTGACAGGTGGTATGTGAAACATGACGATATACACGTGAATCAAAGTACATCATAATTAAGAAGGAATTCGTCTTCTTGTAAGACACACTTCTTATATTTAGAAAGTCTTCTACCACCTAGTATCATCCAGAAAGGAAATGTTACGGGGTTCGTTTTGTTTAAAGGAAAACAAGTTGTTGTTTATGAATTTATTGGAAGTCTATCAAAATGGCAAAAAGCGTCAGCACAGGATCAAATGAACTGTTTGAAAATAGTTGAAACCTTATTCAGGCTAAGAACTCTTAAATTAATAGTCGCAGCCTTATTCAAGCTAATTGACCATGCCTTTTTAGGACTTCAGCGTGTCTTATTTGAGAAACCTTAGCTATTATTCAGAGCCGTGCAAAGCAATGAATCTCTCAAAATCAAGATAATCAGCATTTATATAGACAATAATCACATGACAAACATAAAGCGACATCTATACAATTTTATTATTTACACAATTAAAGGACGATAATTACAAAATTACATTTACATTGGTAATAAAAGTCTTTCGTATTGTTCATAAAAAGAAAAGTCCATAACAGAAAGTTGTTGCACACAGACGGAATAATAGACATAAATAGGGCATGCATCTCAACCACTATTGAAATACTTTATTTCAATAGTGGTTGTAATGAAACGCTCCTTAACCGCTATTGAAATAATTTATTTCAATAGTGGTTGTAATGGAACGCATCCCCATCCACTATTGAAATAATTTATTTCAGTAGTGGTTTTATTTCAATAGTGGTTGCAACAATGGTGTTCTATGGTTTGTATGAGGTGCATATAGCGCCGAATCCAGTATAATGCCTGACACTATAGACCACCTGAGTCTTACACATGTATATCATACTTAAAACATTTTACAATTTCTTGAACAAATCAATGGATGCATTCTTTGCATCACTTATTTTCATAAGACTATTTCGAGATTCGTCTCCTTGGTTATGATGTTATCGTATCTCACGAATTAAATCTCGAATCAGACGAATTAAATTTTACTCAACACAATAAAAAAAAATTAAAAAGCAATTCATTCAAAATAATCAAAACGTATTCTTATTCGATTCTTTGCAATGCGTTGTTAAACTAGCAAACTTAGATATCCCCCCCCCCCCCGGAAAATTTTTTTGGATCCACGCAGTGGGAGGAGTTGAGGGTTTTTTTGGTGGGGGGGGGAGGGTAATTTTGCGGTTTTGTGTCTTTAGCATGCTATGGGTAGAATTAAATGTTCATACAGGACATGTACGAGGTTATAAGTTGACAGTGTATAGTTATAAATAGAAAACCTTCAGAAAGAAAGCTCGAGACGGATTATTGATGTATCGCACAGCATACGGGGGACAACTCTTGCATGCCACGACACGTGAAAAACGTCATTTCCGTCAACATGGCGATGCCCATGATCAAGAATCTGCAGCAAGAAGTTTATTTATCATTTGGCAAAAGTTCAATTGTTGTAAAGGTAGTGGCAGTAGCTGTGACGATAGGATATTTTCTTTCGTTTGCAAAATCGGTCGTACCGTTTCTAGCCGTGACACCTGGCTACGTGTTACCACCCAATTTCTGGGTCTGGACTTTCGTCACTCATAGCTTCATTGAGTTTCATTTCTGGGAAGTTCTGGCAGACATTGCTGTGTTAATTTTGTGTGGGAAACTCCTAGAACCGCTATGGGGAGCCCTGGACATGCTGATATTTTTAGCAGTGGTGAACACTGGCGTGGCACTAGCATCCTCCTTCCTGTACATTGGTATTTACCTAGTTACCAAAAATGAAGAGTATCTGTTTGAGACTTACATCCACGGACTGGTTGGATATGTAGCTGGATTTTCAGTTGCTGTGAAGCAGGTTATGCCTGACCACAAGTTGCTGAGTTCACCTTTTGGAACATTAAGAAACACTCACATTCCATTATTGCTGATGTTTGTAACCATCACACTGCGACTTATTAATGTTGTCGACGGACCCTACCCCTTTATGTTTGGATTTGGTATTCTGATCAGCTGGACGTACTTACGATTCTATCAGAAGCACAGCAATGGTAATCGAGGAGACATGGCTGACCAATTTTCCTTTGCTAGGTATTTGCATATGTCAACACTTGAAGCATCTTGTTTCTGTCATTTAAGGTATCCGACCCATATTAGGACCTAATTTTTCTAACCCTGAATACCAATCATGTATTAAATACTCTGATATTAATTTAAAGCATTTTAGAGTAGAAAAAGACTACCGAGAGAAATTTTCAAAAATATTATTTACTAAGCAGTAATTAATTAATGAAAATTGCATTAATGTCTATGGGGACATGCACATTTTTTAAAATAAAAAATTAAATATTAAGAATATCAATAAATGCTTCGGTGGAAAGATGCATTTCATCATTAGGAATACAAAAACTATTGAAAATAAATTTTATACCGTATATATTTTTT
Organism: Magallana hongkongensis; assembly: GCA_016163765.1. Classification (NCBI taxonomy): domain Eukaryota; kingdom Metazoa; phylum Mollusca; class Bivalvia; order Ostreida; family Ostreidae; genus Magallana; species Magallana hongkongensis. The sequence continues at coordinate 16,940,761 of WFKH01003881.1, read as the reverse complement.
TAGAATTAATTTTTATAAATTAAAAGCAAAGGGGAGCAACTCTTCAAAAAAAGGAAAAGGTCAATTTCTAGGACACATTCTGCTCTTACATACTGACACTTAAACATGAAAATTATGTCCAAGTATACTAAGTATGAAGCCGATATATATCTGTTATGCATCCAGATTCAATGAATCTGGGGCTATTATGGATCGGATACCTTAAGATACCCACTCATGATGCATGTTGAAATAAATGCAATCAACCAGTTTGAAATAAGTGAAATGTCCCTGTAATCATTATATGCTTGTGAAGTCACATTTATTTTTTATAACAACCAAAGGCAATATCATGATAAAATTTTAATTCATCTTGTTTTGTGTATTTGAGATTAAAGGGACTTAGACACGATTTGAGCCCAAAATTTTTAATTTTATTTTTCTGTTTTTAATGTTTAGAATGGTTAATATGGGTATTTTTAATGCCTCCTCAAAATTTGAAAGTCAAATATTGAGTTACTACAAGATACAGAGTTTGAAATTCTTTGTTTTGTAAACAAAGCTCGACTCTTGTTATTGTTTACATATGTGGTTTATTGGTATAAGTTTCAAGCAAATGTTGCTTTCTTCTGTTGATAATATTATTTATGAACATATTGAATCAGCTTACCTTGTTTACCACGAGTCATTTTGTCATAGTAATGGTAATTCGTACATAACATTTTTTTGTAAACAAATATAAGACTCGAGCTTTGTTTACATAACAATGAATTCTTACCTCTGTATCTCTCTTATTACTTGACTTTTAACATTCAAACTTTGGTCAACTATTCCAAATGCTCTAGTAAACCATTTTATACATAAAAAATTAAAAATGAAAATTTGATCTCAAATCGTGTCTAGGTCCCTTTAACTGCGGAATAACACAATTTTCCTCTGCATTATTTTTATAAAACTTTCAAAAGGAACTTTGTACTCATCTACCAAGTACAAATAACAATTTTACTCACCATTCTATCATGTTCAGATAAGTATTTAAGGTGGTTCAAGGTACAAGTCTGTACATGCTAACTGATGTATAATAATAATATTGCATGTAAATTGAATACAGTGATAGTTTTTTTTTTGTGTTTTTTTTTTTTTAATTGCTAATTAATGACCTATGTATTTTTGCTCTTGAGTCTTACTTAGTATTGCATTTGATAAACACGTGAAATATATTTAGATATGATGAACAGGGCAACTCTTATTTGAGAACTATTTAAGTAAAGAAAGGATGACATATTATCTTAATCCTAGTTCAGTCTATGTGTATTACATAGACTGAAGTAATGCATGTTGTTTATTTTTTTTTTTTAACTGAAAGACTATGTTTAACATGGTTTAATTTTTTTTTAGTTTTTTCCCAAGCCGATTGCAGCCCATCGTAGCAATTCTTTCTAACACAGTGTTCCTGGCCCTAGTTAAAATAAAAGTTTGTAAGAAGCCGCAAAGAAAGTATGACATCAGTTCCTCCTCCGGAAATACCATCACCATTACCCTGCCCGGCACCGACCCCACAGATGCTGAAAGAAGAAAGTAGGTCACATTTGGGTTATTTGATGCAGTTCCATGTTTCATCAGCTTTGATTTTTTTCTAATTATAAAAGGACACAATTTTTAAACCTGCATGGCTTCTTTTAATTATCTTGTCATTGATAATATATTATTTTAAATAAATAAGCAATACAATTTAAATTTTGTTTACAGTATTTATTATGAAAATGCAAAATAATTAGAAATTGTGGTGGTTAAAAATGCTGAATTTTGCAACATCCCCTCACCAACAATGAACATCATAAAATAATATGAACTAATTATAAAAATCTGTATTAATTCATTAGGCAATAATGAGGCATATAAAATACATCTCTGTGAAAAATAGACAATACAAATTGTTTGCATGGTCTGAAAGAATTTTAATAATTCAACAGTATATGATCTTTAAGAGAGAAAATAATTTTTATATCATTTATTTCAGAAATGTAGCCCTCAAACTGTTGAATGAAAGATTAAGCAAGTCGGACCAGCCCTCCAAGTGGCCGTCTATGGATGATGATGACCAGACCTCCCCTGTCTCCCCGGGCTCCGTAGATAGTGCCCCACCCCCAGACACCAAATCTCCCAGTGTTAGGCTTCCTATTCCAGACTTCAAGGAGAACCAGGTAGAGACGGAAGCAAACCCCCAGTCGTGATGAGTCAGCTGATGAGTGAGAGAGAGAGAGAGAGAGAGAGAGAGAGAGAGAGAGAGAGAATTGTCAATTGCTGTCATTTCTCTTTAATTTATCTTCATATGTTTATAGAGCCAATGTGTATGCATTTTTCCTTTATGACTTTTTGATGCGAGTGATAATTATGTTATATGTATGGAATGTATTGGTGATAGTCAAAAGATATGTTTATTTACAATAATATATTGCTGTACAATAAGTTATGAGTAGATTGTATATTTGTACTTGTTCTGTTCATTAAATATAATGTAAAGTTACAGTGTCATTCATTTGATTTTGTATCCCAATTTTTTTGTTATAAACTTGTGTTTATGAATGTAAATTAATCATAAAAAATACTGTGTATTTCGTTTCTTGTCTTTATTAATAAGCACTTTTTAAGGGTTTAGTTGCATCATGAACACACTTGTAGATTTATCACTGATAAGATCTAATTAGTAATATAACAGAAGTTGTGAGTGAAATTGTTTTTGTTGCCATGTTTGATTTTCGTTTAAGTTTGAATTAATCCAAACTGTGTATATTCAATTTGACTATATACATGTCATGATTAGCTCTGAATTTTCTGTTTGTTTTCCTTGCAAATTGAATACAAGGTTGCTAATTGTTGTAAATGTTATTACTATGTTTAGTATAGGATAACGTTTTCCAATTAAGAATAGAGAAGGGAAATATAAAATGAATGAATTTGTTTTTAGGTAAACAAATAAACTTAAAGTTATGTCGAACATCATTCATCTGGACACTGATATAAAAGACTGTGTTTAACTTTAAAATAACAGTCGTTTGTCCAGTGAGAGTTATCTCTCTGTTTGTGGGTCATTGTGATTAATTAAATTGATAAAAAAAAATGAAGGAAAGAGAGTAGAAATTGACTTTCCATGTGTTTATTGATCTCAGTTTTACACCTTTTAAGACAAAAGAAAAGTTGAACGTGTGGCTTTTTTCCTGGATATTTCTCCATATAGTTTGTCATAATATGAATTTCACTAATGCTCATTTGGTTTTTATTTAATTGAATTGAAATACAGTTGAGAAATTGATTAAGTGTACTTATTTTCAAAGACCAATTTGATAAATAATTGGAATATTTTTGTTTTTGATGAAACTGATGCAGTTTAGCTGTAGTATAAGAAAATGATACACATCCAAAGAATGATTGTAAAGTATTTGTGTACACTCATGTTAAAAGGGCTTTTAAATTCTTTTAATGTGTCGCTCTTGTAAACAAGAAAAAAAATCAAGCAGGGGCAGATAACTGTAATAAGACTTTCAAATGTTTAATTTGTGCTTGCAATATACCAAATTCATATTTTCCCTGCTAATAGAACTATTTAAGATGGAAAGAATGTACAACACTCCAAGGTATTTTGTAGAAGTAATCATTTAACAATAATATCCATAACTAATGATTGAATGATTTTAATTAGGAGTATGGGTTAAATAAACATGTTATAGAGACCAGGTATTAACTGCATTTTATAAAGCTGTATTTTGTCTAATTCATTATGTTCTATCCTGAAGATTATTTGTACAAGGCATCTGCTTTAACAAGTAAAATTTTGAAATGGTAAAGGAGGCTTCTTTCTGCATAATTACGTGCATCTGATTGCCCCACTGTGTCATTATTATTAAGAGTTCACAGCGGGTGTTATTTCTTGTGCAAAATTTGAAGAGTTAAGTTTAAATTTACTGTCAGCATTTGTAAGCATTGGTCCATGTAACCAAAGGGAGGCAAGGAATATACATCTATTACTGTTCTTCGATTAACACACAAAAGATGGGTCGTTTTAAATTTAGATATTGGAGTTTTATAACTCGTCCGGACCCCCCACCCCTGGAAAATTCAAAATTGTAAAATTATCGAAAATACGCCTCGGACCCCCCCCCCCCCCCCCCCCCCTTGGAAAAATTGTATGGATCCACGCATGTATGTACAACAAAGTCATTCGAACCCACAACATTGGTACAAAGAAATTTCGATCTGGCCAGAATGTTACCTTTTTTTAAAATGTTCAAGCAGTAAACCTTTTTCAATCAAATCAGCATGGTGGTATATAAATGACAAAAATGATTTGGATTTTCATTTTATATAACAGCCGAGATTTGCACATTCAGGTTGCGTTTAACCCCGTGAATGAGTGACACGAATGAGTTATATTTTCGGCCATCAAATAAGATATGACTGTGCGTTCCTTTTACATGTTTAATCATTGATCACACACAGTGATCATTGTATTTTTTAAACGAGAAAAGAATAGTCATTCACTTATGAATTCTGAAGTCATACAGCCTTAAGATATTGGTATAACTGTCCGTAAACACACAATAACGACGCACAGCGTAGTAGAATTTTTACGCCTTCAAATACTTAACAAATAACCATATAATATTCGCTACTGACATTATCATTTACTATCTGAAATGATTTAGTCAGTCTGTATGGACGGATTTTCATAATGATGAATAATGGCCATTACACTATACAGTGCACTAAACAGTATTATATTGAAACTCAGCTGAATTATGTATAATACATGCCTATGTATAATACATGCCTATGTATACACATAAATTCATATAAAGATTGTTTATTGCTTAAAATATTATAATAAAGTGTTACAACAAAAATGAATTTAAAATTTAAAGTGTGCCTCTTAATCGCTTAGTCATTCGAATCGTTTTATTTCTATCACATGTACATGTATTTGCCCCATATCACATACAAATTCCACATAATATTGTCCACGTGATTGTAGGCTACATATTATATGGACTTTGAACCGGAGAATATGTGAAAATGTAAGTCACGTGTTTTAGAGTATGATAAGACAGTCAGTGTCACGACCAAGACGAAAGCATGGGATACGTTAGATACCACTGTCATCTAACGATCTAAGTAAAACATGTCAATTAATTTTCTTTTTATATTTAATTTCTTTACTAAATTCTGAAACATTTTTTAGAAATAATAATTTGGTTAGAAGATTTCACTTTAATGAATTTGTAGTTAGGGAACAATATTTTTTTTTACCATTAATGGTATTTTCATGGGGTATGTATTTTATATTTTTAAACACGTGTTCCTGTATTTGAGCAATATTTGCTGTATAAAATTAATACGTAAGAAATACGCATTGCCTTCCGCAATAACGTTTTGATAAATCAACCATAAATTTAAGAAACTAGATGATTTATTACAAGCAACAGTTTTTAAAATGAAATACGATTTGCACACATACACGTGTACATTACATAACAGGTCATCAATGGCTGGTGATATGCACAGGGATGATAAAACAGAACAAGTCTCTATTATGATCGTCCAATACCTCCCACTCTACATTAAGGCGAATCTGGAAGGTAAAAACAATGGAATTAAAATCTGTATTCTAATAAATAAAAAACAAAAACAAAAAAATATTTGTCAGTCATCAAGAAATATTTGTCAGTCATCAAGTTTATTTATAAGAACCAATGAATGTTTAAGGCGAAAATACCCCCCCCCCCCCCCCAAATACTAGAAGTAACTCTTACTGAGAAACATTAACATTATTCAATTATTTCTAAGGCAATTTTCTGTCAAATTTGGGTGAGTATGTCGAAATTATGTTCATTTCAATCATGATTAAGATTTTGATATACCTTTAATAATATCGGTAATTTTACCGAAATTTTACCCAAGTACTGATATTCTGAACAAGGGAATCAAACTAAGTATTTTTAAAAATTTGGAACAACATGTAATAATACGTATAATAATATATGTAATAATACATGTAATAATACATGCAATATTTTACCTGGGGATAAGCAGGAGATACGTAGAGAGTGTTTGTGTAGGTTACTTCCTGTCCAGATACGATGGGTCCGGACATTGATCCGTGAGGAACTCCATAGGGAACCGGAAGTCCAAGAATGATTCCATGAACGGAGGATTTGAATGTGTTAGAGTCAACAGCTAAAGCGAAATACTCGATATTAGATATCACATAAGATTTTCAAAATTATATATGTAACGTTATCATACATGGATGAAGAAAGTCGACTCTCTGACAAAAACGTTTAAAAATTCGAAGTCTGAAATTTGTGCTGAATAATTGTTATTTGAGCAAACAAAACTTTACGTAAAGTACAGAGATATTTTGCACATTATAATGCACGAATAAGGTAAAATAAGCAAGAAATAACAGGATTACATATTGTACGTGTACGTGTGAATTGGGACTTACATGGAGTGAAGGTTGCCCTTAGTGTTATGTTCTTGCCGTGGGGGAGAGCGCATGGCTCTGCGGGGCATGGCTCAACATCCACAGTTGTGAGAGTACCATGGACGCCATGTGATCCTGCAGAATAAAAGAAAATGAGAACTCACACAGATTCGATAGAGGTTCGCCCTAATTTTTTTCGACAGTTTTAGATTTTTGAAATATGTTGATAAAAATGAAAAACAGTGTCTTGTACACCAAATCATTACAAACAGATACTGTTTATTGTATCAAACACGCGATACACGTCCGAAATGCTTTGTGTTATTTTTTTTTTTAAATGGCTAGTCAGTGGAATATACTAGGATTATTATTTTTTAGAGTTTGTTTTCGAATATGACAAGACACCATCGGGGTGATACAGCTGGTGTAAGGATAGAGCTAAATCAACCCTTCGGTCACTTACTGCATGTGGAGTATTTCACAGAAACAGCATTGACTGTAGCCATTGCGATCGCAGTTAAAATTCATTGTCCCCTACAGCTAACCGCGCGATGTATAAAGTGATCCTTCAGTGAAAAGTCGGACAATTTATGCTTATCAGATATACGATGACCAGTCCATTCCAAAGGGGGACCAGTGTTTATCAAGCATTGTCACAGCCCTTCTACTAGTGTTGGTTTATTGCAATTTTAGGTTCAGTTGGTACATTCAGGTACAAAAAGGTTTTCATAAGAACCAAAACTTTGTGGTTTGTGATCTTTCTTTGCATAAATGGCAACCCTTAACTAGTATCACTTTGTTTTGTCTTAGAATGTTGGAATGAACTGCAATGTTTCACACCTACCACTTACCTATAGCTAGACATTGTGAACCAACACTGACTTTACCATAACAATTTTAGTAAAGAAACCCAGAAACCCAATTAAAAAACTTGGTAATTATTAGTGCGCGTTGCAAGCATTTTACTTTATATCACCGACATGTTCTTGCTTTATTATCCAGTATCCAACTAAAGTAGCTTCTCAAATGTACAATCTTTTGAGACTTTTTTAATGATCAATTTAAGTGTGTGTGTGGGGGGGGGGATGTCCTCAAAAGCGATTGTGCAAACAATTTAAATTAGTAATAGTATATACATGTATTTTAATTTTTATTGTTAATATATCCAAACTTTCTTTATGTCTATGTCTAGGATGTCCAAGAATCTTTTGGGCATATTTTTGTTTCTTTTCTTGTTTTGATTTTGAAAATTGTTCATTGCATGGAACAAAATTATATATCATCCAACAGTTGCATTCATTCTCAAGTAAGTGAGACTTTAAAAAAAAAAAAAAAAAAAAGCAATAATGGGCATGAATTGTTTACGTCAAATCTGGAAATTGTCAACAGTTTGAAAATGTTCATGGAATTCAATGTGTAAAATTCGAATCTTTCTGTTGATAGTAAGAATTCCATTTATTTTTTCCACACCAATACAGGATTAAGTCTTTTGCAATTTTGTAAATATAATTTTATCTTATTTGATATCAATAAATTTTTGCTTTAAAGTATCTATTCCTTTTCTAATAATTTGCAGACTATAGCTGTTTTTACAGCGTGGATGATGCAAAATACATTGACTGATGGTAGTCAAGAAAAGAAACGACGCTCTTTGGTACAACGTTTGTGTGTATTCTTTTTGTCTTAAAAAAGCTTCATCTTTTTTTCTAGGTTACACTAAATGTGAGATCAATATTGTGCGACACTGTCAGATAGCAAAAGTGCAGTTCCAATATTACCTGATCCATACCAGATTCAGAAAGGCATCCTCACATTTAAAGCAGTGAAAGATGATAGAGAAAATAATTATAAGATTTTAAAATGAACTTACTGCATCCGGAGAATTTGACAGACACAGCAGAAATGCTAGAGACAGCAATCACCAAAATCGTCAGATACTTGATCATGGCTAATTATTTAGATTCCTCACGAAATGTTCAGTGTCCACCTTCTGTTTCTCTTGACTATATATGTAAAACGGTAGAATTTCGGTCGACCCATGTCCAAGGGTGATAATATTATTCTGTTTGGCGTTAATTCGAATTTTATCATTATAGTTCACGTCATTAATTAGAGTTAAGTGCATTTTTAACACATATTCAACACACTTTTTGATATATTTGACAAAGATTCTTTAAAAAGTATAAACTATTTTAGTTAAGTAGACACTTGTTACCCTTTTTCTCCAAATATGGAATCTTCCAGACCGATCGGACCACTATTACTTAGATCAGTCGATGCCTTTGAGACTTTTTACCTTTGTCCATGATCACCTGATAGTTCCTTAGAACCATGATAACTTTGAAAACGTTTGACCCCTGTGCGTCCCAAATACCATAGTACCTTAGCATTAGAATAACGAGGACAGACAGAGATAGATACATGCACACACAAAATGCTGATGATTAAATAATTACATATTATATATTTAATTAGCCTAATAGTTCGTTTTATTGTTCATGTAGGGAAGTTTGTTAGGGTTAAAAGTGATGATGATAAGAATACCTTTTAAAATACGTTGGGTTTTTTTTTAAATATAAATAAACTCATTACAATTGAGATTAGTCAATTTTTCATGTTTTATTGATAAACTTTCCAAATCACAAGAAAAAAAATCATTTAAAAAAAAGGATTTATGGCATATTTTACGTTTAAATAAGCAGCTTTTTATTGACGCTATTGTTTTTTTTTTTTTATTGTATGCAAAATAATCACGAATTTTCTTTCGTCCTACTCATTAATACAGGATACATTAATGATGTACATATATTATAGTTTTAATGAAAAATTGGTAAAACTATATAAAATATCACTGCATTGATCAGTATGTCACATAAATGTAAGAGCAAGAACACATTTGACCTTTGGTATTCTCCATGTTTGATCATGTCATGAAATTGGTCATTCTTCAGTGATCCTTCCCATAAGATACACCTTAAGTTGCCGTCAGGGTTTTAAAAAGAACGAAACAAGTATCAATCGGAATATTGAAAATTCAAAGAACAAAAATTTATGATTTAAATATGTGTAGCTTCTTAAAATGCAACTGTTAAATAAATTGGAATTTATGTGAGAAGTCAGCATGTGAACAATAAGGATATGCCACTGTTAAGTAATCCTAGATCAAAATCATCAATTTAGAATAGACTACAATTATATACATGTGTATTAGATATTTTCTTAAACATGATTCATTATTTTCAAATGATATTCCTTTGTTTGAAATTGAGTCATACGGACAAACATCGTAGAAATTTTATTAAATTAATTTTGATATATTTATTAAATATATTTCAAAAGTGTTATGAATTTTAATGTCTTACTTTAGTAGAGATTCTACACGTTTATGGTTTTACGGAACGAACCTTTTAACAAAGGAATGAATTTAAAGTCATCAAGGGATTGCTGACATGGAGAAAACCCAATGTGTTTTAATATACAACCAAAGAAATCATAGATAATAAGATAAAAATTGCAAACATATTGTCTCTGTATGTTTTTAACTGACTTTATTGAATAACACAAAAGGCAACACTCATATATACTTATAACTATTTCATTTACATTGTAAGAAAAATAACTAATAATTCAGATGCATCGCTTTTAATTCAATGACCAACGAAAATGTATCAGAAAATGCCGCCAAAAAAAAAAATAATAAACATACATATAACAACATACATCAAGCCATAGCAATGTGTCATTTTGGCAAATTTAAATTTCATTTCTTATAAAACAGTTTACCTTTATATCTATCAGCAAAATGCAACTTTCTTATTGATATATAATCTTGTTTCCATGAAAAAATTTACCTAGAGTAGTATTACCCCAGCCCCCATCCCCACTGACTTTTCGTTCAAAGCACTGTAAGTAAATGAAATATAAGTTGCATTATTCAAGGTACTAAGTAAATAGTTTAAAGCTAAGAGGAATATTTAAAAACTTGCATAATAAAAAAGCTTTCAAATTATCATTTGTCTCCTTGGATCTGTAACAAATTATCTTAAAAAATTACATTGTAACTGGACAGAAATCTTCCCTGGAACATGCAAAGTAATTAATAATTACAGTTATCTCGCTTTTACCCACTTTTCATTGTCTACATTATCAGTATTTTTCAAGGTAAGGCAACGAGACAAATGTTGTATAACTTTTTAGATAACCAATCATTATACAACAATGACAATTCCAAATGGATTGAATGTATACAGACAATTTTACAAGTATGTTGATTACATTGTGTTTGGATTTTGAAAAATGTAGATAATTTATTATAATAATTTGTTTGCAAATAGTATTTTGTATTCAAAAATTACTTAGACGCCAGTGTACCTATAAATAATATTTTTACACCAGATAGATTTAGAACAATTTATCATAAACTATAGGAACCATAGACTGTGATTTATGTGGAAATGATACTGGAGGTGAATACCACTTTATTATGCTAATTCTAGCATTAATAAAAACTAGGGAAATGCTTGTTCCTTCAATTGATATAACACGGCTAAGTTTTTGAACTGTTAATAATTTGATATATACTGTACACTCTTGCTTATTTTATTTTGTTTAATATCATAATTATGTATATTGTCTCCATATATATATATAATTATATATATATACTGTAAACCAACTTTTATTCGCGAGCGAGAAATATTCGCAAGATTTGCGAGAGCCTATTCGTCGCGAATATTTCTCGCCGCGAACTAATCTTTGTCGTATTAGTGTTATATCAAAACGAGTTTTGTCGCGAAAAATAGTCGTCGCGGACCAGTTTATCTCCGGTAAATTGCCAAAAAAAAGTCGTCGCGAATAAAAGTTGGTTAACAGTATAGATAGATAGATAGATAGATAGATAGATAGATAGATAGATAGATAGACACACACACACACACACACACACACACACACACACACACATATCTTTGCATCGTTTTAAAATATATGGTATCATTGTATTCTTTGTGGTAAGATTTAAAGAAAAAGTAGTCGTAGATAAATATATGTTGGACCTCCCATAAAGCGACGGTAAACAAATGACATGAAAAGTACTTAATTGTTTGTTGAAATTTGCATAGATTTGAAAATTAAGAGCTCTGTTGAAATTCGTGAGTATATTAGTACGTGAAAAAAGTTTTAATGTGATATTAATACAGAGTTAAGCATATTATCCAAAGGAATACAGTTAGTATGGCTATATTTGTCACTTGAAAAGAACAAATGTAAAACCACCTACTAGCTTGTAATTAATTATCAGTTGTGACTTTTATTTGGTTCTAATTAGATAACGCTTGTGCAGGTCTAGGATTTCAATTCATTTTAGCAATTCAGAAAAAAAGTTTCAAAATCAGATATGTACAAAGGCTTGAAATAAAACCCACTTCTTTTAAGCACTGAAAGTATATAACCGTAGTCAGGCGATAATTCAACGACTATTATCGCTTACAACCAAACAAAAGCCTACGATTAAAGATAATTTTTTATATTATAGATCTAAGAACTAAAAGGCATTCGATCTAATGTAGCAAATATTGAAACATCTTCATTCAAAATTTTCAATCAATTAAATGGTGGGCTCTCCTAAATATGACGTCTGGAAAAAGGAAAACTGAAATACTTACTAATTTGTTGACAACCCCTTATTGAAATATGATGTTTCAACGTAAAAGACAACATCAGATAATCATGCCAGTGTCAAAGTGGCATATTTCTAACCCGTTTTGGATGTACTTGCTAATAAAAATGACTTCCAGTACGATAGGACATTGGTTTAAGAGTTCATCATCAGATTCTTTAATTGTTATGTTGTACCTTTGAGGTGAGATATTAATTTTTCTAAAAGATACATGTATTTCTAAAGGGAATATAATAATTACTATAGGAAAATTAATTTACCTACATATTCAGAATTACGTATACCTGCTGTAATAAAATGATATTATATTATGAAACACTAGATTTAGGATTTGAACAGAAGTACTTGAGAATTTGAAAATCCTCTTTAACATAAATTTCTAAGAAGTAATCTATGTGTCAGTATCAAATTCCCTGAATGTTTGATTAACTTAAAACATGATGAACATGCAACTATAACTTCAAAACAATGATGTAATGAATTGTTTACGTTGACTACTGGCTGTTCTCTTTTACATTTTAAGTTGGTCCTGTTTCCGGATAACGGCAATACATGTATCTGATAAATGTATTTTCTAAGTTGTTTTTCACTGCGATCACTTCAATCATAAACAAATACCGTTGTCTAGGGCCAAATCTTTTGTCACGCCAAGTGTCATTAATTTTTTACATTTCCACAAGTGTTAGATTATCCCAATTGTATGAAACTTGATGACTGTTTCACTCACGCGGTGACAGGAAAATCAATTCTTGGAGTAAATTCCTTATTAATCAATCAAAAAGGTAATTATAGATAATGTTTGATTAATAGGTTGTTTGATGTTTAAAGTCGGTTTGTCGTTTTTCAGCTGTAATATAATGGCAGATTTAGCGATATTGTGATAAGACTTCGTGCAAGTTCATTATTACGATAACCATTTTGTTTAAGAAAAGGTAATATTAGACCACTTCTGGTATTCTTTGAATTGTTTTTACTATGAAGTTTTAGTGTATTTTATATCTTTTGCAAGTACGACATAATCAAATCCACTTGACCACCACAACCGGAAGCATTGCGAACGCGGAGAAAGGGGGTTTTAGGAACGCAAGGAAATTGTTCATGAAGAGTCTGAATGACATTGAAACCACTTTGGTTTCATAAATATTTGTTAAATAGAAATTTTTGCGGATTTTATTGTTGAGTTGATCCACGAAAATAAATGTTCATTAAAGTACAATATCTAATAACGTTTTGTATTTATAGGATCATTGGCCACGAATTTGCGTATCCTTTAAACTGCAATTTTCACAAAATCAATGAAAATTGGTGCCTACGAATTTTAATGAAACCATTATATATAGTGTGTTGATGGGACTGTTTAATTCACATACATATATGACGTGATATATAAATATTTTGTAAATCATGAAGTAAACGTTTCTATATACAGCTAGAAAAATAGAAACAAGTACATTTATTATCACCTGTTCGTAATGATATTGTCAGCCTTAATAAAACTTCAATGGAGACAATCACACCATGTAATTGTTTTTAATAAAATTGTGACATGATTATTGTAAAAGTAGAATGTAACTGGGATTACTGAAGTGTAAATCTATAAAAGTTTTCCACCGACTAGATATTGATTTGACTCAAATTCCGGAACTACGGAACTACCCCACATCCAAGGAACATTAAAGATTGGTTTCTGAAAACTTTAGGTAAGGAATTGATTTTCTTCACGACAATCTGCATCGTGTCATCGCATTCTTCTGGTATTTACAAGATCCACGATGTTTTGTGGGTTTTTTTGTGCGAAGATAGTTTACATAAAAGACAAAATGACCTACATTAGTTATACCAAGGGTTTTAAAGATAACCAAATAGAGAAAAAAATTACAATGAACAAAAAGGTATTCCGACGAGATTGATTTTGATGAATCATTTAATTGAGGATGTAATTTAGAATTTAACATGTGATATAAAGCATATAGGTTAGGACGTTTTTTTGTTATTCGTATAATGTAAGTTATAAAGATGATATTTGGGGTTTTTTTTAAATTGCATGATGGCGTGATGTAACAACAGGTCTTAGAAATTATTTCTTCAAGGTTTGTCAATGTTTAAGTTTTGGATAATGTGGAATAAAAATGTAAGCAGAAACATAAAAATCTTTGAATCGTTTGCCAGATCAACTTGAATAAGGTTTTTGTGATTCATGTGAAAACAGTTGTCCAAACTCTTGAAAATGCTTGAGACTTTTTGAGAAAATATATATTTCTACAAGCGTTCGCATTTGTTTGACATTGACATCAGAGAAACGTGTTACTATCCATGTTTGAATTCGCTCTGTATATCGATATCACTTACCACGATTTTGGAGATGATTTAATATTTGAAATGTTCCCACACTATGATCCGTGTTATGCATATTGTTTATCATTTTTTAAAGGCAACCAAATAACAACACAAAAGGTACTTAACAACTTCTGAACACAGATGGAAAACTTTACTTTACACCTTTTTTACAATATTTTCTTTAAACCGTAACATTTAAATAAGTTATATAACCAACGGTGTATCTCCGAAAACGTTCAATTTACAAAAAAAAAAGATTTTTTTCAACATCTGTTTTCTGATCCCCAAACCACTGATTTTTAACATTTCAACATTTTTTCCTTTCCTAAGAATAATACATATACATATATCAAATTCTGCAGAATATCATAAATTCAGATGCAACATTTGATTCTTAAAACCAAGTGATATTCAATATGTTACAAAGGAAAAAAAGAGATGAGATTGTTATTTATTTCAAATAACAATGCTAACTATAATTAACATCTAATCTTACATATACAATAATACAAGGTTATCAATGATACACATTTTGACAACAGGACAATTGATAAAAACAAATACAATGTAAATTCTTTGGTATATATATAATCATACATGGTTGGGAAAGGAAATATTTCTATTTGCGCCTTTGACCTGAACATGCAGAGGATACTATGTTAAAGCATTGGTATATGGTAATAACATGATTGTAGCAATCAATTTGTAGAATTCTTTTATTATACAACATGTTCCGGCAAGTCATGACGTCGTTTGCTTCCATTTGACGTCATCACTATGCCACTGCAATTGGACGTCCTTGATGTACTAAAGTTTTTACGACCTTCATTACAAAGAGTTAAACACAGTTTCTGTTTCAAAGTTTCCCAGAATCTTTCACTGAACCAACAGTACAATATGAAATTAAATGTCGATTTCAGAGCTACAAGGAACATAGCTATGTACCAGAAAATGTAAACCTCCTGTTTATGAACACTGTTCTTCAAAAATGCATTCATAACTACATACGGAGCTTCACATACAAAGAAAATGATTATCAAACACACCAGCATTACCGATATTTTCAGTTGTTCGTTTGACAACACTCTTTGCATTGAATGGTCCAACCCAACATTGTTTCTGATATATTTGGTGGAGACTCTGATTTCGTAGATCAGTCTTGTGTTTAATACCAACAAACATAAAAATGGTAAGATGGCAGAGAGAGTACAATCGACTACCCAACGATAGATCTCCTTGTCCTCCGGACTGACGAAAAGCCAGGGAACAGTATGAGAGTAAGTGATGGCAGGTGCACAGTACGTTTCATATGTGACAGTGACGACTTTGTACTCAAAGAAATACGGTATCTGAATAATAAAGGAATAGACAAAAACGGAGATGATGACAAATCTCGCCCTCCGGATTGAGCAAATCATATTTGCTCTCAAAGGATGAACAATAGCAATATATCGCTCCACCGCGAGAACCACATTAATCCACACTGATGCGCTAAGAAAGGTCGTCAGAAGTATCCTCGCGTAGTTGAAAAAGATTCCAAAAAGAAAGCCCTGTTTTTCGTTGGTCACAAATCGCTCGAAAAATCGTGGAAACAATACAACGAGGAAACCAAGGTCAGCCACTGATAAAGCGATTAAGTAACAGTTTGTTGATGTGCACAGACTTTTGCGAGAGAGAACAATTATGGTTAAAATGATCCCAACGATTCCGATGGCTGAAATTATCGGTGCTAAGATGGAAAAGATGGTCAAATACCCAGGAATCTCAGCCTCATTGTTTGTCAAATTTGAGTAGTCCAAACACAAGCACAGATCGAGAACTGCGGTTCCGTTAATATATTCCACACAGGCTGGGTACAGTTCCGCCAAATAATTCGAGAAGTTGTGAAAACTTACATTGTGTTGATCTAGAGTCATCTTGGAGTCTTTGTATTGTCACTGCATTTTCTGCAAAATGGTGTCTAAATAGAGGAGATCAATGAAAGGCCCTTCTTCTGAAAAAGAGGCAATGTAAGTATATGAACAAGTATAAATGAAGTACAGAGATTCAAATAGATCACACATTTAATGCAGTGGGTTTTTTTCCTGCGCTGAAGAGAGTCTGGGAAAGATAATCTCAAATAATAGAAGATCTGCCAAGGAGAAGAGATATAAATCTTCACGTTATCTTAGCTTCATTGCCAATACAGTGGGAGTGAGGATTGGTGATGTTCATGTCTTATCCTATTCAATTTCAACAATGATGTAACAGCCTATGGTAATTATAGGAAAAATAAATGTAACGAAAATTAAAATTCTTCAATCAATATTGCATATCTCTTTTTTTGCAAATAATCCCAAGCGTTGGAGAATAATATACTCTGAAATGCAAAAACACCCTGTGCTTTATCAAATCTGTTTCGAATGCTTTTCCACGGTGTATCTTAAGCATATAAGCAGATATGTGTATCTTAATGCCAGTGACAACAGCAGATAGACGTTTTATGACTTTATGAGGTTTTACAAAATACAAATTGCAATCTGGATATTTTGATAGCTCGTATGGTTTATTCTTTGTGCTGTTTTATACAATATCACTCTTTTTTAATTTTACGTTTTCCCGTCTCTTTATCTCGTTTTTTTAAATCTACAGTTGAGTGTTTATATTTGATTTTATTAGCTGAAACAATTTAACGTTTGTGTTTAAAATATGAACTTGTATTAGCATACTGCATTTTTTTTCCGGGGGGGGGGGTTAGATAAATTGTGCGGTTGTAGATTTATATTGAGCACTACTAGTAGTATATGTCTACGTCAGTATTTCATATCTATTTCGTGCCAGCAGGCTTAATCAGGTCGTATATCTATGGCGACGCCTTAAACAGACATAATGTTTAATTATTTCATTTTTCAGCCCTGACAACCCTTTAAAAAGCAATGGGTAGGGACATAGCAAATAAAATAAAATGTCTACATTTTTCACCCTTTTTTAATAATACTGTAATTTTCTTGCTTTTGACATAATAAAATTATAATATTTAACCTTTCTCCAGGAAAATTACGTTTATATTGAATTTATACCTATATAATATTGTAATTTGCAATATATGAGCAAATAAACTGGTTTTTAAAATAAAAAAAAAATATCCTACATATTAAACCATTGTGGATTTCAATGGTCATTTATACCAGTATAAATACGACATTTGTTAAAAAAACAACTACTTTGGTACAATACAATACAAAATTAAAAGAGGATTGCAATTATACACGATCAAAAGAAAGTTGCCCGATTACACGTGACAAAAATGTTCAATGGATAAACGGGTTTGAAAAAATAACTCACGATCCGTATGTAGATATGATATAAAATAATCTGCTGAATTGCAAGTCTTTCCCTCTTGGGTGATATTGATCCCGTTGATATTTAATATAACATTTCCTATTATCTTCGTGCATTTATCATAAATCAAGATCATTTCCGAACACCAACTGAGCTATATGACGACTGACAACAACAAAATGGCTTCCATGAAATAATTCAAATTCAGCGTTCATTCATCGATTCCCATAAACACTAATCGTTTGATTTTTCATGTCACTATGACGGAGTGAACTACAGAATATTGTAGTATAAAGGATTCAGAATATTGTTGCTATGTTATAACTATGTCAATAGGATCGACACGAATGATGTACTGCTCAATTTGTCGGTAATAACATTGAAATGAACAAGCAAATTATCGGTAAATATTTAATGGAAGATTCAGGGATTGTCACTGCCTCCGATATTGTTTGATTTATAGCGTCCAACATAGAATCCGCAGAGCAGGAAACGACAAATTAGACTTTTTCCGAGTCATTAATACTTTTATCATTTTGTTTTATTTATCTGCGGCGTTGCCATTTATTCCAACCGAAATGACACTTACTGTTATCTCTGGAACATATCAAAAGGTACTGCTGATATCAAGGAAATACAGCATATACAAGTCATGTTCAATTTATTTTCCCTACTATTGTTTTCAAATTGTGAAACTGTGTTGTTTTGTGTCCTGTTTTACAGCTCATAAGGGATAAGATATTTTGAGATGCATTTTTGGAATTCATATTAATCACAACTACAGTACAGATCAGACCCATCTTAACAGAAAGTATGAACCCCAACTAAACCCTGGGTTTACTTTTGGGGTTTACTCTGGGTTTACTCCGGGTTTACTAGAGTGGGCCCAGAGTAAACCAAGAGTAAACCCAAAGTAAACCCAGAGGGGACACAGAGAGTAAACCCAGATCAGAAGTATACCCATGAAAGCAGGCGCTACATGTGTATTTGGAATATACAAGGGGCAGGAATTACAGGCAGTAAGATGGTTAAGATAAAAGACGGGTCTGCTTCACACTTCAGTGCGTACAGTTGACCCCAAAAGCAAATCCCGAGTAAACCCAAAGTAAACCCCGAGTAAACCCAAAGTAAACCCCAAGTGGACACAAATTTTCAGAAAGCAGACCCAGAGTAAACCCCAAATAGACCCCGAAAGTAAACCCAGGGTTTAGTTGAGGTTTACTCTGTTGTTAGGTTGTATTTTATGTAAAAAATTTTCTGCACTTTAGAGCGCCCGCGGTAATTTGCTGCAAACGATATGAAAATACCCGGATAATTATGTCGAAAAATAGCGCAAGGTGTTGCAAAAAGCACATAATGGATCAAAGATGTCAGATAAATATCAGTAGGATTTGCATAAATATGGTCAAATTGATTAAAATCCGGTGACATGTAAGGAATTTGGGGATTTTGTTTTTTTTAAATGTATCAAATTGGACTCTTCATCTTATTAGTTATACTCGTAGGTACATGTACATGTACATGTATGCGTTTCTTTTTTATATGAAATTACCAAAAAGAGATGCAGAAACGAACTCAGATTGAGTATTGGCAGGTGAGCATTTAGTGTATTTTAACTGTAATTACACTACTGTACATTACACACACGTGATCTGGACAAGGAAAATCTTTTTTAAATATCTGAATATTTAGATTCTCTTAAACAAAGTTCATTGCGATTAATGAGTACATTATCAGAGTTTTAGGTATCGTGTAAATTGGATGGATTTACTTCTATTTCACAAATGAACTGAAATAGAAACGATTTGAAAGAGATCACCAGCTTTGATAGTGGTTAAGAATTTCCTCCTTCGTTTTCCAGACGGGATCGGCAAAATATAGAACACAGTTGCAGGGACTGGGTTCATTTTACACCTGTGAAGCATGCACTGATAAAAAGGCAATCTCCGAATCTCTATTACTGAAATGATGGGGCGTCTTTATCACAGTTAAAGATAGTGTATTACCGTCTTGATTTGGGCTATGCAAGTGTTTTTATCATTTCTTCGGATTTTTGAGCGTACGGTAAATATAAAATCCGATATAGCTTGAATGAAAATCTACTCTGATCACAAAAAATAGTTAAAATTACACCATGAGGGCATTAAAAAATTCTAAATGTAGGATTTCCGACGCCATTCGGATATTTGATAATAAGAGGTGGATTGTCATTGATTTCATAAGCTTAAAGTTTAATGATTAAATTGAAATACTAGAGTATATGACTCACCAAAAATATATTTAATGGATATTACATAATCGGTACTTTCAAAAGATTTTTCATTTTTTCACACCTTGAAAATGCCAACTGAATTTGTTAACTTTGAAACCTATCACTGGGACACTTTCTAGTAACTTAACTTTTCACCTATCACATGTATAATACAAGTAATAATTTGGAAAGAAATTTATACATGGAGATGCTGCAAGAATCCCATGATTAATCATTTCGCATATCCGAAAAAAATATTCTGTTTAATGGAGTATTTGTTATTGTTAGTTACTCCATGTCATGGACATTGACACTAGCCTTTTACCCACGGCGAATCAATTTTTTACATAACGCCATCGTTGACTGGAACACTAAGCACAAGACCTTCTCAGCACGACATTTTCATACATCGTAGAGAATACTAGAGAATCTATTAGTATCTTGGGATTTCTTAATGTTTTAATTTAGGACTTTCTCACAGTCAACAAGGCAATAAAATGACACATACAAACACATTTGTCAGTTATTTAATTTGTGAAAGTGCTCAGAGTAAAAGGTGTTTAATTTTGCAAGATATATTTTTAGACTACATGTATAATTTCTAGGATCAGAATGTTTTAACGGTGGACAAATTTTTCTTTCTTTTTTTAATTTTTCCAAACATCAGGAAAATGCAAAAACATAGATTAATTAAACATTTTTGGAATGTGAAAACAATATGAGCCTGATGGGTTTAACGGGCAGTGAATACCTTGGTAGCCAATTAGTGGGTCATTCCTAATTTCCTATCTCCGTCCAAAAGTTTCGCCATTATTTACACCAAAAGTCTCTGTCAAGTTTTCATCTTCATGTTTTATCTTCTTGACATATTTAAAATGCTAAGAATTGTTAATCAAATAGTAAACTTTAGAGCTTATATATTTATGGTGTCTTCGGAAACAGTTCTTTCTACTGCGGTTAATTAAACAGAATTGGAAAATAATGAAACACATGTTTCTTGAGAACTAAACGAAAAAAACTTCACTTTTTTGGTTTTGATAATGCATAGAGAGGCTTCAATTCCCAGGGACATCGGCTCGAATGAAGGGAAAATAAATTAATGTCACGAAATGGTTTCATTTAAGTTAAAAGAACGCAATGGAGTCGTGTTTTCAATGGTTTGCATTTTATTATCTTTAATTTCAATTTATAAAATTGGGTTGCTTTTATGTTTTCGAATAGGTTAATGAATTCAAGACATAATCGGAATAATTGACCTATTTTTTTATATCCCTTCTCTTCTTTTTAACAATTTGGTAACAATTTGTTACATTTATATATATAAAACTTACGGCGCCCGAAGACTGCGTGAAAAAAATAATTTATTTGCAGGGTTTCAACATGACGTTTTTCTTCTTAAACACATGTTTCTATTAAGATTAGATTAGTACTTCAAGAAAATATAAACAAAACACGTTTACTTACATGCTATACACGACGTGATTACTTGAGTAGTGCTAAGTGGTCTCTGACTGTTTGCCGATTTTTGTATCAGCTGTGTTTGTTGTTTACATCAATTAAGGTAAACAAACGAGGATTGTCATACAGAGCGACCCATTAAGTGCACCTTTGTTTTCCCGATTCGCTATATTAAGCCACTACCTGAGTACACCTGTGTATTCTCTCCGTACAACTCATTCTGACATTTATTTCACAATTTTATTCTTCTCGAGGTTAACTCTCACCACTGTTAAGTCTCTTTTAATCTTGGAGAGAATTAATTTTGGCTAAGACATAAGCTTTTAACTTTTGACAAAAGAAAGCCCTCCCGTTAAATTTATTTCTCTATGAAAGCGTACTTTTGTCTTTAAGTATTTTAATGCTAAAACAAAAATGGTTTCCCATTAAAATGGGGAAACCGTTAAGTATAATGTTAATAATTAAGTAAATAGTGAAAAGAAAAAGAATCTTAGCTGCAATTGTTTTTGCGTTATTACATTTATTTTAATCAATAAAGTCTGTAAATTGTTTTTATCATTATGAATTAATTTGAGATTTGAACATTCGTGTGTGGTCGTGTTAATTTATCATACAGTCAATGGTCCATGCAAAAGATGTCGAGGCTGGTTATAAATAGTGAACTAAGCTTTATCTTTTAGGGCGTAAATGTTTGAAACTTCTTGTCTTGTGTTGCCCCAAGATAATCTCGCATCAAGATCATATGGTTTCATTGTGTAGTTTTAACATATTAAATATTGTGTCATATGAGTTTAAGAATGTATTACATATCTTTATTAAACGCTTAATTCCATATATCTTCTGTGATCTGTGTTCAATATAACCCACTTACACTTGCATTACATTTTCATTCACATTAACATATAATTACTTTCTGTTAAAAATGGAGTAGGTACAATATTACGACATTGCATGAACATTACAATGCCTCACTGAAAGAAATATACAATAAATAAGCCCACTTTTGTCGATCATATATTGGGTGAAAAAAAGGGTTCGCGAAGCTTGTACTAATAGAAACGTTCTATTTCAGACGGCGTTTTGACAGCTTCGGAAGTGATCTTCATAATGCAATACCCGGAAGTGACATGAACTTCCTTGCCACTGCGTATTCTCAATAAATCAGCCAACGCCGAGCATATTAAAGTTCTTTAACACATTTTTATGAATGGCACATGCAAAGCAAATCGTCCGACTCGCGCTGACAGTTAGCAATGCACTGCAATAAACGGCCATTAAACAAATAATTTACATCCTAAAAATAGGGTTATTAAACAAGTTTACAAGCTTGTATATTTCCCATCATATCATGTTGACGAAACCCCCACAAAGATGATAATGTATTGTTTCGTATTGTGTCAAGATAATCCAACCTGAAGGTTATCAGGCTTCATACATTTAACGACAGATAATGGTGTTTGTTACTGCAAAGATCTGCAGCTTGTTTAATGCAGAAGATGTATTTCAAAGATGCAAAATCAATACGCTGCACATTTCTGTGTTTTTTTATTTTTCGTCCATGAGATTTTGGGGGCATAATATCAGATAAGAACGTGCAATTTTTATTCTATTGATTTTCTTTTTTTTATCACTGCTCTTTGCATATCCCAAGGGCAAACTAAATGTAAAACATGTAATCAAACAGATGTGTCCTGCGCTTAGCCTTAAGACTTCCTGTAGAATAAAACAATCGGATATATTGTATTATTATCTATATCAGTAGGTTTTCCATTTTCTCAGTGAAAAAAAAAATGTTTGAGGCATTTTTCGTAGACATATTTCTATTTCTGATAAATGTTCAAGAACATAAAGTAAATTGTAATTTGAACGTTATGCCTTTAATCTTTTCTATTCGAAACAGTAAAATATATTGTGCAACATTCAAGTTGAATTTGCAAAGTCAATTATTTCGAATAGTCCTAATAGCTGTAAAGATTGAAATAGCTAACTTAAAGAATTGTGCAACACCCGCCCACAATTAACTTACTTTATATAATTACACCGTATTTATATATAGCATTCAGGTACAATTAATGCATATTATATTTGAATACAATCAATATGAAAAAAAATTTCATTTAAGTTTTTAAGGAATAAACAGATCATGTTATGTTTTGTTACTGAACTTAATAAGATGTACATGACAAAACTACTGCAGCAACGATCTTCAAATGATAAATTCCATTAAGGTGAACCTTAAAACTCACTACTTGTCATTTTGATTAGAAATAATAAGGAAACTTTAATTTTCCTATGAAAACATTAGTTCTCACGGACTTAATGTCTTTACAGTTTATCCGCTTTAGACCCACTATAGCTAGAGTGTAATTTTCTGAATCCCGCTTTCGTGATTTTTTTCTTTTTACTGCTTTCTAATATTTTTTTGGACTTACACAGGGGTAGCATAAAAGAAACTTAGTGTCCCAGGAGTAAATAAATAATTGACGCGTATCGCACTTTTTCAGAAAATTTTAAAAATAATCACACATCGACACTTAAAATCTAAACAAAGAAACACGTTGTTGATATGATACAGTGTAAAGTATTTTTGCCTCCGTACAGAAATTGCCCATGCAAAGTCTGCAGTTAATGATTTGTGGTCATGATATGCATGTTCCAGATGTGTATAATTTTTATCGCTTTGAACACATATTTTTCCTCATAGAAAATGACGTGACATGTGTATTTAATTTTAAAGTCATACATTTTCCCGGACGAATATTTGATAAATATTGTATAGAATTCAGTAGCACGGAACATGGTCTCACAAAAGCCACTATTTATCTCATTTCCCCTCATGAGAGAGGGGGCATTAATTTTGCATTCGTTTCTAAGTATTGACGTGGATTTCGAGATTTGATTACGAGTTCCCGTAGGGATGTTATGCTTTCTAAGCTTCTGAAAATTATAAAAAATTAGTAACCTCGGTTTACAAATTAAAAACATTTTCAGAAAAACAACATCGGAAATTGCTCGCATTTTTGCTATTAAACCACGCTTAATAACGACCTCCTTAGTTTTTCAATTGTTTTTAGTCGCTAGATTCTGATACAGATCTATTTAGGTTTTCGTATATTAAAAAGAATTCATGATCTTATCAGTACAATAAATAAACAATGCTTAAGTAGTATTAAAAGTAAATATTGAAAAAAAGGTGCATGTTTTCTTTTTTTAACCTAAGTGAAACTTTTTTTTTAAGAAATAAAATATTAAAGGATACGTACCTCCGATAGAAAAAATGTTACTGTTCACTCAAATCCAATAGCTATGCCAGCAATCGTCGAAGCTCTGAGAAGTGTGTTGAAAGAACGAAGTATCAGGTGGGATCTGCACCAAGCATGCTCTTGGTATGGCGTATAAACAGGCTATACTCTGCTACCACAACACCGATGTCTCCCCGACGCTGAAACGCAGCAACACCAGCGCTTGAACAGCTATTTGATTCGACCCTTGACACTGAATTTACTTCTGCATATTAATATCAAACATAGTCAAACACGTTTGTACTTTCTTGCTTCATTTGAAGTCAAAGATTCCCGACATCGGCTTTAGCGTTTGATGGCACAGGGACGGCTAAATGAAGTAAATTAAAAATCTCATTTGAACTACACGTGCTCGTACAGAAGGCTATTTTTAGATACCTAATGAGCTTAAAAATAGTTGAAAAATAAAAGAACCAGCACATGCACTGCCATGTTATGTTAAATTTACAAACGATACTTATTCTAACTGTATAACGAAGATGCCACTTACAAACTAATCTTTCTTGAAAATATTAAGGGCAATGCAGTGGCTTGAAAATCGTATCTTAGCACATAAACCTGAGAACCTTTAGGTAAAGCTTTTTTTTGGGGGGGGGGGGGGTTTCTTCCGTTTTTATAAATTTGACCGTTGTTTCATTAAGATTACAAATGCATTGTGTGCCTAAGAATACAGAACACTGTCGGAGGACACGCTTCTTCATCGCTTAAATTTTGACACCATTGTTGACATATCAAATTAACTTCGTACGAAACCTGAGTCAACAATTTCCACCAGAATGTGCAAACTAAGCATTGTACAAAAATAGGATTTTTGATTTTTATGAGTGAATATTTTTTTTATAGTTTCATGTTTTGTCTTAAACTGTAAGAGACTAACGGAGAGAAAAAGAAATGGTAGGGAATGCCTTTAACAACGTGCATCTAAAGATTAACAGCTAATTGCTCTTGCGAATCAACATGCACTGGCAATTTGTGTCTTCGTGTAAAGGCAGTGATACAACGTAACAGCCGTATAATGAGTTCTAAGGGAGAAATGGTAGATTATTTCGGATCTTATTTAACCGACATATTTCTTTTATCATTGTACTTGCTACTATATAATTTTAGATGATAAACTGTATCAAATATCCCGGCCGACTTGTCTAGATAAGAAAGTAGAGAGCTACGGAATTTTTTCATAAGCTTTTTTTTTGTGGATTTTTTATTATCGAAACATAATAATCAATCTAGTTTCGTATGATTTTTTTCCCAAATAAATCTAGTTTATATCTTATAGCAATACCTTAAAACCATTATAAATACGAAATTCATATTTAAGTGCTTAAAAAGTTTGGAGCCCCCCCCCCCCCCTTCCGAACCACGTTCTGTTGGACAAAACAGTTGATGGAACTATACATGTGATGTGACAATAGCTATTCCGAAAAAAAAATGATCAAAAGATGACAGAAAAATAATTATTCGTTGGCAACAGACATAAAAATTAGTCACATTATGATAATTACAATGATTACACAGAAAATCTGAGGGCCGTATTAGCTTTCACTTGGAAAATATCGGAAATCCGCCAAGATGACACCCAAGCAAATACTAGAGAAGACAAATTGGAAGCTAATTAAAGCTTACATTTTTTGTATATCAAGACATTCGAATCATGACGAATGGGATTTTTACCTTATTAAGCGAATTATTTCCTTGTGAAATTACCTTAACTTTAATTTTCTCTGTCATTACCTGATTAGAGTGTGTTTATCAGGCTTAGCGTATGACATATTACCCACAGAATTTAATAACCCGTGTATGTTAGACTTTTCTTTAATGTACGTTGAAACTTCATGTAGAATAAATAACTAAATGTATTTTAGGAGGTATAAGTTCCTTTTCATCCTAATCCTATGAAATGCGACAAAATGTTTTTACATACCTTTTACGTGTAGGTTTTGTTCAGTAGAGCATTATTTATTGTCATGAAAAGCTTTCAGAGATTCTTAAAATATACCGGTATATACCAGCCACTGTTTTTTTCCCCGTCTGAGTGTATTCATTTGAGAGATTCTGAAAGATTTGTCTAATAACATGACAGTCCAATATATACATATACTGCTTATCGAACATCTAGTAAGACCTTTTGTGAATGCATAAGCAATAATAAAGCTGGAATTCATATCAATCTACTTTATACATGTGTAGCCATACAGTTGCATTTGTAATTCCCTTTGCTGAGTAGAAGGTGAGAGCTTAAGCATATTTCAGAACAAACATTGGAGACCACTGCACGGCACCAAATACAATAATTATATATCAAAAACAATAGATACACACATATTGTCTTGTCCTATCTTTCTTATAATTTCCCCCCTTTTTTTAAGTACATCAATTATGTATTGTTTGTGTCAATGACATGTAATTTTTATCAGTATTTACTCACAGAATTATGCAGATATATTTTTTAGTTTGTCTGATGCATGTTTTTTTTTTCAAGTCATATACATGTACAGATGTTTCATTTTTCTGGGTTTTTTTGTTTTTGTTTTGTTTTGGGTTTTTACGTTCGATTTTATTTGAAAATCTAAATTGGTATCCTTGTATCATGGTGAAATTTTTTCTAGTGCTTTTTATCTTTTGTCTTAAAATATAAAAGCATGACGTCTGCTAGATCATGCGAGTTAAAAAACGAAAACATCATTTAACTATAACATGCTGATATATAAACGCTTCGGTTATTAATTTACATTTTTCTTCATAACTGCGCTGTTACAACGCACTTTGAAAAATTACGCACTTTGAAAAATTTTTTCATAGTGCGTTAATTTTGGGACCAAGTCAACGCACTTTGAAAAAAAATATTTTTTTTTCAAAGTGCGTTGATATCGTCAGTATTAACGCACTTTGAAAAAAAAATTGTTCAGGGTTTAGTCGAAATAATATATAATTTTATATACAATAAATGATTGTTTAACCTTGTTTACCTTAATGGGATATATTTTTAAAAAACCCCAAAGCATTCTCAGCTACCATGATAAACAGTTTCTCGATTCGATTTTTTTTCTTTTCTCATAAGCTTACGTAGTTTGACAATTTACATTAAGAACGACTCGGAAGATTTGAATGATCCAAATATGACATAAACTGCATCGCTTAGCAGCTGCATTTTCCTTTTTTTGTGTATGCAGCAAATTTACTTCTTATCTGGTACATTGGGCTATGCCAGAAACAAAAATGATTGAATTTATTTATTGATAATGTTTAACATATTTCAACTGGCTTCAATTGCATGTGCTTATAAACAAACATGATGTGAAAAAAGGATACGTTAGTTATGGGTATCAAAAACAATATGATCTTTTAGAGGATCAGTGCGGGAAAAAAATCCTACACCCTAATGCTTATTTTTAAGTTTATAATAATTTAATGTTTGTCAATGTAATGTATTTTTTTTTTTATAATGAAGTGATTTATTTGATTAGAATTTGAAAAGAGGGTTTATGTTGAAACACTTATAGATTCTTAACATACCATTGGAGAAATTATTGTTTGACCAGCTCGTTTTTTCAATATCACTGTACCTAATTTACAACAAAGCGTATTTCTTTTTCCGATCTTAAACATTTACTCCAAGTTGCTGAATATCATAATAAATTTATATGTTTTGGAAGGAAAAAGAGGGGTAGGGGACCTTCTTTCTGTAATAAATTAAATGATGTACTGGTAATTGACCTGTATCTTTGGTTAACCCCCACCCCCACCCCCGTTCTCAAAGACGGTAAATTAGATTCATTAGTGTAAACAAATCATCATTCTATCAACAAATTGGGAATTCAATTCCAGAATTTGTGATTTATACATATTTTTTCAAAGTGCGTTAAGTGTCTCGATGCTAAAAAATGTTGATGTACCTTCATAACGCACTTTGAAAATTTTTTTTAAAGTGGGTTAACTTGGTCCCAATTTTAACGCACTTTAAAAAAAATTTTCAAAGTGCGTTGATTTGGTCCCAAATTTAACGCACTTTGAAAAATTTTTTCAAAGTGCGTAATTTTTTCAAAGTGCGTTGCCACACTGCGCTGAAAAAAAACCTCTCAATAACAAAGTTTAACATCTTCAGCCTCTGGAAACAATAGAATGGGTTCATTTTATCCCTGTTTATGTTCTCGGGAGAACATCTACATTTCTGGTAATTTTGTTAAACATGAAAGAGCAAATGTAATCAGCTATTCTTGTGTTTTGGTCAATGAAAAAGTCTTGGGAGTATTGTGTGTCGAAAGAAAAAGATTATCTTATCTTAAAAACATATCATATTTCACAACGGAACCAATGTGGTTATTTTGATGGGAAAATTGAAGAGAAGATAATCACCATAAAGGGAAATAAAAGAAAGACATGCTATTCCCAAGGAATCAATTTAATGTGAACAATGACCCTTTTGGGTTTACCATTTCTCAACCCCTAGTGTATTTCCTCAAGATCGTGTTGCTATAATTTGGATATTTAATTCGTGTCCTTATAATCGACATGTATATATATGGAAAGTTCTGGTTGAAAATACTATTTACTTAGCGTTAGACGATAAAAAGGAATCAGGTCCTATCCAAAGAAATCGCAATCCATTCCTTTTAAAGATTTTTTTTTTTTGGTCATTAATGTTTAAATGAAGTATAAACATGTATATTGAATGCAAACTAGATACCACACTAAATGAAATTAATATATCAAATCCTTGATATATTCCGGTAAAACGATCTTTGCTACAACTTAGTTAATAAGTCGATGCAATTTTCAATTCAACTAAATTAGTAAAACAAAAAACTACTTATTCAAAAGAATTCAGGCAAATGTAAACAACATTGTAATATTTTCTTTAAAATATGATACAGCAATGTATGGTTCTTAATTAATTGCATCATAAATGCTTTGCGTCATAGTATTTATTTGAAAAGTCACTTGTGCACAAGCATAGTTTAATGTATATTCAACGCGCATACTTTATCCTAGATAACTTTGAAATAATGAAAGGATGATGAAGGTCTTACTTTCATTATAAACAAAAACGAATAGCTAAAGGCTAAAAGAATCGCCAGAAGGTTTTCATTTACCGCTTCATTAAGAATTGCAAAAATTTCCGAAACCGTTTAATTTCTGTCCGAACAATGATTAAATGACTAACAGAATCACTAATGGTTAAATATCGCAACAAGTTATTCTTATGAAAAATTAACTATTCAAGTCTTTGGCCTATGGTAAAGTTTATTCAGTAAGACTCACTGTGGGGCTTGAAGAAGATATCCGGTATAAGAATCAACATTGCCGATCATCACTCTTTTACCGAAAGGAATCTCCGTTCGATGATGACTGTATTTGTTTAGAGTTTGACACCGCCTTCCTCCAAACCATCGATAAATTTGTCATTTCTATCACACAAATGCCATTTTTCATTAATTTGGGGTATTTATTAGAAGATATAGGCTTTTACGCCACATATAAATCCTAATGTCACATGCCTATATTATTTTGTACTTTAAATCGGAAGTGGTTAAGATGTTTCAAGGACAAGTAAATAAACTAAATTGAAGACAGTATTTTGTGGTTGGATATAGGATTGATGCACTGTTGCAAATTGTACTGTATATAATTATCTATTATTATAGCGATTTACTCTATCTAGTATGTTCTTGGCACTCTTGCCCAATGTTGTAGTTCGTTGATGACATTTTGTGTCATCAACAATTTTGATCATTATGTATTATATGAATAAATACTACAATGTGTTCTTCAAAATGCATATCATCACAGATAACTATTTATGTCATTCATACATGAACATCCGATGCCTGGTAGAAGGAATTTTATATAGGATGGCGGGTTCGAATCTCTTTGTTAAAGATGCAAAACACAAATCTCTTTTTCTTTTTTTTTTGATCTATTATACTTTTATATTTATATCATCTTGTATTTCTTTGGATAAGAGAACAAATTGAGCAACACTTGAGACTATAATTTTGAAAACTATTTAAAGAACACGAAACTCGGTATGGCTAGAAAACAGTAACACATATCGTCCACGTAATACACAGAGAAAAGCCAATATGTAATCAAACTTAATGAAAACAAGATAGAACATTAAGCAAAGACCAAAATAAATTATACAATTATAAATCGAAATGTTCTATTAACTCAACATTATAACAAAGTGGAAACTGGAAACCACAATTGCCTTTATTTTGAGTCCAATGGCATTTTGAGACCATATCAGGCTTAAAACACTGAAAGTTGTAAACTTTGAATAAATTCTTAAGCTGGATATGCAATATTCAACACATCATAGCTCAAAGTAAAACAATGAGATTCCTACTTACCGATATAAATTCATGGTTTCATAAAATTTACGTAAAAATTTAACATTATTTGTTACTTTTTCATATGTCAAACGTATTTAAAGACATTTAATTTCTATAATATAACATTCCTCAAAGCCATTAAAATAGCTATAATAATTTTGCAGTTCAAATTTTATTTGAACACAATAATCATGTATAT
>WFKH01003881.1:16889919-16909024 GCA_016163765.1 Magallana hongkongensis | reverse complement strand
ATGGTCCTAAATTAACCTCCATTAGACGAAGAGCTCTGGATAAAGATATTTTGGAAAATCTCAAAATTTTAAAGCTAAATTATTTGGATTTTTCTTTACTAAATAATAGTTTATGGCCCAAAAAGCTAAATTATTTTAATTCTTTTACTAAATAATAGTTAATGGCCCAAAATATCATATTTAAAGGTTTAAGGCAGATCTGATGGTTAATATTTTGACCACCCAGCCTCCTTAAGCTAGTGACTTTCCAGAACTTTCATGTTCTACAAGAGGTCCTTCAACATTAATGGATTGAAATTGAAGCAGAACATATATAAGAAAATAATATATATGAAAACCTAGTTGGTATGACGTACTCTTATGACAAATACGAAGCTCTAACAATCTGAGAGAAAGACATAAACAAAACAGTTAAGAAAACGAAATGTGATTCCATCACAACAGCCTCTGTTTCTAATGCACTGTTTGTGTAACGTTGCGGTTCCTGTTGAAAAAAACAAACGTCGGTAACCAACCATCGATTTTTCATTTAATCGAATGAGTTTTTATAAAGGATTATCAATTGTAATGAAAAATACTTCGTGATAATGAATTATAATCCAACGATTGTTTTATAAAAAAAATAAAGATGGTGGTTACATATTATATATTTGTGCGAAACCTATCAACTGATGGAACTGCAGTTTGCCAACTCCAAAAACAAAGTACTCTCTCTAGAGTGTCAGTAAACTCAATAAAAACCTATCTATTACACCTCTTCCAGTGAATCCTTCAGCTCTCATTATCCGCTGACTGACGTATCGAGTATACTGAGAACCATAAACTTCGCCTTCAGGAGTGGTGATTCATTCTTTAACTCCTCTGTCTGCTCTTCCTGTGGATTTATTTTTTAAACCGTCTCATATTACAGTATTTGGTGGTTTACAGAAAACATTATATAAAGCCTTGCACAACGTAAAGTACCGAGCCACCCGCGGAACGGAATTCGAAAATTTGTAATTGAGCAATGATATTTTTCTTCGTATAAATTGCAGCTTCGATCTGTTCGATCTGTTTTGGTAGTTAACCTTGGTCACTGGGGTTGGAAAAGGGGTCATAAAAAATGAAATACTAAAGTGTTGTAAATAAAATGCCTTAATTAAAAGCATTTTTAAAGGTAATTTAGGTTCGAAATTGACAAGTTAAGAACTGTGAAGATACTTATAAATAACGTATGTAAATAAAATAAATTTCAGTAAAAATAGACGTTGGAATATAGTGAAAGGTTGAAGCTATTTTTTAGGTAACAAGTTTCAGGATATGTGGGTTTTTTCTCGTATGCATCAAAACATTGACCAAGGGGTCATAAATTTTTCATGCCTATAATCACATAATGTTCGGATTGTTATTTAATGTCCGGCAGTAGTTAAGAGTTTTTCAAAATTCAAGACATTTTGGAGGAAGTTTTGTAGAGACTACGTAGGTGTATCATCGTTTCCAGATATACGTAATGAATACTCTCCATTATACCATATGATGGCTTACATGATCAGTCAACACTTCTAGGGTGGGTGATATTGATAAGTTTTTGAGGTTATCAATTAAGGATTTTCATTCCAGTTTAAAATAATAACGGAATTCAAATTGCATTCAACGCTTTAACAGCTTTACTGAAACCAACGAATTGAGAATTGAGACTTGGCACCGGAACAAAACCGAGTTTTTGGGAAATTGATAACTTATTTCGTAAGATATAGCATATAATCTTTAATTTTTGTTCTGGCAGTGACATGCATATGTGTAATAAAAATGCTTATGTGTGCAATCTTGTCTCTACGATATAAACTTTTTTCTCTATTTGTAACTTGTTCTCCATTAACAGATATAATAATGAAAATCCTTTATTTGCTGCAATGCAACAACTAACTATATGAATATTTCATAACCCCCGTGTGTTTTAATCTATTTATTCGAATTTTTTTTAAACAAAAAGCAAGCGATTTTTGCGAAGATGGAACAAGCATCAATTTGAAAGAACAAACGTTTACTTGATTCAGCAATATTCTTTCTAAATAAATATGAGACTTCAGAAATAAAAAGAAGCAACCTAAATTTTGTAAAAAGTATTATCTTTTAAAAATGAACGAACGATTTGGGATTTCAGTGAATTATATCATTCATCATAGATGTTCACTTTTGTTGAATGATCGCATGACTGACAATCTGTATCCAAGCTTTGCTGTACATGTAAGCAAGCAATGCAAGTGTTGATTGAGTTCAACAGGTATAGTTTGCATGTACCATTAACTCACCTCAAAAATGCATATTATTTCTGCTTTTTACATAAAGTGAATGATAAGACATTGAGAGGCAGTTTTAAGAGACGTAAACAATAAACTATAAACAGGCAACAATCGATGAAATTTAACGTTACGCCCCGACTTTTATACATGTATCTACTCTACCAGAAACTGTTCATTTGAAGTCCACCTTACCGACGGTTGCTAAAGATTACGTTTGTGTGTTTGTTGCATGTTGTTTCCTGCAGTACCAAAAACCATTCTCTGTTTTATTTCAAACAAGTTTTTAACTCTTTTGTATTTGAACGAACGGAGCCTTACTTTCATTTGTACGCAGTATTCTATTTCAAAAGCTGTCGTTTCAATAAGAGTAATATATCATTCAAATTTGGGAAACAGCACCTGGTATCATTTGTATGTTCTATATGCAGCTAAGGCTTTAAAGAATCAGGGTACCTTTTATTGTTCCGACGCAAAATATCGAAGACGTGGCGCTTAAATCATCCTCTATGGCTGTTCATCTATGCATTTGAAATGAACTGCTAGATTGGAACAGTATCCTGAACTCAAGAACATCTGTAATTAGATCCTTATTAAAATTCAAAATTAATTATTGCAGCAGTAGTTAATTATTTAAATAAGGAAGGAGGGTGTTTGTCTAACTACCTATATAATCATTCATTATGTGCAGTTTCTTATTACAGTGTGTTATTATTACTATTGCTATATAACTAGTATGAAGTTTATAAGATGTTCTTCAAACATTTGAAACCACTAAAGTTATTAAGTGTATCAGAATTCAATGACAATTAATAAATGTCTAAATCTACCAACAACATTGGTTTTTTAATCTATTTAGATGGGATAGATCTACTATTCTGGAATACCGTGTAAAATACGTTCATAGTATTAGGTTAATTCAAAGAGTGCAAAAGGAACGGACTGGGGGAGAAAATAAAACAAAAAATTCTCACTAACTGTGGCTAGATTAGAGGAGTTCCAGCAGAAATAAAACTGCACTTTAATGATAATGATAAAAGTATGGCCGTAAAACCCACCACAGATAAGGCTTAAATGTCGAGCAAAAGCTTGATAGAGTCTTGTAAGAAAGGCAGACATGTGAAATCGAACGCGATAAGAGTTTATTTCACCGCATATATAACGGATCAGAAGAGATCGTTTTTTAACATGATGCTTTTCCATTTGTAAGATTCCACGAGAACTTTCTTTCGACATTAGAAAAATAGGTTAGAAAAAAAAGAAATCAAATTAGCACGTCTAGATTTTCCAAAGCGTTCAATTCCATAAGTTGGCTCTAGGATCATAAGGTCGAACAATTGAAACCAAATAATGGGGAATAGCTAGATATACATGTACTCACAAATAAAATGTTAATGTATGAGTTCGCCATTTAGTTCTGGTCAATATACCCCAAAATAACAAACAAAATTCTATCAAAATTTAAAATGTAAACAAGCGTATGAAATATTCCAAAGTATCTATTAAAATAGCACCTAAATGATGTAAAAAAAAAAAAATAGAGCAAAATATATTTTTGAAATTCTGATAAAGTTGGAACAATCTGAAATATGTGAATTTTTAACAAATTCAACTGATGTTTTGAGAACTTCGTTTACATGTAACTTGATGAAGTTATGAAGTCCGAGTATACATTGTAGCTAACTACTGAACTCTCCCGTTTATAAAGTGTTGAAGTCTAGATTTGAGCATTATAATTATTGTCTTCTTTGCAAGACAGAGTTGAAAAGTTCGACAATATTTGTACTATGCACTTCTTCGTTGTTGTGATTGTTAGAAAATGTATAATGTGAAAAGTTTTATTTATTTCATTGGCTGAAATTAATCTAAGGAAGATAATGCATTAGTGTCCTACGGTTTCACGTTTTCACTTGAATTAAAAGGTGAGAAAACTAATGCCTTTGACTTGAATAATCCGGAATTTTTTTTTATAATAATCCATGTCAAAATTTTTAAATGGATGACAAATTTTGAATTATTATTACAATACTATCGCTTTATATATCACAAAACTGATAAAGGTTGTTTCTTAAGCCGACAAAGCTTTTTTAAAAAGCTTCACTTGTTTACCAAAACTTCCTCACATGTCCTAGTGTAATGATAAGCTTTCTTTATATAATTAGATCGAGCAGTTGCATCATCAGCGGCCATTTTATTGCTGCGCTGGTTCCAGTTGATTAGTTATCCATGCAGATAACACTTTAGAAGTTAATGGGCCAGAAAATACTGTCCCTCCTTAATGCAAGTTAACAAGATAAATCTAAATATAGAATAAGAGTTTTTACATTTCATTTTTAATGCAACTTCAAAAATGTTTTTTGGCAATTTTTTCGATTGATATTGCAAAAAAAAACAAACCAAACAACCCCCCCCCCCAAAAAAAAAACCCCACCAAATAACTCGCGTAAGTGGATTATGTAGACTAAGTTTTTTCTTTAATTATTAATTCACTTACTGAAACTTTATGAAACGTAGTCTTTTTCGTATATTTGAATTATCTGATCATTAAAGTAGATAATATTTCAACCATGAGATGTTCATGTCAAATGGATTTTTGCAAAAATAGTATTACTTATCAATGAAATAACAAGAGACAACCTATTCCATTTTCTTTACGTATTTTATGCAACACTCGCCCTTATATTTGCACGTTTACATATTTTAAATGGTAAACAGAAAAGTTTCAGGTCTCCTTTTCCGAACATTTAATGATATGTTTAAACACATGAGGGTTGTAGATTGCGTTTGAATTTTAACAATATCCAGAAATAAATTCCTCTTAAGTATTACGATAATAACTCTTTTGATTTTTATGATGAAAATTTGTAACACAAGAACCTTTGAAACTAAATTCGACGGTTTGTTCTTGTCCTTCATTTGATTGCACCCTACAGATGTTTTGGGCTGTGCATTTTAATCCAAGCATGTGTTTCCATCTTATCCTTCTCTTTATCAGAATCATGCAGCTACATGCCATTTATCAACCAAAGCAAATGTTTAGAAGATGTGTTGAGGTAAGTTTTTGGATAAGCCTTGTGATAAAACATGATCGCATTGCCAACATAGATGCGTTTTTACTGATTATCAAAAATGACTGAATTTAAGATTAAAGTAAAAATATTAGTCATTGATAGTGCAAATTATCGTGTCAAATATCCGTCATTAGTCCGATACCAGTAATCAATACACCAAAAACAATCTATATATAAGTTCGTTCTACAGAAATTATTGAATGACGTCAAATATTTTGAAAAATAATCTTTTTTTAATGGCCATGAAACACATATTACAGTTATTTCTCTAACAAAGATTATATTTTTTATCTAATCAAAATGTTTTATTAGCAATTTTGCAATATTAGGGAAAATGCTTCATTCTTAATTTTTACATACCACCATTCTTATTTTTTATTATTTTGTCATAATTCTCTGTTTGTTTTCTTAAGACTTTATATAATACCAATATATTTCAAAAAGCAATTAGATGTATATTTTGATAAAATAAAAAAAATAATATACATAGGACTGTCGACTCCTACAAAGTACAAAGTGAAGTTGAAAATATTTCAGGAAAATATGAATGTTTATATTAAACATTTCATAATCTGTGAGAAACTCAAGTCATACAAAGAACTTCTCAGCCGGTGCAAGTATTTTCAGGAGCAGCAGCTTTTCTTTCGCAGTAACCTTGTTGGTTATAAATATGTCTGCTCTCTCTCTCTCTCTCTCTCTCTCTCTCTTTCTCTCTCTCTCTCTCTCTCTCTCTCTCTCTCTCTCTCTCTGTGTGTGTGTGTGTGTGTGTGTGTGTGTATGCACAGCACCAGAGTGCTTTAATTAAATACAAAATGAGCAAAGATAAAAGCAAATCTCGTATTCAGACGAAAAAACCCTTAAATTATGTATACATTTATTTAGGAAAAATAGGAAAAATAAAGTCAGATACATATGTTTTCTGCAATGATAACTCCCTTCAGAAATATTCAGCCGGTCCTGTTATTGCCAATGTCATGCAATCAGAACCTTAACCGTAAATTACCTAATGAACACATTCGTATAATTTTTTTTTGAGTCTGCATAATGTTGGAGAAGCAGGCCAACTTAACTAAAAATACAAGGTTAATGCTTGCTTGAGATAACATCATTTTGATATCCATAATTAACAAGTTGAAAATTCTGTTAAAAACATTCAGCAAATCATGTAACAGATCTAAAGTCGACCAATCTGAAACATCTAAGTCTTCGCGAACACGTGTTTCCCATTACTTAAATTATTAAAGAAAACACAAACATCGACATCTTTGTTATGATGTTGTTCATTCATTATCTCCACAGCCATGTCTTAATTCAATTTGGTTAATATCAGATTCAATTTATCTCCTTTCTCTATTTCTACTTTCTCTTTCTTGTTATTGACTCAGTTTTAAAAGTATTTCTTTATAAAATGAAATTTAAAAAAGGAGCAATAAAAGAAATCATACATGATTAATCAAATCAAGTTATTGATTCAGATTGAAGGTTACAGTAAGCTTCCATGTAAGCAATAGGCAAAATAAGATTGAGCGATCGATTTTTGTTTTCGTATTTTTCGGTAAATATGCATATAATGGCAATAAATTTACATTAACATTTTACTGGTGTCTTTATGCAAGATATCGCATGCAACAATGTTATGTTTTGTTTCTTTCAAGATAGAACGTTTTTTGGCACGTTGCGTGAAATGGGTGTAAAATGGCGAAGGTTACAATCGATTTATTAACACCATAAACCCCAAAACACTAAACAGTCATTTCTTAAATACTTCTACACATATTGTGGCGCAATATTTGATTGGCTAAGAAGATATGTTATTTCCTTAAAAACAAAACCAACAATCATTGTAAAAAAAATTATAAAGAGGACATTTTATATTCTCTCTCTCTCTCTCTCTCTCTCTCTCTCTCTCTCTCTCTCTCTCTCTCTCTCTCTCTCTCAGGTATTGTTATTGCCGCAGTATGTTGCAAAGAAGGAACAGCCAATTATTCTATATTTGAATCAATTACTGCAAAGCAGTTTTGACTTTTGATGTCTTATCCCAAAACTGACGGTCAGAATTTGTTAAAAATACGTTAAACTTTAAATAAACCTTCAGATCTGCGCCGGTTTGGGAAAATGCGTGATTCTGTTAGCCTCGCTCTGACAGCATGAAATTTGTTGGTAATTCAAACGGGCCCATGTCAAGCTGATGTATGGGTTGTCAACAAGCAACACTTTAGTAAGGCTCAAAATCGCTTATTATTCGTAAACCGACCTCAACTTGAACGTTGCAAAACTTTATATCGTGCAACTAATTTATAAAGAATTTTCTCTTTGATCTCAGTTATGGTTTCGTATCGATCAAAATTATCGCAAAGTGCGCGTGTGTTATGATCATAAAATAAAACGGAACAGTGTCAGTTTATACAAAGGACTGAATGTTACAAAACGCTGCAAATTGTTGCATATGCTAGTATGTTATGTTCTAAAATAAGGTTATTGGAATTGAAAAAGAATAATCATCATTTGAAAACTTTCATTTTGATAAACATCCTAAAAGACATTGAAAAATGTTCCCAATACCTACACAATTATCATTCTCTTAATAGGCATGTGTCTTATTAAATGAATATTGAAAGCAGTACATATCGTATGAGTTGTCCACTACAGTAGATATCTATTAAAGTAAATGAGGCTTTGGCTCGCTAACATCATCGTCGGAAACCCACGGCCGGTCTCGCACTGAGTAAGCGTATGCGAGAATGGCCGTGGGTTTCCGACGATGGCTAACAAAAGTGAAGGAAACCTGAATACCTGAATGCCAGCTTAAATTTATCGCAAACTGAGTTCTTATTACTCATTCATTGCTAATCACTGAAACAAATATCGTCGACTTGATATTGGTCTCATATTCGCAATCACAAGGGAAAAGGGGGCAACAAAAAGATGTCCCTTTTCACCACTTAGAGTAGGTGGGAGAGGGTCCAGGTCCTCTACATTTTAGCATTATAAGTAGTATTTTTCTTACACAACTTTTCAAGCTGATAAAATATAATACCGATTTGTTCTTGTTTTGTTTTTTTCCTGGGATTGATGTGCATATAGTTATCTTATCTGAACCACACCCTTCAAATTCTGTCAAACGTTTATTCAGGTTGACTTTAACTTTGAACTTAAGATTGTTGTAATAATATCTCTTTCTCTGTTACATGTTTTGCAAAAATGTTAAAAAGATCTTACATCACGAGATATAAAGTAAACATTCTTTATCTGCTATAATTTGAGATAACATGTTCCTACTGACACAAAGCATTACAAACAAACAAAATGAGAATAAAAGAAAAGTTATTTTCTTTCCTTTTTTTTAAAACCGTATGAGCGAACATTAAACAGAATATATAATATCGCTACTAATTTCAAAACACAAATAAAAGCGAAAAAAAAAGCAATTTCATGTTACCTAAGGATAAAATTATGAAGCAAATCAAAAACCGTCTATCTAATTATCAAATTATTGTGTTAATTGTACGAGATTCAGAAAGATAAGGAAGTTTTGTAATAATTGAAATAACAACTCCATTTTTCAAAACAGGCCGTTAACTGTAACACGTCAACTTTGATCCAAAAATAGGACGGCGCTTTATACTTTTTCATACATTAGTTATTCCTTTATACATAAATGCTGTTTTCCTTGATGAAATAACGATATTATAAACCTTTGATGATAAACTTAACATGGTAGCAGGTCATTTTTTCGTGGTATTCATAAAGAGCCTGTGAAGTATTCTAGATGTATCTCGTATAACGAAACAAATTATGTCTTTCATTTTAGATCTAATTAACTTCTTCTAGGTATTTTCTGACATGTACAATGAGACTAATAAATTAAAGCATCAAATCCTATCAAAATTACCGTATATTATACACAAATTCAAAAGCCTGTAGTAATTAATTTTACATGAGGGATAAAATAGCAGTTTTCAATGTTCTGCCCCTGTAACATTTTTCATGGACTCCATTTCAAACAAAAACGCCCCAGCCATTGAACATCGCATCCATCATAGTTCGTTTGTTTAGCATTACTCAACTGTACTAGGATATCGAGTACAATTCACGTAAGGTTACGAAAGTATTCATATCATGTTAATTGATTATTGCATTACGAAGACCCTGCTAAAATAAACCCTTTGATGACACGATCAACTGCTCTTTGAAACCACAATTCTTTTCATAGGCTATGTCTGATTGAAGACAAAAACTGCCAATGCGCAGACGTTTAATCTACGGAATAATATAAAGATTCGGTTTGCTGTACTTATCACAGCTTCTGGGACATTCATATATAAATCAAAAAATATTGCGTGCAAAATAACAGAGCCACAGGTTTATGAGTACGAACTCCGATGAACCGGGAGTAAAAATTAAACCTTATTCATACATGCTTGATTTATATATTTACGTCTTCGCATGCATCATTTTTTGTTAACAAAAATAAAATAAGTAGAGTATCTTGCTTTGTTGTTTTCAAGGTACACATGCCATTGCAATGTCTATGATTACTCTCTCTCTCTCTCTCTCTCTCTCTCTCTCTCTCTCTCTCTGTGGAAATTTTGGTACTTTAATTTTTATGAGCTCTCTTTTTCTCTCTCTCTATGTATCTGTTACACACCCCCTCCATATCTCTTTCTCTCTCTCTCTGGAAATTTTGGTACGTTTAATTTTTATGAGCTCTCCATTTTCTCGCTCTATTTTTTTTTCTCTCTCTATGTATTTCTTACATACCCCGTCATATCTCACTCCCTCTCTCTCTCCCTCTCTCTCTCTCTTTCACTGTAACAGTACACAAGCGTCTTGTTTTTCCTAAACAAAAGTGCATTCAATCAAAAGCATTCGACAGTGGAAAAAAAGCGTGTTCATCCTATATTACAATTTTTTTTTCATACTCAATACATAATATGAAGTCATTGTTTCAACGAAAAACGATAAACGAAAGCCGTGTTAGATCGGACCTAGATATAATTCACAGTTGCTCATATCTGTCAATTGCACTTTCGATGAACGTTTCCACTTGAAACAACACTTCGTTAAAACAAAGAGGTCTTTTTCTTGTCTCAGCTCCAGAATAAAGTCGTTGATAAGATAAATCAAGACGAGCTCCTCCTAATTTTTTTTTTATAGACAATCAGCATGATCCGTTGAGAACAGATATAAACTGCACACAAGGTTAACAGTTATTGGCAGACTTCACGTGTGAAGGTCAAAGCGCCGGAGATCAAACGAAGACACAGTCATTTATTTCCCAGAGATGCGCAACAAAAAAGGTTTTGTTTTGCATCTGAATCACTTGTTTGTTTGGGGGTGAACTATCGATCCCAGAACAGATGAAACTAAAATGAGATCGTAATTTTTTTTTTTTTTTTAATTTCATTTATCCACAATTTTAAGAGATTTTAAGAGATAAATTGAAGTATTTAAGAAATGACTTTTTAGCTTTTTTCATTAATCTACAATCTAAGAAATTAAAGAAATAGTTTGTATTCTTCGTAAAATGAACTAAAGTCAATAGTTCTATATAAATTAACTATCTGAAATTTGTATTTGAGATGATTTTATATTTTAAAATTTATTTATCATAAAAGCTTGTCATTCAAACAAATACAAGATTCTGCACATTTATCTCTGAGTCAGCATTCATTACAAAATACTTTCGCAATACCATTTGGTTTTTTTTTTTTGGGGGGGGGGGGGGGGGTGGGTTTTTCGTTCATGACATTATTTTAAAAATAAAGGCTTCTTCAATAATAAGAAATTAATATAATAAATGAACTTGAGTGTGGGTTTTTTTTTCGAGGAACAAACGATGTTACAATCTAACATATACTAGTAATTCAAATATCAACAAATATGAAAATAAAACATTTAAACAGAACAACGAACAATTTTGTTTTTGGCTCGATTATTGTATAGCAATTGTCAATAACAGCATGAAGTATGAAAAGGCTTAACAAAGGAATCATGTACACTTGTACATGAATGTCAACAACACAACACAAAATATACTATGATTGAAGTTTGAGCCATCAAATGTCACCTGTTCTATGTTCAAGGAACAAAAATTATCCAATGGATGTGTAAAACATTTCATATAATTATGACAAAATACAAAATGACTTTCGTATTTCAATAAACATTGGTCAAAACCCGTCATACTTGTACAGAGGAGTTCGACAAAAGCAGCATCAAAACTTAATGAATACAATGTACATGCATTCTTAACCAATGCTTTCTTTATTGGTTCAAATGGGTACTTGTATGAAAGTAGCAAGCATTGCAGCGGGTTAAGTAAGGTTTTTTTCTGCAATGATTGCTATTATCTTAGCCCGTATGTATCACCAAAGAAAAAAAATTAACTGTATATATATAAATCACTCTCTGAATCTCTCTTCAATTATCCATATTGTGTGAGCTAAAATACTTAAAGAATCGTTATTGTTGATCAGTACGTACAAAAAAAGGAACAATTTGATATAATTCTACAACTACTTGAGAGTCTGACGTCAGTCCGCGTGAAGTTTGTGCTCTCAGTATAGCTAAGTTTCGATCGGACACGATCAACCAAATATGACACCATTTAACAACGTTCACTTTATTTATGACAGGTTTTTGAATAAG
Organism: Magallana hongkongensis; assembly: GCA_016163765.1. Taxonomy (NCBI): domain Eukaryota; kingdom Metazoa; phylum Mollusca; class Bivalvia; order Ostreida; family Ostreidae; genus Magallana; species Magallana hongkongensis. The sequence continues at coordinate 16,897,023 of WFKH01003881.1, read as the reverse complement.
GTTGTCCTTTGATGAGCTGAACACTGCTAAATAATGCGTTTGAAGGCATTTTTAAAATGTTTAAGGAATTCATATACAAGTATTCGAACACAGATTGATTTAAACTATATAATGTAGTAAGATCGTGATTCGGTTTCGTCAGTAGCTGTATGATCACAATCACAATTGAGAAATAGAGAAAATACTGAGTGGTTCACATATAAGATTTTGTATATATCATATGCATGTATTTGGAATCATTAATTATTCTATTTATTAATAAAATCATTGAGATATGAGTAGTACCTTGTTCTTTTTCACAGATTACCTTAAAATATATTAATCACAAACGCTGTGTCAAAGTCACAAAAACACAAATGAGAATATGCTGAGTATTTATCACAGTTCATCGTTGTGTTTATGGAAAGGAGGTAGAGTTCCTTCATCAGCATTTACTAACAAATGGTAATAGAAGTTTATAACTTGTTCATAGTTCTGCACAGAAATCCGTTCGTTATTTCCGTGGAAACGTTTCAAATCCTCTGGAAACATGAAGGTCGGACTAAACCTGTAGATGTTCTTAGTGAACCGAATGTAATGGACGGTGTCGGTGTTTCCGATCATAACACCTGAAACATGGCGAACACAGGAGTCAGGACAATGGCACATGTGGTTTGACAAGTTTGATGGTTTTTTTTTATTATTTATAGGCTACAAATGCACAAGTCTATAAGTGGATAAAGCAGAACGAATGGTCTATATGCATGTCTTTTTCATGTAATGGCAAGGTCACAAAACCGGCCGGCACGTATTTTTGCAGAGTTTGCAGAGAATTATAATCAATACAAGAAGATGCGTGCCTTTCAGATTTTGCAAGCATCACATGATAATTTTTCGAATACTTAAAAGGTAGGGAAATTGTTAAATGGTATGACAGATGACATTGAAAAGCTGTCCCAAGTATAAGTATCATTAACACAAAAGAAGGACTGTTTCCTTGCTGTAAAAACACGCTATTCATAGGCAAAAGTTATGAAAGTGGCTTGAATGATATAGGCCTAACCTCGTTTTAAGCAAATCTATTCATCGATCACGCTTTTCATTATCTGTGTCTATCCATTTGGGATACATACTTAAACTAAAGCTACATCATTTTGATTCATAGAGACTTTATGGTCATAACTTTCGCGGTTCGATCAAATAGTTTTGGCAAAAGTATTCATGAGGCTGTCAAAGCCATGTAATTTATCCGAATAAAAAAAAGGTTAAGAACGTCCATTGTCTGAATAGCTACCATTCCACTATGTCTCGTGTAACTTTCTTATGGCTATTTTCAAATCGTCATGTTCCATACCTAAATATATACTTCAAACCGCGAGTGCTTCAAATGATTCTTGTAACGTTTGTATTTTGTATTTTATAGGTCAATATTTGATATTGCATTGGAGCTTTGACAATGAATTATAATTCAAATTGTTGATATCCAAGGAAATATTTGGCCTATGATTATATTGGCTTTCCATCCATCGGTTTTATTTTTAGCCCGTTGAACAGTTTCCAATAGAGACTGATGTATATAATAATATTATATTGAAATAATAAACAAATATGACGTTTTTGCCCCGAAAAAAAAAACAGACTTATATACGTACATAAAAGTCCAAAAATAATTCAAGATATGATATCAATGATACATGTATACGGTGAAACCATATTGGTAAAAATAAGCTTTTAGTGTATTATTTACATACCTGGTACAACAGTCGCATTACTCCAGATTTGCCTGATGCTGTTTTTGATCGTCTGGTAACCGAAGTCCTCGTCCCCGTACGGAGACATAGGGTGGGGTTCCATAGAGGAGACCACTCGTATCTTGACTCTTTCGTCATTAATCAGTTTTCTATCGTACTCCATTACCTTGTAAAAATGTATGTAAGAATGAAGATAAATGAATGCATTTTTGTATAATTACAATATGATTTAACGTCCTTTAATTTATAAGTAAGTATGAAAAATTGAAAACACTTTTGGAGACAAGGAAAGTCCCATAACTCTAATATCACGTAGAAAGATTGACATACAGACCCTAGTTAGTTGTCTTGGCGAATCGCTTACCTCTTTAACAGTTTGTGCGGGGTGAATGCGGTGGTTGACCATTGCAGTGGCCGAGGGAGGTAAAACATTCACCTACATTTTTCAAATAAAAAATAACAAATATGCTTGAAATATTTGCAAAGTTAGAAATAAGCCTTTTGCGACATCAAAAATAGATTTATATATTGATGTCGTCTACAATTTATTAACATACAAAGACACTAAATTGAAAAGTACTTTTATAATATTTGAAACATATTTTTTCAGAAAATATATCTGATTTTTACCTTAACTCCCCCATTTACCATGGTAACAGAAGTGACTGTTCTGACGATAGCATTCAGTGATGGAATTCTAGAAAACAGCCTTTATTGCAAAGAAAAAAATAATTAACTGATAAAATAATACATACGTACATAGTATTAGAAACGTCATTAAATTGACGAACGATATTATTCTGATATAAATCAGATTACAAAACAATCTTCGCGTCAGCTATTGTTCGCACTATATTTTCGTTTGATTCATTTCTTTAATAAAGCTGCGACCATTAAAATAAGATGTTAGAAAAAGATACTGAAACGATATCAGTCTTTCTGATATTGTTCTGAAGTTATTAAAGTTCTGAGTTTCTTTTCTAACATCGGAAAAAGATATTTTTTATCAAGGTCCACAATACATAATTACAATTCAATTGAAATGAAGTTTTTTTTAATACAAAATATACAAAATACATGGGTAGTACATTTATCTCTATTTTAGTTAAATTTAGATATATGATCGATTACCTCGACACAACTGGTCCAAAAAGCCATAGGTTTGTGACCACAGCCCGAAATGGCAACGACAGCTGAAAGTGGAAATGCAGTTTATCATGAAATTATGAGACAACAAAACATTTTAACACTTTATGTTAATTTGAATGATCATTGTGACATGGATATAGGTAACGTACTCACATCTGATGCTAGATGCGTAAATAAATCCTTTTCTGGGCCGGTGCCAAACATATTGGGGTGTGGATTTTCCTCCAATCTGAAATCATTACACATTCATTTATGCAATAGCATATTTATAAATGTAAAACTTGCCTTTTTGATGATCAATTTAATATCAGGTAGTACTATCTTTTATACACGACCTAGTTATCGCTCTTGCTAATGTTGCTATAGTTGTCTCCCCCTCTGGCATGGAAGAATGGCCTGGTACCCCTGTGACTGAGAGTTCCAAACTTAAAGATCCTTTTTCTGACGTCCCGATACTGTTAAAAATGAAGCATAAAAAGTAAGAATTTGTCTCTTTAGAAAAAATAATAGTTTATCGTTTTAAATCCCTTTCATGTAAACTAAAATGGATCGAATGACACACTCTTATTTAGTCAAAACATATCAAAACAATGTCATGCATTATGTAAAAGTGTTCTGTTTTGTTCATTGAAGAATTGTTTGACCTCACCAAAAGCCTCTTGGTAGAAATCATTGACCAATGATGAACCTACCCTCAACCGAGAACATCGGTAGCTATTCCAGGGCAGAAGGAATTCTTACCTTTACTGCTTTTCTATGATGACTGACACATAATATGCAAAAACATAAGGGGCCAACTAGATGTGAAAGAATGGTTAATCATAAAGTGGTGCTCACATAGCAATTGGAATGTTCACTCCTGGGAAGAGTTTGTTTACAATGGTTGTTCCTTCGTCAATCAGAAACTCCAGGTCTCGAACACCTCTGCTATACAACAACTCGCTGATTTTAGCCGCACCGTCCAGTCCAGTTACCTACCAAAGTCTAAAGAGCTGCAGCTTATATAATCGTCTTTGTTTAAATACAGACTGTTGTAGTACAGACCCTAGGATCATGAAGCTGTCTTTGGTCTTTGTCTTAACTCAGAATTGTACACAGTAAACGTTTTATTATTATAATATAACAAAACAACAAAATTCTAAATGCAATTCAAGATACATGTAACTTAAGCTTACGATTGTTTCTCTATTTTGTTGCTACATCCACATTTAGTTTTAAAAATTTGGCGAAAGACTGATATGTCAAATAAATGTCAAAAGGATATCAAAATTATTTTCATGATCCTGGGCCCTAATATCTTCAGAAACGAACTGTCTCAGTTATATCAACAAAATGAAAACAAAAATATCATGCATACAGTTTTCGCCCGTGTAAAGCTCAGATATTTGTTCATACAGTACTGCATTCAGCATAATTATATCAAATACTATATTATATATTCTCCTAAAAACAGACTTGGTGCATTTGAAAACTGCAAAATAAACTTTGACGGTCCGATTATTGATGCAACTTCCTGCGTTAGAAACCTTGGGGTGCTCTTTGACCGGACGCTGACTTTAGATGACCAAATTAGTTCTATTTCTAAACAGTGTTTCTACCAACTTCGAAATAATGGTCGAATTCGTAAACTCATTTCGGAAAATACTTGCAAAACGTTAGTGTGCTCCCTTGTCACATCAAGGCTTGATTATGGAAACGCATTGCTGTATGGGTTGAGCTCCAGCTCCTTGTCAAAGCTACAGAGAATTCAAAATACAGCTGCCAGAATAATAACAAGAACCAAGAAGCATGATCATATCACACCGGTGCTGATTGCTCTTCATTGGTTGCCAGTGGAATTTCGAATTCAATACAAACTAGTTTTGACTGTTTTCAAGGCGTTGCAAGAGAAGTCACCGGCATACATTCAGAACCTTGTTGATGTATATTTTCCATCAAGATCATTTCGATCAGAGAACTCGAGATTTTTGGTTAAGCCCAAGGCACGTACCAAATTTTATGGAAATCGGCGTTTCGATGTCAGTGCAGCTGAACTCTGGAACAGTCTTCCCGCAGTTTTAAGACTCGAAGAAAATCTGACCAGTTTTAAAAATTTACTCAAGACACATCTTTTTAAATTAGCGTTTTATAATTGACCCTTACATCAGTTTAGTTAGATCTTCAGTCTTTAATCTGTGCTGAAAATGTTTTATGAATATTTTAAAAACTGTTTAGCCTATTTTCTATATGTAAACCTCTTTTTACAGATTTATATGCCTATAATAACTCAATCAATTTAATGTGTGTATGCTCATTGTGTAGTTTTAACTTATAATGTAAAGCGCTTTAGAGTAATTTTATTTTATTTAGCGCTATATAAATGTTATAATAATAATAATAATAAAAATACGGATCTCTATGTTTTTTACTATCACATGCTACATAAAAATCGACGAATGAAAAGTCTAAAATACTCAGTATATATCAGATTTTGGACTTACATGTAATAACTTAAAAGGTAAAAGCTTGGCTGCAGAAAAAGCCATACATAATTGCTGAAGTGGGGTCGATTGTTACAAATTGATTTCGAGAAAAATGTATATATCAGCATTTTAAAAGCGACTTTTGTTTCTCTGGATCGGAAGTGTAACTTTTAAATTAGCATAAAACATAGTACACGTATAAGGTTTGATAAAAACATGCATAATAAAAATACCTTCTTAATTCACTAATTATGTATGTGTAAAAATTCGAAATGATTATCTAAATTTAATGACGGATTTCTAAATTTGTAAAATTGAGCATCTTAAAGGTGAAAAAAAATTGAGAGATTCTGAGTCGAATCTAAAAGTATTTGTTACATCATCAGAAAATTTATGGTCAGACTGACAGAGTTATAGCGCCTTTTCCCATTATTTCGCCTACATCCGTGGTTGAACGGAAAGTACCTGTTACTAAAAACAGATACAGGTAACCTGTCGCAATATGATTTTCGAAACCTAGGTACTGGTTTCATAATGGTGTCTGTATCCACTGATTTGTCATAAATTCAGGAAACCTGCATCGAGAGAGGAATATATAGAACTGTGTATAAAGTCGGTTGATATTCTAAACTGTGATTACTTCCAGCAAAATGCAATGAATGTAAGTGTAAACAGTGTAATGTCATTGAGGATATCTGTTTATATTGGATGTGCTCATACTCAGAATTATACAAGAGAATTTGAAAAAAATAATCCAGCAGATTGGATACATATAATTTAAACTTTCTATTCTTATCATGCTTTTAAGTGAAAAAAATTACTACTTGGTGGAATCGATCCAGCGACCGCAATATAAAAGAGACCTATGCGTTACCACTAGGCCACGCATACAACACATTTATAGATTGTCTTTTCAATATATGTGGCTATATACAGGAATGTATTAGAAAAATCACTAATTGGAATATTTGTCTAATTTTCAGTCCGAAGACCAAGTTAAACCAAAACTAATTCAATGAAAACGTATACTACAATACTTGTAAAACATAATTTTAATCAGATTTCTTTGGTTTAAAGTGGTTCAAATACTCAAATATCCAACTTTTTATTGCATACTAACTATTTTCCTATATATCCCTAACAAAATCCGAAGATTTTAATGATATCATTTAAGATAATTAAGACTCTTTTAACCTGGTTATTGTGTAATTTGCGTTTCTTTAATTATATTTTAACTAAATATTGTATAATATTGAAAATGTCTGATGTTTGCAAAAACGATACATTGTCGGCGAAATTGTATATTAAGTGCGCTATACCTCTTAAGAGTTTTATTTTCGTATTTTCATAAGCTAATAAGACTGGATTTTCGAACTGGAATATACCCCATAAGTGATATTACTGTCTCTTTATACTTATTAAAGTTTCAATAATAAGATATGTGGGTTGGGATTTACTGATACATGACTGAAAGAAGATATTGAGGTTCTGACAATCAAGAAAGTATGGCTGACTCTTTTGATTGCCTAGATATTTTTAACTGTCGAGAGAGTGATATATATGTTATCCGAATACATAAATTTGGTTTCATAAGCTTTAAAAGTACAACTCCAAATAAATGACTTTCAACTGTAGGTTTAACTCAAACCTTTCTTGTTTGTCTATTTCTCAGTGTTTGTCTATATGTATATGTATATGTATATGTATATAGGTATTCAATGTTATAATATTCAATGTTTTGTAGTTGGATACGGAAGTTATTT
>WFKH01003881.1:16870679-16884919 GCA_016163765.1 Magallana hongkongensis | reverse complement strand
CACCTCATAATACAAAAAGAATGATTCCTTAAATTAAAACATTTGAATTATGTAGGAGAATGTTTATGCTAGAATAGTATTATACATATAGAGCAATTTTCTGCGTATATGCATTATATCAAACCATAAAGGCATCATAAAAGACCTTTGAAGTTATCTAGAAATTAAACCGTGTGTGATAATAATTGGGGAAGAGAAGACACAGCAGACAATATTCATATGTGTGCAAAATGGAAACACAAAAATAAAGAATAAGGGACGTTATTGGCCGAAATATGCCGTGTTTCAAATATGCACAGCACAAAACATTTTAAAAAGCCTTGAATTTGTCAAATCTAATGGTATATAACTTATATGTGTGACTTAAACATACACATCATGAAATTTATGCTGAAAACTGTTCCGTTTTTAGCAAGACTTCGAAATTTTAAATGCGACGCCATGCATATTTACGCAAGAAATTACCGATTTGCTGTTAATCTGTGTTGTAAAAACATACCGGTATCTGTGCATGAGATTCGGGCTTGTGAACCGAAGATCACAAGTTTAATTAAATGAACATTTGAAATTATAAGTGTTTAAATACAAAATTGTATATATTTTCGCCTATATGACCATGTATATACTTCCGATGCAGTATGCTACACTGTATCTTTTACAATTAAGTAATTTTCTGTTGATTTGAGAAACTATTCCAAGGTGTAGTGAGTCAGTTAAATACAAGTACCTTACGGCTTCCATTGGTTAAGTAAAGGAAACAAAAACAAAAAAAAAAATTCTAAAGCTTTCATAACTTTTCTGATCACAATTTTTAATTTTAAATCATGAACAATGAACTCGAAGAAGGTAAGGGGAAAGGGGGAGCGTGGTCCTCGACTGTCAGCAAGTTTGATAAGCAACCTCAATAAAAAAAAATATCATTGAATGAAATGGAAATGGGAATGATTGGACTGGACTTGAAAAATGTTAAAAACAAATTGGATCTGTTCATGTTTCACATTATTGTTTGCACACACATATACACTCAGAGAGAGAGAGAGAGAGAGAGAGAGAGAGAGAGAGAGAGAGAGGGTGTGTTACACGTGTAGTTTTCTGTTTAAACAACGTAGTTTACAAATCAACTTTCACACACTCAGTGTGTAAGAATCCTATTATACATTAAAAACACTGTAAAATACTTTATTGTTAAACATATTTCTATTTTCTTCGGACTAAAAAAACTTTATCATGGAAGGAGCACGTGGTGCAGCTCGCGGGCTGATTTGATTGACTGCAGGTGTACACGTGGACTCTGACTGAAACTTTATCACAATGTGCATTACTTAAACGATAAAAGGGTTATTTATGTATGGAAACTGAATTAAAAACAATGTCTCATATTAGTGAATTACAAGTGAAATGTACCCTCTCTCTCTCTCTCTCTCTCTTAGTTTCTTCAAACAAATGATGTCTAAACAAAATGTTTAAAGTGTCCGATAAGGATTAAGTCAAAAACTTTAAGACAAGATCACGGAAGGAACTGTATCTAAATGTTTTTAAAAAGTGTCTGATAAAGATGGAGTCAAAAACTTTAAGACAAGATCATGGAAGGAACTTTATCTAAATGTTTTAAGTGTCTTATTATTAAAGATTAAGTCAAAAACTTTAAGACAAGATTACGGAAGGAACTTTATCTACCGATCCACTGCGATTCTACGCGCTATAAAAATGAATATACTACATGCACAGTGTAGGAACGGAATTGTACAGATTTGGGTAGCACTGTTTGTCGAAGCGAATAAACAAATAGAAGACGTACGTAGCTCTGCGAACAGTCGAAAATTTTAATCAAATTAATTGATAAATGGATGTAAAAAAAAAAAAAAAAAGCTTCCTTAACAATTCAATACGTTATGGTAATAAACTGGCACAAGTATAAAAAGTTGTATTCCTTTTGCAACATGATTTTCAATGAACATTTTGACAATCAATATCCAAGGTCACATTCCAACATTGATTATAATGTACGAAATACAATCATTACGACTGAATAGAGGTAGATATAGCTGCAGAACTGTAGCTCCACGGAAAATTCGGGTTGACGGACCGTGGAGCTACAGGTCCACCCATATAAAAAACTGTTTATTTATTGCGCACAAAAAGTTGCGCGCGGTTTTGGACTTATTAACCTAATTAAGATATATATTCTGTGAAAATCTCAATACCAAAAAATTCCTGAGACATTTTACTTAAGATGTCTTTACTTAACTTGCCTCTGAATATCTTTTAAACACTCTCACCGGCCCCGTAAAGTGAAATGGTGTGGTTTGTTTACAGGTAAAAATGGCGACTCTTGATCCCGACGTGAATTTAGCATACTTCAATTTCCGAGGTCGGTTAGGGTGCTAAGGAAAACGATTGGGACAAGTAAAGAGGCGAATCAGTAGTAAATTTTCTCAGGATTTTTTTTTGTATGAAAATATTTACAGAATATGTCCTAAAATTAGCTTAATAAGTCCAAAACCGCGCGCAACTTTTTGTGCGCAATAAATATACAGTTTTTTATATGGGTGGACCTGTAGCTCCACGGTCCGTCAACCCGAATTTTCCGTGGAGCTACAGTTCTGCAGCTAAGGTAGATATATACCTCAAGAGAGTAATCTGACCTGGAGTTTGATGTCATTGCAAATAAAGGTAGAAAAATTCCTCAGAATATCATGAGTTGTCATTATTTCATACTGTACGCGTAGCGCAATTTTAAGCATATATTCAGAATTTTACTGTACGCGTAGTTCTATGATTAAGCATTGGTTTCGAATGGTAAGTTAACTCAATAAAATGACCATTGTATGAATGGACTCATTCAAAAAAAATTCAATGATGAAAAACAAATATTTTTGCTGCGATTATTTTTGTAATTAGTAGTTTTTTAATCGGCCTTGCACATCCTTTTACATAGCTGTCATATGCACATGAGTGCTAAACTGAAAACAACTATATAGGTTTTGGATTAATGAGATTTAAAAGCGGAGTACTAGTACAAGTATTTAGATACATGTATTAACAAGCGGACTAGAAAGAAGATGGGTGAATAAGGTGTGTACACTGCCTATATGAGGATAAATAAGATACTACGAAATTAAAATATCAACAAATCTCATAATTTTTTTTTCTAAATTATTGAAAACAATGTATATTTACCATAACATCGATTTATAACCCTTAAATATGTTAACTATTTGGAATAGGTTAATTAACTGGCGTATGCGTGTCAAAACCTCCAAATAGTGTCATTTTTTAGAACTTCAATGCCTTTTCTTTTATAGAATGGGTCTGAGCTCCATATTTTTGTCATAGTCAATATAAGGTTTAAAGGAAATCAAACCGATTTCAATCAACGAAAACGTGGAGAGATGACCCACTATACTTTAAAAATGTCAGTTTGTATCGCAACAACTGAACGTTTTAGAAAAATAATAAAAGTCCGTAAATTTGTGGTTGAAGTCCCATATAGCATTTAACAATGGAGTTTGTTGTGAGTGAAATGGCTCAGTGGTTAGAGCACCAGACATTAGGTAACATTATAGGCTAGGGTTTTGGGGTTGTGGGTTCGATACCACCAAAACTTTAGAATTTATTTTTTTTTTCTTATCGTTTGTTAAAATATTCAAAACTGAATAAAGTTAGAAATTGTGCTTTTGCAAACTTGTATTATAACATCATCAAGTATATTTAGTTGGAATTGATATCAAAACCCTTAAATATATAAAAATAACTAGATGACATCCCGCGCAAGCGCGGGAAATAACACTTTTCAAATTAATGGGCTTTGTGTTTTTTGTACACATTTATTTGTGTCCGATTTTTTTCTTAATTGGTTTTCTTAACCTTTTTTTTTTTTTTTTAAACTACGCATACAGATGTTCATCTGCAAATCAGACCTACCCGTACATACTTATAAGAGTTACGCGTACAGTAAACAATATCGAGGCATGGTAAAAAATAACCCTTCAAATTTAAAGAATGCATTGCTTCCTTCATATAGGTAGTTTTTTTGTCTGAAAGATATCATATTGGGGAAATATTTTCACAACAAGAAACAATATTTTTTGTCAAAGAAATGAGAAACACTTCTCCAGGAATTTTGATTCAATTTCTTATTGAATATTTGCACTTTGATCAAAAAAAAAAATATTTTTCAAAGAGAAATTTTAAGATTTTAAGATTGATATGACGAGTATAAACTTATTCTAGTTTACTACCGTATAAAAATCGAGATACTGTGCCTCCAGATATTAGTTATTTACGTATTTTCCATCCACGATCAATACACTGTACGCAGCGCTACTTGTTCTCTCGCTTCGACAAACAGCGCTATCCAAATCTGTGCACTTCCGTTCCTATACTGTGACATGTACATGTACATCACAAACATGTATCATAGAAAAAAAAATCAAATTTAAAATTACACAAAATATAAAACTATATATTATTCTTTTTGAGAAAGTACAATTGTTTAGTTTCTCTTAAGTAAATAAAAAAATATTCCAGTTTGTTTAAAATAACTCAATAAAAACAAAAAAGTATTTTCTTGAATGCTCCATTTGCATGTATATATACCGGGTGTTACACGTTGATGAGCCGTGTCGCATCGTGTTTCGTAAGCTTTACTGTATGTATGATTTAAGAATCAGTGGAACAATATTAGGTGCTAACAGAATAATAAATTATCAATAAATACATTCTGCTAATCAGCTTCTCACCCAGCGTCGATAGCGTTGTTGACGTCGATAACAATAGATAAAAGCGTAATTGACGTCGGTAAAATATCATTTTCCGTATTCATTAAAAAAAAAAATTCATATTGTTCACATGTGACTACCAACAGCATTTTAATTGTATGGATAAATGATAAAATTATGAGCCTGCACGTAAACTATAAAAGTGGTTGTCGCATGTGAAAGTGTCTAATTTTAACGAAAACTACTCATAAAACATCATATATAGTAACGCATTTGAACGAGCATTCCATGTTTAGCGCACATTAGTGACGTCATAATGAAAAATGACGTCATTTTAGTGTCTGTAGAATTTAGCTAATATCATACTTAGTACAATAGACTAATCCACACTTTACAAAAGTTATGTCCCTTGGCCGTCATCTTTGGGGAAAAACCCCGGCATAGATTTCTCACATACTTAGCCTTTGTAGTTTAGAGGTTTGCTACTCTGTCATTTGATGTTAAAAGTCCGTTTCCGTTGTGTCTTTCGATTGCCCAAGGATGGGGCAACCCACAGATCAAAGGAATAAATTAAATTCAGAGAGATTTCATCACACGACGTCCAAATATTTGGTAGCATAAAGAAGGGAAAGTTGGTTTTTTCCCTTTTGACCTTTTGGATGACCCCGCAAAGGGAAACAACTTTTGTAAAGTGTGGATTGGACTATGTACAACATCAATAACGCGGACAAAGACGTTGAAAATATCGTAAATTTTGCAGCCAAATAATGCCAATACAGTATCTTGTTCTTTGTTTATTTTTATTTATTGAAGATTCGAGATATCATCTTTCCTCTCAGGAGAAAAAAACCCCATACCCCTATATGACCAAGGAATTAAGGGATAGGACAACTTTTTAAATTTTATTGTACTACTATCATATAAGGATTGAAACAAAATCATCAAATAAATCATTTTCCGAACAAATCATTCTTCATTCTTTAATGATAAATCTTGAGAGACAAGAGCCTTGTTTAAAATATAATTTAAAAATGTAAGCTCGTTATCTTGTTGATAGCTAGACATTTAAATTTATGTAAGCTTTAGCATTAATAAGACGCCATCATATCTATTTATAAATAAGAAAATCTAATTTCAAATTCTTAGATCGATCAAGAAAATACCCCTTTTAGTTTTTTTTTATTAATAATACTTAAACATTTATACCATATGAACATATGAAATATTATATCTAGGTAAATCATCAATTACATTTAAGGATGCTGGGTGTTCAACAAATTAACATCAGATCTGCATTAAACTGTACATATGCTATGTTAGGCCATAAAGTATTATTTAGTAAAGTAAAAATCCAAATATCTTAATAGATTTAGAATTTAAACATTTTCCATTAGCTTTGATGTGAGTAGTGGTCGGACTGAGCGGACGTGTTTTTTCTCGCTCCGTCTGTTGGATTTTTTACGAGTTTTTCGGTGTTTATTTTCCCAAAATTCTGCATTATTGTGTTATTATATTAGAATACATTAGGATATATTTGAATTTGGAAGAGAACTTTGATTCGACATGGGTGAGAGACGCCGTAAAAAGAGACAAAAAGGATCAGCCGGGAATATAAATACGAGTGGAACTCATGTAAGTTTAAGTGCTAGTGAGGGGGAGAGTGAAAACTCGTCACTGTTGAATGTACTAGAGTCGGCAAACCGTACATTATATGGGGCAACTGTAAACGATCGAAATACCTCTACACCTATTGTGAATAAAGTGAACTTGGAGGTCAGTGATGATACACGGCAGCAAATCAATGAAAATAGTAAAAAGTTGAGCAGAATATTAAAGAAATTAAATATTCTTGATGAGATACAAGCAAAAATGTTACAAATTGACAGAGATATGAACAGCTTAAAACAACGCGTTAGTAGTGTAGAAACCAAGTCCAGTAAGCTCGAAGAATCAGTGGATTTCATGTCCAATATAATGGATGATATTCAAAAGGACGGGGGTTTGAATGCGGTGAGATCTAACTGTCTGTGACTGAAGCAAAAACCGCGGAAATAGAGCAAATCACTCAGAATACAAATGTGCGTTTGGCTGTCATAGAACAGCGGGATCCCAACACACAGGCAGCACGGGATGCCGTACTAAAGATGGAGACGGAAATGAAGAGACACACCACAATGATCGAAAGCATGGCGCGGCGATTAGACAATTTAAAGAGAGAAAAGACACAGACTGACGACAAATTAACAGAATTACAGTACCATACTATGAAGATGAACCTAGTATTCACAGGTATAAGTGGGGAACACTGAGCAGAAACTACGCGAGTTCCTGAGGAATGAGCTAGATTTGGACCACTACATTGAATTTGCGAATATTCACAGATTTGGCCGTTTCCAGAGAGGCAAACCAAGACCGATAGTGGCACGTTTCATCTACCAGTCAGACGTTAGCACAGTGATAGAGAGGGCTAACTGGTTGAGGGGGACACCATGGGGAGTTCATCGTCAATTTCCGGCTGCAATAGATGAAAGGCGGAGGACACTTATCCCGATAATGAGGCTGAAGAGAGAAGAAGGTGCTACCGTGAGATTGGTTCGCGACCGTCTCTATATTAATGGTCACCTATACGACCCGGAGAGTTATGACAGTGATAACAGTGACTGCGACCCAGTGACGGTAGAGCCTATGGACTACGCCGGAGCGGAACTGAATGGTAGCGGTCAGGACTGTACAGGGTGCTTAAATATTCTTTCATGGAATGTTAATAGGTCAATTGTAGATAAGTTTAATGATAATAATTTTGTTGATCTTATTTGCAAATATGACATTGTATTTCTTTCTGAATGCTGGGGTGATAAGAGTAATAACTATGAAGATCATGTATTGAATAATGTATTTGACATAAATATGTTTCACAGAAGCAAAGGGAAAGGCGGTGGTATTATTTTATTAGTTAAAAAATATATATCTAAAAGCATACATGTTTTGAAATGTGTATATGATACCGCTATATGGGTTAAAATTGATAAGGGTCTGGTGTTATGTCCCAGTGATATTTTTATGTGTTGTCTGTACATACCACATGAAAACAATACTTATTACAATTTATATGATAAGAATATTTTTGAAGAACTGGAGTACGATATTCTAACTTATAGCGACTTGGGTCCTATTAGTCTCATTGGGGATTGGAATAGTCGGGTAGGTACTCAGTTAGATTACATAGAAAATGACTGTATATCAAATCAATTATATGAAACACACCGAGATATGATTAATTATGATTCAGATAGTTACTTTACTGTACGTTTGTCAGAGGATACACATGTTAATAATTTTGGTAGACGTATGATTGAAATGTGCAAATCTTTTGGTTTGAGGATATGTAATGGTAGAAAGCCTGGGGATCCCCATGGTAGATTGACTTTTTACAATCACCTGGGAAGTAGTGTCATAGATAATGCTGTAGTCGATTATGAATTGTATCAATATGTTACTGATTTTAAAGTACTCGAGTTCAATGAATGGTCTGATCATGCCCCAATCTATCTCTCATTCAACAAATGTATGAAAGAAGAACATGGAGAAAATAATCATGATAGTAATGGTGTATGTGATTCAGTCATTTTTTATAGATGGAATCAAGAACATGTATGTGATATGAGAAATGATTTTAAAAATGTATTACACGACTTAAATTGTATTGTTTCTACCATGGAAGAAGGTATTAATATATCTGAGTCCATTTCAACTTTTACACAATGCCTAAATTATATTTTTGAGCCATACTGTAAACATACTGTTTTTGATAAACAAAAAAGCAAAGGTGTCATTAAAAATAAACTCTGGTTTGATGAAAGATGTAGATACCTGTATAATATATATAAAGAAAAATTGTTTGAATATAACAAATGTAGAAGCGACTGTAACAGGCTGAATGTAAAACTAATTATAAAAAGTATATGCATAGTGTAAAAAGTGAGTTTTTGCGATGTCAAGGTAATCAAACGGAGTATCTAAGGCGCAATTCGCCGAGTGAATTTTACAATTTTTTTAAGAGTAGTAGACAAGAACGTAATTGTAATCTTGGAGTAGAAAACTTTTTTGAACACTTTAAAAATTTGGGTGTCAGCAAAGACAATGAATGTATCGATTTTTTGAATACAGAGTGTGATATGAATGCTGTATTTGATGAACTGGATGTTCCCATTTCTGTAAAAGAGGTTGTAGATGTTATTAATGGTTTAAAATGTAGAAAATCACCTGGAAATGATAATTTGATTAATGAATATTTTAAACATATGTGTGATGATTTAAGCCCACTTTTGACAAGAATGTTTAATGTAATTTTTGATACAGGTATTTTTCCTCCCACATGGTGTGAAGGTGTCATTGTACCAATATTTAAAAAGGGTGACCCAGACGATACAGATAATTATAGAGGAATCACTCTCATGAGTTGCATGTTAAAAACCTATACAACAATACTTAACAATAGATTAATGAAATGGTCTGAAGATAATTCTGTTCTAACTGATGCACAGTTTGGATTTAGGCAAGGTGTGGGAACAGTAGACGCTATTTTTTCACTTCAAAGTATCATTGAGAAGCATCTTTCGAATAATAAAAAATTATATTGTTGTTTTGTAGACTATCGTAAGGCATTTGATAGTGTCAATAGAAATTTTCTCTTTAAAAAGCTTAAAAAACTTGGTGTCAGGGGAAAAATGCTTCAGAGTATACTTTCTTTGTATAAGAATGTCAAGAGTTATGTAAAATATAAAAATAATTTTAGTGAATTTTTCAATGTAGAGCAAGGAGTTCTTCAGGGTGAGGCATTGTCTCCTCTACTTTTTTCTTTATATTTGAATGATTTTGAGAATTCATACATTATGTCAAATTGTGAAAATATTATACTCCAAGAAATATCACTGTTTTTAATGATGTACGCTGATGACATGGTTTTATTATCTGAATCCCCAGAAGGTTTACAAAATATACTTGATATACTTCATGAATAGTGTAATGACTGGAAACTATCAGTTAATGTGTGTAAAACAAAAATAGTAGTTTTTAGAAAATCTAGACGTTTGAAACAAACTGAAAGGTGGCTGTATAATAAAGAGGAGGTTGAAATTGTTAATCAATTTACTTACTTAGGGCTAACACTATCATATACTGGTAGCTTTTTGAAATCCCAGCTACAACTGGCATCCCAAGGAAGAAAATGTATGTTTAAGCTTATGAAAACAATGAAAAATGTATACTTTAACCATGTTACTCGTTTATCATTATTTGATACATATGTAGGTAGTGTATTGAGCTATGCAAGTGAAGTATGGGGATT
Organism: Magallana hongkongensis; assembly: GCA_016163765.1. Classification (NCBI taxonomy): domain Eukaryota; kingdom Metazoa; phylum Mollusca; class Bivalvia; order Ostreida; family Ostreidae; genus Magallana; species Magallana hongkongensis. The sequence goes on along the minus strand of WFKH01003881.1, from coordinate 16,874,851 downwards.
TCACAAAGGTGATACTATTGAAAAAATACATTTAGAATATCTCAAAATTATGTTAAAAGTAAGAAAAAATACTTCATCACTGATGGTGTATAATGAATTAGGACGCTTACCACTGTGCATTCAAAGAAAAATTCGCATTGTTAAATTTTGGTTTAAATAATTGGAATCTGAGAATTGTATAATAAAAAGTATTTATCAAGATATGTTTGAAAGGGCTGAAAAATATCCATGTGTGAAATACAACTGGCTACTTAATGTAAAACATTTATTTTCATTGGGATTTGGTGAAGTTTGGTATTGTCAAAATGTTACAAACAAAAGATTGTTCTTAGATATTTTTAAACAAAGACTACAAGACTGTTTTCAACAAGATTGTAATGCATTTTTTTCAACATCATCAAAATGTGTTTTGTATAGATATTTAACAAACAAGCTGTGTCTACACTCATATTTATTAAAACCAATTGCAGTCAAGTATATTCAGTTAATTACAAGATACAGATTGAGTGCACATTAATTAATGATAGAGAAGGGAAGATTTACTCAGTTACCTAAAGAGCAAAGATTATGTATTTTTTTGTCATATGGATGTTGAAGATGAGTATCACTTTATCTTTAAATGTTCGATGTATCATGAATATAGAAAACTGTACATCAAAAAATACTATTGGTATAAACCAAGTATGTATAAATTATTACAATTATTGTCAACTGAAAATACTACTGAATTAAGTAATTTAGGAAAATATCTTCAGAAAGCAGAAACACTCAGAAATTTGTTTGTAATAGATACATGTAAGTAGTTAATACTTTGATGCATTTAATACGTATATTGCTACATATTATGTCTCACATTGTATATATATGATGTATTCTTTGTATTTGATGAGCCATTTGGCTTAAGGAATAAATAAACTAAACAAACTAAACACAGAGCTCTTTGACTAAAGGATGTAGCAATGGCCTGAAAATGGCCACGACCATATCCAGCCCTCTTAATGGAGATAAAAACACAATATATCAATTAAATCTCGACAATACTCGGCCAACCGAGGGATGAACTAGACTGGAAGAAGAATCTTGTTAAGATCGATTGTAGGTAAAAAAATGACTGTAATCAATTATTTGACTGCAATCAATTAAATGACTGTAATCAATAAATTGATTACACAATTACACCGGAGTTACATTTCTAGGTAATCATGCCCATGCCTGTTTGAGTGATATATCAAATGTATATTTCCAGTGTGGTACGTTGATCCACTGATATGGCAGATTACCAAGCTAAAGTTGGGATTGGATATTTCGTAGAAAGGAATCTTTAGAGGACAGTGAATGGTCAACAAATTACCTATCACAGTTACTTTAAACTTTCTAAACTTTTTTAAAACTATAACCTAAACTATTTTAGGTAAAGAAATATTCTAGATATATTAGCTTTACAATGTTAATAGTTCCTAAATCTTTATAGCTGTTCTTCTCAAGACGTTTAATAAAGTCGAAGAAGTCCATCCAGACCGGTCATGTTTTAAACTGTCATCGTCAAAGAAATATCAAGAAATTCAATAACAAATCTCTTAATTTTTGTATTTAATATATATCTCATTATTGAAAAAAAATCCAGAATGCCTACAGTCAATCAAAAAACGGCATCTAATGTGTTTTTGCTTAGCTCGTAATCCTTTCAATGATACAAAAATGAATATACTACGTATAATTCGTATATTAATTTTTGAAATGATTTAAAGTAGAATGTCAAGAAAATGTTTTATTTTTTCCATGATACCCTTGAAGCCATAAAGTATAGGGGAAAAGATTTATCAAATCAATTATGATGTCAAAATGGATCTGATACCAAATGATTGTCTAAACTCTTTTACTGACAGTGACCTTAATAAGATAAGTCGGACCGATAACATGTACATTTAAAAAAAAAATGAAACAAAAACAAAACTGAATTAAATAATACTTAATAGCAAAAGACGTTATCTCAATAAATCATGGTATATTTGTCGGTCTACATTTTATGACACATAAAATTGTCGTAAAAAAATATATGGGGTAATATAATCACGATTCTAAACAAATCCATAAAAAAGAATTCGAGATATTGCTAATCCAATAGATTATTGGAAACAATAGTCTTGATTAATGACTGGCGATCAATTAAAAAATATATCTTGATATCAGCGTCTGTGTTAGGTAAGTAGGCCTTAAAAACAGCATACATGTTATCCTTTTAAACGCTCATAGCTAGTCTAACTTACTGTGAATTTGTTTCGGGAAACAATAATCGGAATTTTATCATTAATGTTCAGAACGCGTTTAATCGATTAAAGAGCAAAATCTTGTTCGAGGAATAGGAAATTAATTGCATTCATATTTAAAAAATGGGACCGCTGCCTGCAGATATAGTTCATCCCAACCTGGAATTAAGGATGCTCAGCTTCAATACCAACAGGCATCTGTGGCGAATTCAACCGCTAGCAGATCTACTGATCGCTTGGAATCTTTAATGTATAATTCACAAATGGCTCTAATGTTTTGCCATATGTTGTTCTTTTCTGACAGCTTGCTGCTTCGTTCACAATTATGCAACAACACATTTCCTATTTCAAATGGAACCTTTTGACAATTATTTTTAAACATTCGATTAGGGTTTCTTTCTTTTTTCCTCTATTTTGCTTGCATTTTCTTGTGTTACAAAGGATTTTTTGTGCCTTTGTTTTGGTTTATAATGGAGGTTCTTTTATATCAGCTGTTTTTGCTTGATTTCCTGTTCATGGTTAGCTACGGAGCAATCCACGATAGGTTGCTTTAGTATTTTGTAACCTGCTGTAATATCTTGTTTTAGTTTATGGCCAACTTCCCATCAACCTACTGATGGTCCTATGGATTTGTTGGCAATGTGAACATCGCATATTATTGGATATTTCCATAAAGATGGGTATATCTATTTTTATCGTTTCATGTCAATACGATGAAGAACAACAATTTCTGTGGTATCTTATTTGTTTTCTTGCTTTTTATCTGTTTTCTGACAGTAGTAATGTGTACACCACACGCTTCTATTCAATGTATTTTCCAGTTCACCATTTGCATTGTTAACATTATCCAATCGACTGTTATAAAAAGAGAAAGCTAGACATTTGACTTTTAAGGGGTTTTACCATCATCATCTTAAAAGTACTCCATTATACAGTTTCTCGAAACTACCTTTATGTATTCAATACATGTAGGGTCTGAAAGTGCAGTTTAATTAGTTCATAGTAACAAAAAATGTCTCTTCTTCGAAACCACATTCTTCATATCTACAAAAACAAAATTACAAATTTTAGACACATACTTCTACATTATATAGAAGGGATGGGGGTAGTTTATAAAATTGCACGAAACAGAGCTTTACGAATGTCTCAATTGTACACAATAACTTTCACGGTCACTCATATCCCGTGCTATGAAAATTAATGTCAACTGAGAATTTTGACAGTCAATAGATGAAAAGAATAGTGAACCACTCGTGTTTAAGTAACAATAATAAACAACATTACCTCCGTTTTGATTTGATGATAATTGTCTACAGTTATGATTTAAAATTTTGTTGTTTGTTTTTATCCGAAATATTAATGCCTCTTGTATGCTTTATTCTTGCGTTCTGTTTAAGAAAAAGGAATACAGACATAATTATTTTACTCGACGTGTTTTAATGATAAGATATTTGTTATATGAATTTAAAGATACACAATACATTAAGAAAAAAGCAGATAAGATTACGTTAACATAACGGTTTTCTTAAAAAAAGATTTTTTTTTAAATTTAATTTGATATTATTTATTATTTTTTTTAATTTAATAGTAAGTTTTGAAATTCATGCAGGGTTTTCTTTTTATCCTACAGAAGAACTATTTCTCGGGGATTTTTCCATAGGATATTTTTTGTGGTGAATATCTCAAATGTTTAGTGATGCACTAAAAACAAAAGCAACTAGACATCATTGAGATGGTGACCATCTCAAAGAACTCGCTAAGTTAAGGACATAAATATGAAAAGAATTTAGAGGACTTTGCTTGACTTTAACATTTAGTTCTAGATTTTACACATCCTAAATCATACAAGTATTCTATGGGTGTAGTAAAGCAGAGCGAACAAAGAAGAAAAAACATAGTTTCTAG
>WFKH01003881.1:16814466-16859928 GCA_016163765.1 Magallana hongkongensis | reverse complement strand
GATAGATAGATAGATAGATAGATAGATAGATAGATAGATAGATAGATAGATAGATAGATATCAGCCTTATTAATGAAACGTAGTAATTTGAATTGTGCGAGAACTATTGTATTGCAGTATTAATATCCCAACACAATATATAGCCACTTTTTTTACTAGGTAGTGTGAGAGATCAGTTTTCTTAGTTAAAAAAAACATCATTATCAGAAAGTGTTCATAAGGATACCCTTTCATTTTGATTAACTGGTTAATGAAATTCGGGACAGAAAAAGAGTGACCTACTTCTCAATTTATTTTGATTGTTTAATAAAAAAAAATCAATGGGCAAGCTTTGCCATTAATCTAAAATTGAAATCGATGGGAGAAATTGTCATAGGATATCAATAAGAACACTAGTTATTTCCATTGTATTTTCACAAAGCGCTTTTATTAGCCCATCACTTTGCGTTTTACGAGAAGACAAAAAAAAAATACCAATCGAGTATTTCCCTTAATGACAAAGGAGTTAACAAGGTAATTAAGCAAAACTGATAATAACAGGTTTTTCCAAGCAAGATATGGGCATGGGATCTTACATATGGGACCACTCCGTGTGGATGCTACATGTAGTGTTTGTTGGCTTAATGACGTCATAATTCTTTGATGATATCAAGATCAGAGTTTCCAATCAAAAGAAATAAATGTTAAGATTACCATACGTCTTTTGAATTATACATTATTAAAATAATAAGATAGGAAATAAATGATCGTTGCATAGCTGAATTTTATCTTTATCATTTATCCATGTATCATTGAGAGCTAAAGAGAGAAATTTTACAGTGTTTTTATTACATTCTACTTCTGTTTAATCGCTATTCAGCATCACTATTGACTAAAAATAAAATTCATTTTAATATCAAAGGCAAAACATAAGATGAAATCATAAATAACATTTGTTGAGAAGATCAAAAAACAAAAATTAATAAAAAAAAAAAAAAAACCCAACAATGTTTGCTTTTTTTATGTTTATAGCAGTGGCTTTGCAATCTTTACTTCAAAAACCCGGACTGTTTTTAAAACGTAACATCATTGCATATTCACTCATAACAATAAAACAGGTAAAGAAAAACCAATTTACTGATACATTTATTACTGTGACAATTTTGTTTAATGTTTAGATGTATCAAGATTGTACTGTATCATTGTCTTATTCCGAAAGTCAGCTTGGTATTTGAAACAAAATAAGTAACAAAAATTTACCTTACAAATGACGACAGAAATAATTGAATGCAAGCCATTGTTAGTATGTTTTAAGAATGCCTTTTAATGTTTTTGTTGGGGTATTTTTAAATGGTGGTTTTCCATTATATAATGCCATTTTCTTTAAACAGTAATGAAAACCCATAAAATTCAGACAGTTAACACGACTCTAAGAAAACCATGGATTAATCAGTTAATATACACCGTGGTGTATTCACGATTTTATTGTAATTTTTACTTCCATCCGCAGATATTTTCACCTCGCTAAAATAAACATAATGTATTTGAGAAGTTTTTGTTTTGAAAACAATATTGGGATATCTGTTCTCTAGTTATGTTTTTAAATACGTTACAAACGGCTACAGATACCACATGTATATGCAGTGTGTGATATCGTTCTTTTTTAAACCTTCGCTGATCAATATTGTACATGCATGTACTTGTATGATTATCTAACTTTACTGAAATTTGGCCGACCACATATTGATATGGTGTTATCGACATATAATTTCTTATGTGAATACTAAAACATAATAATTTCTTACGGGTTTTTAAAACATAACGGGGTTTTCATATCCAAATTAAGAGGCGTTAGGCAGACTAACATGTCAAGGTGGTATGGGACACCTCCATATTGTGACGTAATTTTTATCGAAATAAACAAAAAAATCTAGTATAATTTTATATATTTTCTTTCCAAAAAATGTTAACTAACAGCTCAGCGTAATAGGTGAGATCGTAAACTACGAATCTGTAAGTCATGAGTTCGAATCCCGTTGGGGCTTTTATAGTTTTTACCTTTTCAAAAAATTAAAAACATATTTTTAGTCAAATATTGTAAAACTTTGAAAGTTCTTAAGGAATCAAGTGAAATCGTACCCAAACTGACTCGAACCCAAACAGACTCGTAATCAAATAGATCGGTCGAACCCAAAACTATGTGGTCCACTCGTAACCAGACATTTGATTACGACTTCACCAGTGGACTCGTACCCACGGAAAAAATATATTTATACTAAGAAAATGAAATGCATGGTTTTTATTCATATGTTGTTATTTTTGTATATTATTATTAACATTATATGATTTGTATAACAAATTTTAAAATTAAAACTTTTTTGACTCAATTAAGAATAAGTGCCCATAAATTACAGATAGAGGTTGGCAGATATTGTAACCCTATTATTCCAAGGGATGAAAGATATTGTATTAATTGTCATACTGTTGTTGAAGATGAACATCATTTTTTTACTTTTGTATGTCCTCTTTATAAACAATTAAGAAGTGAATCTTGTTCACTTTTTAATAACACATGCATATCTAAACAATTTTTAATATTTTCTGAATAAGACAACCTTACACTTCGCGTTGTAGCTTACAATAGCATTAACGAGGTTGAAAAACTCGTAAAACCCAAGAGGCATTACAGTAAATCTAATGATTTACCGACATCGATATCCTCTAACCTATTGTACAGCTTAAAGAACTTCAACAACTTGATGTATGGAGGTTAACTCTTGGGCATCACAAATTCCCGGAGCCTGTGATATGAATTTTGCTTAATGACACTTTATTATGTATCCAATGCATGTTGATAAAAACATTTAGTATCATTTTCGTCCTAATAGGCAAAAAGTTAACTAGATATGATGATGTCACTGAATAAATTTCCCCACACCTAGGGTTTATTTATTTAAGGATTGATGCATGATCACTATTGGCAAAATATTCTTCTTCTTAAATGGGTGTTTGAACGAAATAAATTGTTCGACTTTAATGGTTGTTTTTCAATTCCCATTTTTTGTAGTTTTATCGTAAATCTCAGTGTGCTTTATATCATCAACGGATTTTTCCTACTCAAATTAGAATAACAGACATTTCAAAAAATTTAATGAGGCCAAGTACAGTTCGAGTGCGCGTGGCTTTGTGCAGCTTTTAATATTCATGCAGTCGTAGGCGCAAGGTTATAACTTCTTTTTGTTTTGTGGTTTTTTTTCAAAATTAATATTGTCCATGACGTTCTTGAGTTGAGAAATTTACCTAAATCGGTAAAACGCTAAAATAGCGCTAACAACAGTTTCGTTTCATGGTACTATAAACTGTGGATGAAGCCGAAGAAAAAAACAAGACTCGCTCATTAATTCTAAGCGGCATTTGATTTTTTAATTAAGGTCGGTCTCGGAATTAAAATTTTGCGCCCTCTGCGTAGGGTATTGCGCATTACTGTCGTAAATTAAACGCAAATGCAGATTAAAATGGTCAAATATACAGGTTATCAGGTAACGTTTTTATTAAAAAAAAAAAAACTTATCATAAAAAATATTTTAGTGAAATGAATCCTTAGAATTATGTTCAGAAGTATTTTAATCATTTTGCCTCTTCTTCAAAATTGACGTTAACCACGTCGGAGTCAATGTCTTACGATGACGTCAGTTGAGACTTTGACGTAAATAAAAAAAAATAAAATAAACGTCGTGCATTTTTTATTACAGCGTCAATAATTGAAATTGAAAATATATTTTGCAAAAGAAAAACATATGCGCGATCCTTTCATGTTTTGTGTGAGTGGAAAGGTATTTTTTTTTATCTATTACAAATAAAATTAAATTTGATTCGTAAAAATTCTTTTATTCTGTACAATTCTAAATGTAAAATGGCTGGCAAGACATGTTTATAGGACCAAACTGTGAGGGCGGATAGCATAAAAACTATCCGTTCAATTTCGTTTTAATTTGGCAAAATGTTTAGCTATCCGTTAACCTTCCATCGCTAAGATTAAAAGAAAATCGTATGTTTGTAATTTTTTAAAAATTGAAAATGATAACCCCCTTTTTTCTATATAATCCTACATAAATGTCGGGGATGATTCGGACTTCAGCGCGGTAAACAGATAAACTGTCCGGTCAATTAACTTCATATTTTGCACATAGTTTACTCATAAGTTGACCTTTCACTGGAAAAAATTACAGGAAACCGTATGTTTGAAACATTCTCCCCCGAGACTCCTCAAGAACTTTTAGCATACAAAAATCAACAAATTAAAAACAAAATGTATGTAACAGTTGCAAAAAACCCCATTAAAACTCAGTTAACAACAAGGAACAAAATATAAATAATATTGACAAGTAATTTATCGTTTACAGATTTCACTTATCAAATCTTTTCCTCTGAAGAGTAAAGGACTGATTATATATGCATCAAATCGACCTAAAGTTTGTAAATATCAAAAATATATCTCATCAGTTTCTTTTACACATTTTGAGCGAGTTGAATCTGTGGAAGTCGATATATATAATAGCACAGGGTGGGACAATTTGGAATAAAGATTTAACATGTTTAAGTTGCCAACTCCGGGTTCTGGGTGGGGGTAAAGCATTTGAGGGGATCGAAGAGATTATTGTTTTAGGGTGGGGCATATCTATGGGGTGTAGTTGACAATGATACGAAGTATGTGTAGTTTCTGATGCGCTTGGCTCCAACGGTGACACCGTAAAACATATTAGTAAAAGGAAAGTGGCAGTGATAATTACAACGACATCTGAGTAGTGACAGGTCTGATTTCTGGATCGTAGCTACTAAAAAGCGTTACCTACCCTCTACGATCTTGAACAATCTTTAACGTAGCTAAACGCTATGAAGAAAAAATGTATCCTAAATATTTTATGCTAACAATTATTCATAAGATGGGTATCTTGTCTGTAAGGTTGTAATAAATATTAAGAAACATGCTTGAAATTAACACTTTATGTCCATCTTAAATTTCTAAAATGATACATTTCAAACTTCAAGACTCGCAAAAAAATGCATTTCGTTCAACAGATCTATGTACCTAAGATTTAGTGGCAATCTTAGCCTATATACTATCTTAAACGCAGCCCTGTTATCTTCCGACAGAGAATGTTAATCTAGTACAAATCTAGACATGGTTTTAAGAAGTCATCCAGGGTCAATACCTTGCAATTGGTTGAACATTTCCTTAAAAGCTGGATGTTTCTTTTCTAGATCTTCATTTCATTTTCAGGAAAAGCAATGACTCCATGGTAACTAAATCCGATTTCTGTTCTCCTCAGCAGTAATTTCCGGCAGATGACGCGTGTTCTCTTTATCCAATAATGTTTGTTGTGTAGCAGTTTCGTCCAGTAAAAGAAGCTGAAATAAAGAAGGAAGAAATTCCTATGAAAATACCGTATATAAAGCCAACAAACAACCTAAAGAGATACAAGAATCACGAAGGAGCCCATATTGGTTCTAATTGTCTGTAGAGTTTTGGAAAATTTGGTATTTTTTCATAAACAGCGTATGGAGATTAACCATATTTGAAAAGAACAATCTTGACGCCCAAGAGAAATCCTTTAGGGTGTTTGGGATGTGTATTTTTGTCCTTTTGGGGGTTATTGGGTTTTTTATGTTTTTGTATTTTTTCTTTTCGATAAATCGAAAAGAATTTTTCCATTGACTAGTAAGACATATGAGTTATTGCGTTCAATTACGTGAACAGTTCAACTAAAAAGGTTCCTTTGACAAAATTTCGTTGAAGTAGGTGTACGTTGTATTTTATGATTAATTGATTTCGTACCAATTGAACATCATTTTTGAACTATTTGTGTTAATTATCTTGAGTAAACAGTCTGCATAAGTAAAGCTTGTGCAGCAGTATAATGGATAGAGATTTACTTTTCAAAAATGAACGTGTAAAGAAAACAGCCAAATTGATAACATGATGACAAATTGTCTACTCGTTACTATCAAAGAAGATATCGAGTAACTAACAATCAGTCATCTGTAGAAACATAGAGAGCAACTCTACAATATTCAAACAAGTTAAAGTTAGTGCGTATAGGACTATATTGATACATATGTAGTAATTTAATAGTGATGTTTAGATACAAATGACACTTTCAACTCTAAAATTATCTGGGGTTTCTATATGGTCTATCAGAGGTCACACGCTGATAGTTTATACATATAACGAACATGATCTATTCTTCCATTTGTGATCGGTATTAGGATCAAATACTGTAGTCATTACTGTATTCATAGCTTTACATTTGACTTTGTATCAAATTACGGATCATTTGAAACAGATCTACCTTTAATATATTCCGAATATGATATAATCAAGAGCTAGAATGTCCAATATATAATTGATTTTCTTTATGAGAGTCTAACACACTGATTCAACTGTCTCGGCGATTATCAATGCATGCCGTCTAATGATGGATGATCTGAGCTATTATCCTAATATCTGTTCGTTATTATACGAAAGCTTTCAAGAGAATATTTGTCCTTATTTATTGAGCTTTTTATATAAGCACTTAAAAATCTGCAATTTCGTTCTGCATAAACAAAACTCTAACATTCATTGTTTTGAAAAATTCTTAAAGAAATGTTCAAAGAAAGCGCACATTGATCATATTTAATGTTAATATAACCGTTTTGTAACAGTGTAGATGGAATGTAGTTTGATATGCACATATGTTAATGAAACAGTATCTGGAACATTTAACAACTCTCACTCAACTTAAAACTCAACTTGGCAGCAATGCTATTTGTTCAGCTGTAGAAATTAAATTAAAAGCTAGGAAATTATAATAATGTTATACTCACTAAATTTCACTTGTTTCAAATACATTTTAAAGACCTTGGTTAATATTTGAATATGATTTTGACTAGTATTTTAAAACAATAATTCAAATGTAAATTTGTCATTTTCATCGGAATTAGTGTAATATTATCTAGCATATGGATAAAACAGGTAAATGTGGGCTCCCCAGAATTTCCTTATAATGACAAAACATGTTGTGTCTCATTACATTTAGTTTTAGAAAGAGTTGGTCATTTTAAAATATTGTATTTTTTATTATTTATATATCTTACTTTATGTTTAATTTGCAATTTTGCTAAAATGAGCAAATTTAGCAAACCTGATAAAATAAGATTTTGAAGTTTCTGTCCAACAAGCTATAGAAATATATTGACTACTGAAATCACTGCACGAAAATCATTAACATAATTGCAAACATAAAAATACCTGTAAGTTATAATTTAGGGTCTTAAATGGTCAATGTCTTAAATATAGAGTTAGATAGTTATACATCATTGTTTGTTTACCTTAGCTTCAAATTCAATATACTTCTACTAAAAGAATTGACTCAAAATGAATTCATTGAACGCGAAAAAATATTTCATTAAATAATAAGAAGAAAGACAAAACAAATCAAAAGTAATCATCGAAATCAAATCACGACTGAAATGCACCAATTCGAAACGACATCGATATTCAATTAAATATTACATCATATCGTGTTTGTTATACATGCACGTGATGTTTATTTGAGTGAAAGTGTTATAAGATTCGGTGACTGCTTTTTTAACAAACAATGCACTTTATTTTCATATTTTTAAATAGCAAGACATGTCGTCACCATAAATTAAATCACTCCTCTTGTGTGTCTCTCTAAGCAAAAAAAGACAATGGGTTTTTTTTTAGAGTGTCAGCAAAATGTCTCCTGTTTGATGTTTTCTCACCGATGTGACTTTTGATGATTTTTTTTTTCGAACGGAGATCATATTTTACGTTTTAATTATCAAATTGACGACAACACCTGATACTTGACAATAGAATATATTCGATAATGTTTGTCTTGCTTCTAGACTAAGATCAAGTCAAAAATTTCTTTTCTTTCCAAAATGGACTCCTCTTGTTAAAATTTGTCCAGCGTCTGACGTCCGTTTTGTTCACTGTAACCATTGAACCTATTTCACAAAAACTTTGCAAAAATCTTTCATTGTATAAGAGGTTTTATGGATTAATTTCAAAGGGCACGCTCCATTATGAATTCTATAAATTGTTTGCTTCCATTTATCATCATCACGTACAAGTCAATTTAATTGACTTTTAATCATGTTGTACATATAAGAGATACAAGTACTGTATATATAGTTGTTTCCAATTATTAAAATCATTTGCCAAAGTCCAATTGTGATGCATTTTGCCACGTTAAATATCATCAATTTTTTGTAACAGATATGACTTTCTGTAAGAACAATCCCCGTTTAAGAAAAAAAAATAGACCTAACTATCACTAAAATGGATGAATTTAAGGAAACATTGGGAAGACGTGGCCATATGTGTACAGTTATAAGTTTAGACATCAATTCAAGTCGCTACAGTAAAATAATACCGGTATCATATAACCATTTATGAATATTGGAACAGGTAGACACGTACTTATATAAATTACAGATCTGATACAATAATAGTTTAGTTTTATCAAAAAAGATTCCAGCTATTAGAAGACCATAGAACAGATTAATAGTTAAACCATTCAGGTTCTTTCAATAAAATCATTAAATTCATGGGTAGAGAATGTTTCAAAACAAACAAACACACAACACTGTGCCGGAGAATTATGCCAGTGCCAAGGTGGCATTTTTTGCACCCGTGTAAGCTGCATGTATCGAACAATTCGAATATGCTATATTATAGACCATTGCTTAAAGAGTTTATAGCCACCTTTGATATTACTGTATTTCACCTGTCAGGTAAAATATTTACCTTTAAAAGATAAATTCTTACAGGAAAATATTTTTTTCAATAGGAAAAACAGTTTTCCTGTGAGATTTTGGAATTTCCTACCGGATTAAAAGACATTCCTGTGGGATTATAAATTCCGATAGGAAATCTTAATTTCCTATAAGAAAACTACCTGTCTGAATCAAATTCCTGCAGGAAATATTTTTCTCTTATAGGAAATATGATTCCTATAGGATTTTTAGAAATTCCTATAGGATTTTCAATATTTCCTTTTAGGAAAAATATTTCTTCTATGGGAATTATTTTTTTTCCTATGGGATATTGAATTTTAAAGGTAAATATCCCACCTGTCATATGAGACATACTTAAAACAAAAGTGGTTATATACTCTCTAGACAATGGTCTATCATTTGGTATATATGGATTTTTACGAAAGTGCATCGTAAGCTGGTGCAAAAATGCCACCTTGGCACTGGCATAATTATCCGGCACAGTGTTACAAACACACACACACACACACACACACACACACACACACACACACACACAATTATATGACCACCTTATAATAAAATAGCCACGGTACGTACATATCATAGCATCGTTTGATTATGAAAAACCACAATTAATTATGAAAAAAATCTTCACATGAAAAAACCCCACTTATTTTAGAAGTGGCGTGCTATACTTTTTCAAAAAACAAAAAACCATATGACACAGTTTTACAAATAATCATATGCATCACCATCTTGATGTAGACAATCTTTTTTTGAAGTTTACATGTCAGCAAATATTAAGTATATCATATCGTAAGTTATTCATGTTGTCAAACAGATTCTTTTGTATGTCCCACCTATACATATATATTGGACAAGGTTTTTTAAAGTTTTCCATTAGGTATATGTCCACCAGATAGGTTTTGGCCATTTTAAAGTGATATCATTCTTCCTGAAAACAAATTAACAATCTTTTAACAATGAAACAATAAAATCGTACAAATAATTTTATCCACATACCACAATTTACTGTAGAAATAGCAAGTATCACATATTTTCCTCCGTTCTTTCTAAAGTGTCCTATACAATAAATTTAAGAAAGCAGACTCAAAAATGTCGTTGATTCAATTCAATAACAAGGTGTTTTTAAGCTGCATTTAGACTGTCTTTGCCAGATATTGTTCGTCGTTTTAAAATGGATAAAAGTATGCCAGGTTTATTTAAGGTCTATCCATTGGAAGCAGGACAATGATATATGACATGAAGAAATCCGAAGGCCTTCACATGTCCAGATGTTAATATCAATGAAGCAACTTAAGAATTTTTTTTGACTTGTTTAACTTTATAATTTTAAGCATGGACTTTGATTTAACAAGGCATATTCAATAAGTATTACTTTCTAAAGTCTAACCTTCATTTATAGGTCAAACTAGCTTTGTTGGTGAAAACAACTGATTCGAAAATTTCAAAGAATAACGTTCTTCCATTCAGTCAACTGATAGGTAATAAAAAGGTGACTGATAGGTAATAAAAAGGTGACTTAATGACATAGCTCTACCATTCAGTCACCTTTCCAGACCTTTCAGTTGAATTAATGATACAGGTTCATCTTGTATTCCGGTGAGACCGACTTTAATGGCGACCATTTTGCATCCCCACTTCCATATATGTCACACTATCGAATTCATGAATAACACCCAAGAATTGTATGAAAAATATATGCATTGGCCTCCGCAATTTAAAGAAAATTATCCAGAATCTCTCATTTGTTTTAAAACATGCTGTAAAAAACATCAATGTCCATGAAAAATAATCTATAAGATCAAATTGCATCTGAGTTGATCCATAGCCCTTGCAGATTTTTAATTTCGTTATCTTCAGCATTCGCTGTATATTTCACAAACAGAATTCATTTAAACCAATGCTGATACTGAATCATTTTGTACCCAGTAGTCCTCAGTCTAGACCTTGTGATTTGCACAGGGACATACTGAAAAGAAGCTTTTATAAATAAATTAACCCACGTGTATAAATCAAGCCTGGAAGGCTAAAACTAACAAATGACGATTAAGTAGAGAAGTATTTAATATGTGAAAACTAGGAGCTCGTCGTTGATATTGGTAGGATAATTCAGAACTCAGATAATAAATTGCACCGATGATGTGGGGTTTAATGAAGACAATTTGGTATCAAGTGCGTAATCGTAATTAAAAGTTTATGAATGAAGGGGGGGGGGGGTTCTAATACAACATGATGTTAACACAGCTTCTATTTCGTTATACAAACAGAAAATATTGTGGGAGTGATGATTTACTGTTAATTAGACTTCAGAATCGTAAAATTAACTATTCATCGTGAAAATATGTATCTCGATATTTACCTTTATGATAGAAGAGTATATTCAGGCAAATGGTCAACGATTTTTTTCAGCAGTTAATTTTCTAATTAAGATTTTGCGATGCTTGTCGGAGCCCTTCATCCCTTACCAATCAAATAAATACCTAGCAAATAAAGATCATAGAACATCCTATTAGTAAAAAAAACATTTATACTTAAAGCTGACATGAATTCATAAAAGCATTTGGTCGCCATAATAATTTCCATCGCTCCTCAACTGCTACTGGGTTATATATATTCCGGTGTTATATAGTGTCTTTTCCCCCTAGCCATCTTTCCCCCCGGAAAAATGGCTATATAGCAGTTTTTTCCCCACGGAAAGCTGACTATATAGTGGGTTTTCCCCTCTTTTATAGCCAGATTACCCCCACGGAAAACCTACTATATAGTAGATTTTTCCCCCGTTTTAC
Organism: Magallana hongkongensis; assembly: GCA_016163765.1. Classification (NCBI taxonomy): domain Eukaryota; kingdom Metazoa; phylum Mollusca; class Bivalvia; order Ostreida; family Ostreidae; genus Magallana; species Magallana hongkongensis. The sequence goes on along the minus strand of WFKH01003881.1, from coordinate 16,848,349 downwards.
ATTCCGGTCATGTTTATGGCGGACCATCCAGGTGGCAATATTTTGAAATATCTTGGATGATATTGATTACTCATAATAAAGGGTAAAAATGCATTTATAAATACATAGTATAAAATACATGTTTTTCATCCCTGATATGAACAAAGGCACGCGCCATCATTACACTTTATTTCACCCTTTGTTGCACCTTTTTGGAACACTTGTGCAACTAATTATTCGGATTTCGGAATACTTAGGATTTTTTTTTTCGTTTGTCTTTTTCTTTTAATCGATGCATATCTGCAATTTGGACTCTGACGTTATGACATGGACATTTGTTTTATAGAAGACGTCACAATATATCTGAGCGTCAAAAATACGCGGGTTTGGATATTGGAAAACTAGAATAGCTGGATAAAGTTTTTCACATGAAAATATAATATCTATCAAAAATATGATCAAAACAACAGTACATGACAAAATCTGTATCACACTCAAATCAAACCTCGACCAATATCAGCCCTATGGCTTTTGGGCTGATATTGGAGTCTCGGGTTGATTATGGGGTGCATGCATGGTACAGATTTTGCCATGCATTATTTTCTATGAATTAAGCTCCTCCCAGGAAAATAACTGACTAATCTTGACTTAGTTTTGCGAAGGAAGGATTTATCCTACGAAACATTTACTACAAAAGGTTCTTTATACGTAAAAAAATTCAAGTTTTAAAAACTGTGAAAACACACAAAGATCAGAAGGTCTGACGCACGGAAAGGGAAAAAATAGTGGTTTAAATCTCTTTTTTTTTTCTTTTGAGATGAAGTTTAAATGATGTTTCAAAGGAAGTGTTTTTAAACTCTATTGAACCATATCAAAACGTAAAAAAAAATAATAAAAAATTCGTCTATTTTAAGATAAATTAAAAGAGAACAAGACGTAAGTTATTACGAGGATTGGACGCGGGTCACCGAATGAGAAACCATTAATCAAGTCATCGAGACCGTCGCTGGGAAATTCTAAGGACAAAAATCAAGCATATGCATTAATCAATTTTAATACAAAATCCATATTCTGCATTAAATATCAAACCTATATAATCTTACAAATAATAAAGATTAAAATAAATCAATTATCAGGATATAACGACGAACGCTCTGATGTATTAAATCCGTCCGTAAAGATAACAGTAGCATTGTATAACTCTGAAAAAAAAACCCTGAACCATTGAAGATAAATCGAAGATATTTTGATTATTGTTCTCGAGTATTTACAACTTGGTACAATTCAATGTAAACTCATACGAAACAAGAATTAACAAGAATGATGAATCATTTGATTGCGAATTTCGAACATATGCGCATCATTACATTCGTAAGTCCAGAAATATTAAATTAATAATTCTTATCAAATGTTAGATATAAACAAAAATATTTCATGCCCACTCTGATTAAACCATTTCATAAATGTCTTTTTTATCTACTTGGAGGTGATATATACTTTCGAATGATATCAATCATCTTGCCTCGACGAAAATTGGTTAAGGTCTTAACACACTATTACTTCATGAGCAATCCTTGAGATCTTTCAAAGATTCTCTAAAATAAAGGTTTAGCCACAAAATTGCACAAACAGACAGAATACCAAATAATTACCTAAATTAAGTTCTATGTATTTCATGATACGTATGTTCAATTTTCAGCGTTGTCTATTAAAAAAATAAAACAGCAAAACGAAAACAACCTGTACAGATGGATACAGGTATACGCAACCTGGGGGTGTTAAACATTGATTTTAATCCTTACTGGGTTTCCATCAATATTTTTATAAAATCTGAACCAAAATTGTGAGGGAGAAACCCTACTATGGGGGAAGGCTACTATATAGTAGGTTTTCCGGGGGGGGAAAAGCTACTATGGGGAAAAACTGCTTATACAACACCGGTCGAGAAAGTTACGGTCAGTTGCTCTCTGATCGATTCATGTTGCACGGACTTCTAAAGGCGTGAACTACACTTTGTTGTAATTGAAATAAAAGAAGATACAATCAATAAAACATAAAAAAGGGACGGTTCCCTGTATATTCTTTGAAAGAATTCCAAAGGTATCCGCATTATCTTGCTCAGATTGTGCTGCCTTACTTCGCGTACACATCGAACACGCATCGTTTGTTGTTCATACAGAGTGCATAACGTCTACATCATAATTATTATATTTATAACTACCAAGTAATTTCTCCTCTGTTTCTTAAGAAAACTGATTGTGATTCATATAGCTCTATAGCAACTAACAGGGCTGAAATCTACACGATCCAGTTCTAACCAGTTTATCGATCGGTCGAAACCTTCAAATCACGGACTGCACGAAATAATCATGATGATGTCAGACTCAAATTCCCATATAAGGCGGCTTGGCTATTTCTTTTATCCAACGTATTGATGTACATTAACAATAATTTAGTTACTTTTTAATTACTCTTTACGATCAATTCATTAATTTGTTAAAAGAAATATGTAAATATAAACAAAATGCTTTCTTTGATCATTCTTGCTGGTTATGAAGGTAGCGATCATTGCAGAAAAATTAACGCGGGTTATGCATTTTTTCAGTCTGTTTTGTTTCGTCTTTCATTGGATATTCATTACCAATGCAGTGGTTGTAATTTTTTTTTTTCCAAAACGCTTTTTTTCTACAAATCTTTCCGTACTAATAATACGTGTATCTGAATGCAATGAAGCCTGAATAATGCTTTTGGTGTTTTATAGGGGGTGTGTAGCGATGAGCGTAATAAAAATGAGCATAATAGAAATCGAAAACTAATATGGCGGTAGTCGTAAATAAAAATGAAATAATGTCTATTTATAAATTCATGTCAGCTTTAAGAAGGCTAGATGGTCGTAGCCATTTTTAAACTGTATAAATCTCCTTAAAAAGAAGACCTCTCTATAAAGATTTAGGAGAACATTCAAATTTTAAATCTAAATAAGTGAAATTTTTCTTTCCAAAATTTTGTCAATTTACTAAATCTAGTTTATAGCTAAAAGAATCATTTTTAAAAAACGAGATTGATCTAATGGTTATTAAAATTTGTTGACATCGAACCTCCCTTAGTGCAAATTGTTCATTTTACCTAATATCTAATAAAAAGCGTCCTCATATTCAAAATATTAGCAATATTATGTCTGGAAAAAGTGTCTCAAGGCTAAAAATCAACGGATTTCTGTAAAAGAAACGTCTTTTCAATTGATCTGCAGACTTATTGTTGACGTCAGATAGATAAGAGTCATCATTGGGAAACTACTTGGAATTGTAGATATTTCACATCAAAATGCCAATTAACCTTACGAAGATATTTTACCCTAAAAATACCAATTAACCTCTCGAATGTGAAGAATAATTGCAGTACTGACATCCAAAAGACACACATAAATTCCTCATTCTGTAAGTTATCGCCTGGTAGACATTGAGCTATCTATTTTGGTTAATCTATTGTTACGACTATGTTATTATCGGTTTCCAAGAAAACACTAGATTTATTAGCTTTTTAAACATGTTTTTGAGCAAATAATGAAACCACAACTTTGAGTCTTCATTTTTCATAGTAACCATTCAGATCAGATATTCATATAGTCTCTTTACTTTGCCCAAATTTGGAGAGAATTATCTTTTAATAGTGGATTGCGACAATGCGTTTTTTTAAACAAAAATAATATCTCACGAAGACAGTATCTGGGGTTTTTTTTTGTTTTTTTGTTTTTTGTTTTTTGGTTTTTGGGGGTTTTTTCAGCAAAAATTACATATTTCAGTCTACGAATTCTTGCAGCTTGAAATAAATCTAGGGCCTTAAGTAGCGATGATCTAAACACATATTTTTTTCCGGTTAGATTGTGCCATAGCTGAGGCTCAAGCCCGTTCAAAGTTCAACTTCGTCTGATAGTTTGAAAGTTGTTAACCAAGAAACATAATCAAATCGTGTGTTATATAGGGCACAGTGCAAAAGAGCTTTAAAATGGAGTCATTATTTTGCATATACTTGATAATCGGGGAACCTCAGTAAAAGACGGTTTTGAAAGTTTATCTTAGTTAATCTGGAACTGAAAACCTTTTCTCTCTTTTTTCCAGGTTAATCTGAAACTGTAAACCTTTTCCCTTTTAAACCTTATTTCCAGATCTTTGTCTTCTGACCTCTACTGAAATTTTTACAATTCAGATTTTAAAAAATGACCAATGTATCAACGCAATAAATAATTGTGTCATAAAATCTTAGACGCAAAGGGAAACATAAAACATGTATGTAATGGTATAATGTATATTGTATTTATAATATAGTTGAAGGATAAACAATTTTTCTCTCTTATTCTTAGTATTTCAAATATATTTCCGGGCTTTGGTATCTCTATAGAAATGAAGAATGCAAAGATTACGTCAGCAGATCTTTATTGTTGAATTACTAATTGTTGTTTTGAATCGTCATTATTTCGGGCAATATCATATAGCATTGCATTGATGCAGATGAAAGCACTATAATTATTATCTTGAACAAACAAGAGAAGAACAAAAGAAGGAATGGGAGTATCGTATTATTAATCCCATGGAAATCTAGATCAGTCTTAGATTATCACAACAAAAAGAAAGTACGTAGCAATACATCAAATATCGATTTCCATGTTGGTTATATGACCTTGTAAATTGATCTCACCAGGGTGTTATTTCTTAAGTTTTTCAGATTCCTACAAGACAAATGTAATTAAATTCGCCTTGATATCAAGTTCAAGATATCAGGATTTATATTTTTAAAATTTTAATTAATTATGAAATGGTTGGAAAGCAGTTCAGAAACTCAAGATAAACTATGTGTGATAAATCATAAGATTTTATTTAGATCTACGTGTGTACATTAATAACGATATAAAAATAACCCAGACTACATTTCTGTATATATCATAACGAATGTTTTTTCTGATGCTCGAAAATTTTCCAACAACAGATGTTTAGTCAGAGAACGTTAGATACACCTCCAGATACATTCTGGTAATATATTGTCATTTTGAAATATCCCCGCTTCTTTTTTGTTGCTAAATATGAAGAAATTCGAAGAGACATTGTTCCCACTCGGTGTCATCATCTATTTTTTTACTAGATAACCAAGAAACAATACGTATCTCAGAACTAGTAATTTTCGTCTTTCTACTAAACAACACCACGTAATTAAAAGCTGTTTTTGCCCTTTAATGCAAATTATCGTATTTTGGTGGGTTTTTTTTAAATTTCACATGATTTACATGTAAACTCATACCAATGAGGGTTCTAAATAGAAAAAGAAGCTTTATACATTTTGATTTACCATCATCAATGATACAACACGATCCGTATGATTGATAGTAATTAACTATCATAAAATTTATTCATTTAATATGATCGATTTATAAAAAGCCTCGTTTTTTATGTTTTTTTAAACAATTTTTATTCTATATTATACATGAAAGATCTCGCTACAAATATTAGGGAAGGTGGATGGTTAATAAAATAACCACCAGATTTGCTTTAATTTTTAATGTGATATTTTTAGCTATAAACTATTATTTAGTGATGAGAAGAAAAACCATCCAGTCCTCTTACATTGTAATTGGACTGTCAATATAAATAATTATCTTAATGAATCCCTACATCTGTTACATATATTGAAAACCAAGTAGACATTTTACCTTTCCATATTAGCGAGATTTTGATTTTTACCAGCCAGTTTTAAACGGATTTACACTTTTCTCTTTTCATGAAAGCAGATTAAGTGAAATATATATCTTATATACTCCTAACAAAAATTTGATAATCTGTGATAATCTCGAGATAATCTGTCTACATCTCATCCTGTGCCATCATCTATATTGAGTTTTCAGAAAACTTGAATATTGATCGTTTTTTAAACAAGCAAAACTATTTTAATTTGAAGGAGAGTAATAAAACATAATTAAAACATAATAAGCAGTCTTTAAATTAAAAAGACGAAATTAATAAGACTAGTATTATTTATTTCTAAGACTATTTGTTCGATCACATTTCACATTTTGTGTATGCATTTGACTATACTGCCAATTGCTATCTCACAGTTGAAGAAAAAGTATTGGCATGCATAGAGGCTTTCGTTTGTTACAGTGTATATATAGAGCCTATTCCGCCCGGAACTTTCTATTTCGGTTACTTTATTGGAGCGACATTTTGGTATCGAGTCTGCAATCATGAGATTTCCACGATATATAAAGACTTTTCTGAATTTACGGAATATAATTAGATTATGGTCAAAAATAGAATATCCTGTAAAAGTTTAAGGCAGATCTGATGGGCAATTTGTTGGCTACCCAACCTCCTTAATCTATTTTCTGATTTTTGGTATATGATCAAAAACGTATTTTCCACAATATACATGTATAACTTAAAAGTATAAAAGATTTATTTCAAAACATTGCACATAAATAATTATAGGCACATCCGTTGATATAATACATGTATTTTGTTTAAATCGCACAATATGGTACTTGGACATATAACTTGCATTAATTAACAACTTTTTGTCCTAGGTTGCTCCTTTCTATCTTATTTATCAAAATGGAAAGTATCTTAGAACCTCGGTTAAATTTTAATGAAGCTTAATATTGATTTAAAATATATTTAGATATACGGAAGGTATTAAAAGAAGTAATAGAGACAACCCAGACTTTATTTACATCATACTGAATGTTTTCGTTCATAAACGAACAATTAAGCATGCATTTCTACCCACGAAATAAGCATTAGTTCCTGGTGTGATCAAATTTTAAAGATCGGCTCAAGTTAATACCCTCTTATGTTCTTTTTAACTGCTGTTTATCAAAACCGCATTCGATAAGACTCTTTCGTTTTCGCCTTTCCATTTTCTGAATTGAGAATCTCGATCACTAAAAATTCAGTATCTGTCTTAGAACTTTTTGAGGCTTGGTTTACAATTGCGTGTCAGTCTTTGTAATACGTACTATTTTTGTTCTTCCAGTTTTATACACAACATAATCAAATACTATGTTTACTTTTTAACGTCAACTTACTTCAATAACACATTTATGGCAAACACTTGCGAAAATCGGGCATATTTCAAAATTTATAGGGATCGATTTATATGTTTTTATATGTTCAATTTTGAAAATATTACTTCATAACATGGTTAATTAGTTAATAATTAATTCCCCATAATGTCCGCCGGATCAGCCGAGTCGGGCCTGTATCAGATGAACAATAAACAAAAAACAAGTAGAACTTTTAACCTTTGAGCTAAACTGGACTGATGGCAAATTCATGTTGCATAGTGCTCGTTTGAATTAACGGTTTCTATTACAGCTTTTGGGATAATTTGAATAGTGGGGAAACAGTGCCCATGGTAGTGAAACATTGTTGGTTCAAAGGACGTCATTTCACACTTCAAAAGTAAATTTCCTTGTACAGTATACAATTGCTTATTTCAAATTTTAGGGGTATCCATGGCGTCAATTGCAAGGAACAATGGGTCACCACAAACAATGATTCCCGTTTTTCTATACTTCAAATAAAGAAACCAAATGTACGTAAAACCGTTCATTACAGGTTACTGTGACGCCGTATACGCGAAAGAAAGCTTAATATATTTAAGTGTATTTACAGAAAAAATCTTTACAACGTACAATGTCTCTTCGCTTACAACTTAATTAGAGAACACAATCAAAATGAATAAACACGTCCTAAACAAGAGTTTTCAATTCTACCCAGGGGCTTCCTGGTGTAACTGTGAAAGTGAAATGCTCAATATTGCAAAAAAATTTATGTGATATTAAATTAATTTATAGTGGCCATTTTTAGACTGTATAAATCACCTAAGAAGAAGAGCTTTGTATAAAAATATAGCAAAATATTCAAAGCTAAAATATATGATTTTTTTCTGTACTCAACAACAGTTTATAGCTAAGCAAACCATATCCAAAAATTTAAGGAAGACTTGACTTACATGTATTCCTGTTTGCTCCTTAGAGAGCATACGGCCGCAACCAGTCCCCGCCAGCGGACTGTTTTGGGTGACTTTCTTTAACTGGGCCCAGGTGAAACCTGCCTCTTTTATGGAAGACCTGATGGTTAATTTGTTGACCACCCAGCCACAAAATCATATAATTTTCTAAACTATTCCTCAGTGTATATTAAAAGAAGGTGTTGCAGTTCCTATGATAATTTTCCCTAAAGGAGTTGCAGATAAAATGGAAAATTTAAAGTTACAGAATTTGATATAATTCTTTTTTTGCTTGCAACGTTGTATATAAAGCAGTGTAGAATTTTATCTGGAAAGTTTATATTACATTTTAAAAGAACATTATATAAAATTGAAAGTGGTTACACAGACAAAAGTGGCAGATTTCACGCTTTGTAAAAGGGGAATCCTCATTGTTGTGAAAAACTGCCTCCTTGAAACAAAATTAATTTAATCTTAACGTTTAGAGTAAGACAATTTCTTGAAAACTGCCATTTCCGATTTTTGTTTCATAGAGGCATATTTTTTAAAAATCTAACTTTTGGGTAAAATCCTTAATACCTTAGAAATCTAAGAACGCTGTGTTAAATTCCCCCCTCAAGTCATGTCTAGATTAGTCGAGTGGTAACGCAGTTAGAATAGAGAGTAACCGTGTCCGACTTTTTTGATTGGGTTCGAATCCCGAAACAGTTAGAATTTTTTTTTATACATATTTCTTTTAATCGCATGAAAAGGTAATGTATATAGAAAATTTAAGAATGTTAGAATAAAGTTATTTAAACGCTTGTTAATGTAATATTTTGCATGAGTGCTTAATTTTTTTTTCAAAATCTCTTACTGTGTAAAGTCCCCGTTATAAACTTGAATTATTAACATTTTCTTCTTAACAAAAGGATTTTAAAACAATGTACGCATCAATGTAGAAAGTTGATTTTTCCCTTTTTTATGAAATAACCTGGTATGCCGATTTCAAAAATACATGTACAGGTTGTTAAAAACAAAAAAAAATCATTAAAAAAGTATGAATCGGTAATGAAGCAATAGGTTAATGAAAATATGTACGGATAAATTTGTTCCACTTTTTTATCTGGACTAGGCGTTTATTTAGATACTATAGAAGCATGCGATGATTATAATTACAACTGACGGTTTTGAAGAGTCAGAATCAGATTTATTCATGCAGCTCCAAAGAATGATACTTTGAACACGCTGGACAGTTGAAATCAATTGACATAATTTATGTTAACATCAAAATACAGAATATATGGTCATCTTCCTAACTGCATTTGGTGGTTGCCGTGTTCGATAGAAATGCGCATAAAATGTTTGTGTATCACTGTATTTTGCCTACATACGGAACATACCCGTTATGTAAATATAGTCGTCTACGTAATGTGTCTATATTTAGATATGACTCTTCAAGCGATACGGATATTTAAATTAAAGGTCCTTTTCACGTTAGGGAATATTCCCGCTGTTTTGCAACACTCTCTTTTATAAGTCGTGTATTTTTAAGTGAATCCTATTACCAGACTAGTTATTCTTAAGTCACCAGAGAAATTCAGCACAAACAATGCAGACAAATAAATCTAAGGTCATTTAAAAAAAAAATTCATAACAATATTTCAAGTCAGTGTATATTTTGTGATCACCAATACATTACCTACAATTATTCAATTTCGCCATTATTTTAAAAACAGCTTTAATACACATGATAGTTGCATTTCAAGTACTGAAATCGCAATGTTGCAAGACGTTATTTAATTAATGAGCAGTAGTTTGCATATTCATATCAAAAATTACTTTCACCAAGGGATCAAGTTCTACATCATGACACATTTAGCTTTGTCCTTATTGATAACAGATTCTTTAATTTGAAAACAATGTATCCATTTTAATTAAGTCTCTAGGGAATCATTACGTGATGGGTCTAGTCACGTCAGTGTGTTATACGTGCCTTGTACTTATTATACACTGTAAACAGAAAATACGTGGAAAACATTTGACACATTTCTGATAACTCTTTATTCCGCATTGCATAATTATGTTTCAATCACCTATTACATCACTTTCCTCCATTGTGATTTCCTGATATTATTAAAAAAAAAAGAAAAAAAATGTTTATGGTTTTGAAATATTTCCTGTTTTATCAATTTTCAACATCACAGTTGACCATTTATCTGAAGAGCCCTTCCTATTAATATCATTAACTGCCAGTCTTGCAAAGAAATGATACAGGAAACGAATAAAAATCTTCAAAGAAAAAAAAATAATCAGGAAACATATATCTCTTTCAGATAAAGCAGGGTTGCTTCCTTCTTGTTTCTAGTAATCGTCTCCACGGCTGATGACCTCTTTACATGTGGGTCTCAGGAGGATGGTGTGTTCAAACTGGGCCGTGTAGCACCCCTTGGTGTCACACAGTGGGGGGTAGGGGTCCAGGATACCCACATCACACAGGTTTTTGAGTGCTATGAGGTATTTAGTCTGTCCCAGTCGGTCCAGCCAGCGCCGACAGAAGGCTAATGTCCCAAAGTTCTGGTTTATCACGCTCAGCAGCTGCTTGGATTTTTGTACCCTGTTGATGAAAAGTAATAAAAACTTACGTAGTTATGGCAAAACAGAATACATTATTAACATGTAGTCTTTTCATCAATTAATAAAATTACTGATAAACTGTATGCAGGGTTATTTTCATCCTGTGTTATTTCCTCCCTTCTACATTTGCGAATGGTTTCGCCCTGTCTTGAATTCGCCCAGACAAAATTGTGATTAAAGAGAGATAATTTGAGACATTGTAATTCGCCCAGTCTTAAATTCGCCCGCTGACAACAAGGGCGAAAGGTGCGAGAATAAAACAGGGGCAAATATTTCCCTGTATACAGTACTGAATTCTGTTGCAATAAACTTATTAAGGACTAACTTTCAAAACAGCTTCAACTGGCATTTGGTCATCTAAATTTTACTTAGTATCATATAAATTTAATAAGTTCTAACCTCAGAGGGACGTGTCCAACTTCAAAGTTCTTCATGTAATGTGATGTTTCCATATCATCATGGACAACCCCTTTTCCTGTACTTCCAAAAGTCTCTATGGCATAAAATTCCATTTCCTGTTACAAACAAATTGAATTTTATGCATTAATATATCATATATTAATCCAGTATTTTGAAAAAAGAAACTTAAGGCAATCATTTCATTGGCAACGACAAACAATTCTTTTCTTGTCTTTTTTTAAAAAATTAGATTTGAGCATTAAAGGAAGCTAGAAATGGCTGAAATATCAAGATTTTCTTGGAACTGCAACTGTAACCTTATTGTGTCAGAAATTTATTTTTAAGGGATATGCAACTGTAAACATTGTATGAGATGTTGATTCTCAAAGAAGCATTCTAGTATGAATTTTTTACCTCCATTCTTGTGGCCTCCCCTCCCTTTACGATGGGGACGGTTTTCCCGGCATGGATCCTATACGGACTGATGGAGTGACCATTGAGATTGCGTATGGATTTCACTGAGGGAAAAATTTATATGATATACATGTTTAAGCATGATTTCATTATCTTAAAACAAATACATATCCACCTTGTTTATCATTAATCATCTGTTTTTCTAACCCCTCAACCATTCTTTTTTTTAAATTTTTGTATCTATTCCTGTATACATATATTCGAAAAAAAATTTAGTAATAGCTGAATTAAAATTCTAAATTAAATGCAATGCACTATATTCTTATTCATTTAATACATAAATAAGATTTTATCATTATGAAGTTAAAAACAGACCAAATACCCTGATAAGTTTTGCCATCTAATTCCACCTCATAAGACTCCATCACTTCCTGGATCCTCTCCCCAATATCACATAATCTCACATCTATACCAGACTCCTATACAAAGACATGCATGCACAAAAAGTTAATATGAATCAAATTGTATACTGCATAAATTTAAAAATCAATAAAACACATAAATATCAATTTATAAATTTCTCACAACTTTTTAAGATAAATCATATCGTATGGATAAGCAATTACTTACAATCTCATTACTTTTTTTTAATACATCATATCATAATGGATAATTTTTTAAATAAACACTGGATCACCAATGATTTATAATATGCATAAGAAAGGTATTTATTTAGCTGATCTAAATGTATTTTTTACAGATAAATGACATCTATTTTCAATCAATGATTATTTTAAATGTCCTCAGAGCATGACTTCCTTCCTACCTGTATCATGGCACAACTGATGCGACTAAATATAAACTCTTGGACAGTGCTTAATTTCGTTGTCTATAAACCAATTAATAGAACTCAGCATGCATTATCTATACTAGACAACATACCTTGATGCCTGTGTTTGTTGCATCTTTGACAGCTTGAAGTAATCTGTCATATTTCGGGTTGAAAGATAAGGTGAATGCACAGTCTATAATCCTTCCTAAAGAAGAAAAATAAATCCTTACAAAATGTCCTAGACAGTGTCTAATCTTAACTGCATTTAACAATCACTCTACATGTACTTTCATTGAACTGATGCCTCATTAAAATTTCTTCAATAGCTTATCTTCTTTTATACAAATATATGTATGTAAAATTTTATTGAAGTTCACCTAAATACTTTAAATGATTGATGCATACAAAGTCTTTATTTCCCTTTATTTCCCTAAGAATTCATCTATCATAGAGGGTTGGGAGATATATACAAATATACAAAATAGTAATAATATAATTATAAAATATACAGAAAGTTCCCTTATAAGAAATTGGCTATCATAGAGGACCAAAAAAATCTAGAGAAAAAAAAAATTTTTTTAAAGATATATTTTATAAATGTGACTAGCTGCAGAACTGTAGCTTTACAATTTAAATTTTCACAGAATATATTCCTAAATTAGTTTAATAAGTCTAAAACCGTGCACAACTTTTTGTGCACAAAAAATGTACAGTTTTTGTAGCTCCACAGTCTGTCAACCCAAATTTCCTGTGGAGCTACAGTTCTGCAGCTGAAATGTGACAAAATGGCTACCATTAATGTGTGTTCCAAAGTCGATTTTGCAGACATCGTCAACCCCCAGGACAGTGGGGTCCCCAGCGTTGGGCGTGTAGTGGGCAGCACAGTGGTTCAGGGAGCACCCTGTCGGGAACGCAAGCCCCGCCTCTAGCTTGTTCTCATTGATCAACTTCCTGGCCGAGGTTTCCAACGTCTCACTGCACAAAAGAAAGGAGTCAGTGATTGTGTTCATTTCTACAATATCTTGTTAACTTGCTTTACATATGTTTGGATTTTGAACTCTACATTTTCCTACCCACCGCCATGCTTTGTGATTGATGTTTGAAACTTGTGAAAGTAAAACTTTCATTTATAAACACACGTATGATACAGTGGCAATGACGAGTACCGTACACTGTGCGTTGAATGGCTAAAAAATTTAATGCTACAAAATAAGAATTAAATGATACAAACTTAAGTATATAAATCTTACCAAATGTCAATCATGGTCATTCCAGGTTTAATATATTCTTTCATGTATTTTCTTGTCTACCAAAAAAAAAAATGATACTTTTCAACTTCACATGGAATAATGTTTTCTCTCATATTGAAATTTTGTCTACCTGGAATTTTGTTTGCCTTATCTGTCCTTGAAATTAATGAACTAAATACAAAACAATGAATTTTCCACTAATAAAATCAGAAATATCCGCTGTACCTGTCTGTGGGCCTCAGCAGCTTGTCTGACTTCCTGGTAAATGTAATTGTTGGCCCTATCCAGAGCTCGCTTCTCTTCATTTGTCATTCTGTCTTTTGCTGTTGTACTAAAAAAATATATACAGAAATAAACATAATGCATCTGAGAAAAAAAACAAAATACATTTTCTAGGCTCAGAAAATGCTCTTACTATAAGTCATTGATAAAATAAAATTGTCTCATTTTGGATTTACAACGAAATCAATTTAATTGCCATCCAACTTGAACTGACCATCTTGAAACATAAAACTTATCAGCCATTTGCAATTTATAACAAATCTAGATAGAATGACCAAGACTATATGTCAAACATTTTATATACAGAATTATCTATTAATAATGCAAACAGGAATTTAAACTTTTTTTGCACTGTAGGAGTGCATAAAAATCTTATAATAAATAATGCAGTTAATTTTCACTGTTTTAAAAAGGGGCCTCTGGCTTTTGAATTGGGAAAAATTATCAAAGTGTTGGTATACGGAAAAATCTAGTATTACTGTATATATAGATAACTATACAGTAAATTAAATTGATTTCTTTTAAATCCATCTTTTGCATATTGTATTATTATTTATTTTCAGTGTTTTCTCTATTCTTTAAAATCATAAAAAATTCTCTGTTTTGTTGTTGTTGTTTGTTTTTTGTTTTTTTTGTTTTTTTTTTTTGGGGGGGGGGGGAGGGGGAAGGGTTGACAAAAAAATTATTGGGAAAAAGTACAGGGTAAATAGGGAAAAAAAATCAGTGATATTTGGAAGGGGAAAGGGCCGAAATTCGGACCTAAACTGGCTGTAGAAAATCATTGTAATAGGATATTGTGCCATAATAAATCGGATTCAGGCAGCCAGAAAAACAAGGACCAGTTTTTCTTGGCTTAAATGAATGGACATCAATGATCATGTCTTGTTTTTCTATACATTGGTTTAGGTAAGAGTTACCTGTCTTGCACCACTGGGTATTCCATTATTTCCCCCTCTGGATAGTTCCCATCAGGAAACAGTTCTGATATTGGAATAGTGGGAGGACTAGTCTGTTGTTTCTGTCCTACAGGATGATATAAAATTCATATTGTAGTTCTAATAGTTACAATACCAGCAAAATACAGGGAAACACTAGTACACTGTACATCAAAGTAATTATGCAAATGTGATATGTACACAAGGTGATGTGCAGAAAAGGAAGGTGTATTCAATTATCTATGGTACAAATCATCAGCTATCAACTATTTGAGCATGCACATACATAATAGCTGACAAAATATAGGACTGTGATTTTTTTTTAGAGACATTATTTAGTTTTCAGAAATTTACATGCACAATCAAACAGTGCAAATACAGTCTTAATTTCTACAACACTAATATTATAGGTACCTGGTAAATGACATTTCTGCTCAATTGCAACTTTCACAATAAAACACTGATGACAGGGAAAACAGAGAGTTGTACAGAAATCAGTGGACACACTTACCTGTGTTCTTCTTCTTCTTCTTCTTTTTCTTTTGTCCTTCACCAGCTTCTTCACTGGCTCCTACAATCAAACTCTTTGCAATTACCAATCAGGTTATAATTATAAAGCCAACAATAATCTTTTTTTTTTTAATCAGATTTCTCATACAGAGCATTTATAATGTATAATGCATACAAATGTGTTAATATGGTCATTGATTATCTTATACAGAGACATTATAGTATTCCTTAGCTTTTCATAAGTTGTGTAAAAATCTGTTTGTCTGTGTAACAAAATTTGTTCATGCATGAATCAGAAAACTGAAGTCTGAATTTTTTATAGTTATTTAAAAACAGAAGTAATTGTTTCCAGCAATTTCCAGCAAAACAACTTGAGCCAACAGATCTTTGATTGTGGGCCTGAACTCAAAAATATGCTGATTAATATTTAACAAAACAATTATTGAGATTGATAATATGCTTCAAGTTGTTGTAGTTTGGCAACAGTCACCTATTTTTATTCAAGTTACATGTGCATAAACCTACCTTCCCCTTGAGCATCATTGATCTTCTGTTTTTCCAAATCATCAGCAACTCCATTG
Source organism: Magallana hongkongensis (assembly GCA_016163765.1). Taxonomy (NCBI): domain Eukaryota; kingdom Metazoa; phylum Mollusca; class Bivalvia; order Ostreida; family Ostreidae; genus Magallana; species Magallana hongkongensis. Next base: position 16,832,553 of record WFKH01003881.1, on the reverse strand, counting down.
ACTTCTCCTTCTAAATTTTCTGTAATAAAGATAAAAAAAGATAAAAAAAATTGTTGGTAAAAATGTACACTGTAGTGGCTTGGTAATACATCTACATATTACTTGTTTCCACTTTTTTAATGTTGATGATTGTAAGGGTGAGATTTTTTGGTCTATTATAACATACTTTTAATCAGGCGTACATGTAAATGTACCAAGCAAAATAACAGATGTCCAAAAACCCTTACCAATATCAACTACAGTTATAAATATGAGTTTAAAACACCAAAATGAGCAACCCAGGTTTGGTACCTACTTTTAGTCATCAGGAAAATGACAATTGGTCATATTCTTTGAAAATCATATTTTTAATGATACAACAGAAAAGACAAAATGTTTGGTAATTTATAAAGTATTTCTGAAGTTTCCATGCAAAACAAATAAATGGGGTTTTTTTTCAGCTATTGATAAAAAACCCAGTTTTCAGTTTCGAAAATCCTGTCCTGGGTTTTGCTACCAATTTTAGTCACACATGATCTTCAGACATGCTTAGTATAATGATTCTACTCATGCAGTATAATTAAACTCATTTCACTTCTTAGGATATAAGAATGTATAAAAGTGTAACAGCATGGGAGAAATAATGATAGACCAGATTGGGATTCGAACATTGACCCAAGGCAGCTCAGTTGGTACAGCACCTGTCTAGAGCTTTGGCAGTCCAAGTTCAAATCCCAGTCTGATCCATCATTAATTTTCCCATCTTGTTACCATGGTTACATAAGTCAGTCTTTCGTGGTATAAAATTATATATAATGTATGGTGAAGAGGATTTTAAAAACTTTTATTTGCACATTTTGTATGTATTATGCAATAAAATATGTTCATACCAAATCACGAAGAAAAAATATACTTTAATTGTTGGAACAATCTTGTATAAAAAATATTAAAATAAACATAATACAAGTCTCCAGGAGAAATTGTTCCCGAGATACATGTACAATCTCTTTTGGGGGATTTGTACCCAGACAGCACATATGATACAAACTCATAAGGATCTCAAGGGCTCGGCTGTCGGAGAGTGAAGTTCTTTATTATTTGTTCCCAAAGACAAAAATGATTAAAATTAGTGATCTTAAGTGTATTTCTGTGTATAGCATTAAAAACATTCAATGCACATTAAAGAAAAGAAAAGATGCGGTTTTTTTTGCGGTATACAGTTGAGTCAGACGATAGGGATAAGTAATATGATCATTTTCCAACCTAGATCTCGTCAGAAATCATTGGAGAAATAGGAGAATTTGTTTAAAACATTGCACTAACCAAGGACCCCTATAAATCCAAGATGGTCAGTGTCATCCCTTTACTTTTTTTTATGTACAATGCTGTTGTGTTGCTGAGAAACTACAGAACATACATATTAATGAAAATATCTGGTGTCTTACCTTATAATATAAGACAACAAACAAGATAGCAATCAAGGAAAACATGTATGGAAGGGTGTACGTCAGAATCAGAACTATAAGAGCTTCAACGGGTGGAGTTGGGATATACCATGGGATTCAGGGTAGATCAGGGTCAGAGGTCATACATAAAAATTAGCTTACCTTGGGAGAATATGGACTACAATATGTGTTTACACTACAATGCACACTGAATACACTTTTTTAACATGATTGAAACAGGGTTTTTTGGTAATTGTTTTGATGCAATACACAAAAATACACTTATGATAACTAATTCTAATCATTTTTGTTTTCGGACACAGATAAGAAAGAACTTCACTATCTGACAACTGAGCCCCTGTGATAAGGATGTACAGTGTATATACTCTGTCCCAAGTTATCCTTGATTCACATTTTGCCTAATTACTCGATATTTATAAATACCTCCAACGATGTTCATTTAAAAGTATGAAAAATTTCTCAGATTTCTCAGTTGAAACGCCCCCTTTAGCTTATCAGGTTTCAATACACGGCTAAAAAATGAGGTGTCTTTGAGAATTTTTCATTGCAGCAAGCCCGGATGATAACGTTGAAAAATTGCATGAGGTATTCCAAGTGAGTTCCGAATGGAGAAAAGATGTAAACCTTCCCCATTATGAATCTCCGTAAGAAATCTGTTTTCGTTCCTGTGAATTTTTTCGAGTGAAAAATGATAATGTGTCAATGAAGATACCTTGGAAATTTTCCAGTTTTTCCCTTTCATCGATTTCAATTGCACTTCTTTCACAGGTATGTATATCTTTATTAAAAATCGTCCAAATGTGCTGCATAAATATCTTGGGACAGACTATAGTATTTTTTTCCTCATATCCATATCCAAATCCAAGAAAATATTAAAATAAACATTACAAGTCTCGAGGAGAAATCGTTCCCGAGAAAGCAATCTCTTTGGGGGGATTCGTACCAAGATAGCACATAGGATACAAACTGAAAAGGATGTATAGTATTTTTTTTTTCTCTCATATCTATATATGCAAATCTGGGATAACCAGAAATATGTCACAACAAAAGTCGTAAACTTCAAACTACGGTTTCATCACCTTACCTGTCTTCTTCTTTTTCTTTTTCTTCTTTTTCTTTTTGGGAGCTTCAGTTCCTTCTACATTATTTACAATTTCATTGTCATCTTCATTTTCCTGCTCTTCATTTTCAACAGTCTCATCCACAACAGAGTTTGTGTCGGCCATGCTTTTTTTGGGAATGCTGGACGGTTCGCCCCGAAAGACCTTTCGCACCGAGACGTTTCGCCCCGAGATGTTTCGCGCCTATTAATATGTGCACTAAACTAATTAACACCCATAACTGAAGCTGGACATGGACGGCCTCCAAATTAGTTATATCATCTTAGGGAAATTTGATTAGATACTTAATTATGATTGCTTAATAAACATAATTATATCTGCAGGCGGATAATGATTTGGTACATTATAATTAAGAAATTTTTAAAGAAAATTTGAAGAAGAAAGTGACTGTTTTAATGCAGTCAATATTATTCTTTTGTATAAATATTTATCCTAAAACATCGCATTATATATATCGTTTAAAATTTTTATTTGATGAATTACGATGGATTTCATATTAATATTTACTCATTATATTTACTCAAATTAAAATATTGTGTATAAATGAAAAAACATCGTTTTCCAATGATTTATATATAACATCTGGATAAAACGACAATAAAGTAAGCAAAATAAATATTATTTTTTATTTTCATTGTTTTCAAGTTGCAATATATATATCGTTATAATTTTTTATATGATGAATTACGATGTATTTCATCTCTTAATGTCGCATATGTATGTAGCCTCTAGTTCTCATAACTAACACCCGTCTCATAATTAATTAATTATAACACCTTAATTAGAAAACCGATTCAGACACTAAATAATGATTGCTAAACAAACATAATTGTATCTACACGTTGATAATCGTTTTATACTTTATTAAAATTATCAGCTTATGTGCCATAATAAACATGATCATTTGTAGATATATTTTCAATTAAGTCAATATTAATTACATGCATGTATATATATTCATAAATATTTATCTAAAAACTCTAAAACATCGCAATATATATAATAATAATATATAATAGGTTCGAAACGACCATAGGAACGAAACGTCCCGTTACCACTCTTTTTTTGAAAGGTTTTACTAATGACATTACAGAATATAATAAATGTATCAAGCCTATGATAAAAAAAACTTAAAATGTTTAAACAACATTAGATTTAAACAAAATTCACACAATAATTTGTCATGTAAAATTATTGAAAAAAAAAATAAAGCTTTAATGACACAAAAAATAACGAGATTTTCGGGACAAGTCTTTTCGTTGATTAGTGATATATTGGGATTTTTATGCTACGGAACAGCGTTAGAGCTACAAGTTTATCTTTTAAAAAGATTGGTTAGCTAGCGCCTTAGCCATCATAAAACACAAAATAGATTTCTAAACCATTGGTTAAATTTTCTTAATCGATTGCTTATTTATAGGAGGGCACATTGGCGTACTGGAATTGTGTTGGGGGTGGTGGGTCTCAATTTAGAATTGCAAATCTAGAATGGGCTTCACATCGGCAATGGCATAGCTCTGCTTAAATCATTCTGTCTCCACTGAAATTTCAATTTCGAGGTGAAAATTTTAAAGATCAGTAGCACCATTGGTACTTTTTTGTAGAAATCGTATCTTCTCGGGCCTTTCCGCAAGCTCTGAAAACATATCCGAGGTTGTTTTCCGAGCTTGAAGGCAGTGAAGATAGAGCTAGCTATTTATTATAATTTTAGAAATAACTTGGCATTATAAGACCTAAGCTACGGTTACTTTTTGACATTTTACAATAAAACACAAAACTTCAGATCATATGTAGATGATAAAACGAAATTCACATGGTACAGTTTATCTACAGTAGTACAGTATTCCCAGAATCCCCTACCATGGAGTCGAGCATGCGTCTTCCAATAAAAAAGACTAACGTAGCTGCTAGCGCTCGAGAGCGCTAGCACTCGAGCGCTAGCAATAATTGCAGAACCCAGGATAACGATTGTAAGAACGACAAGCATTTTTATTTAACGAAGTAACGTATTATATATTAAGTAGGGTGTGATTTTAAAATATTTTATTACACTAATTGCTCCTTGCACTTATCATCAGGTGAAAGATTAGAATTGAATCTATTTTTTATTTTCAAATTATAATTAATATATATGTCATTTGATTATCCTTCAGTATATGATATTCATTTCATTACTTATATCAAAATATTTTGTATTTAATATTTTCATTACTTGTAACACACTACAAGTGTGTTGTGTTATTTGTATGCTCTGTTTATTTAATGAATTGTATTGTGTAATAAAGGTCTCTTTTTAGCCTAAAGCACTTTAATTTACACCTGTATGGTCATTTCAAACACGTGATTTAAGTCAGGTGTTCATCTAAACCAATAGATTTTCTTATATGGCTTTTCCTTCTTTTTTTTTCTATCTTTGGTCTTTGTTCATATCTAAGAAGCACAGGTACCTGACGTTATTTATTTTTCTCATAATAAAAATAAATACCCTATAACTAATCATATAATACACAAAGTACACATCGCCGCCATCTTGGATTTATTTCAAACTATCACATCAGGTGGGATTCAACCAAAACGGCGCGTCACACCTGTCATTAATAAAAATCGCCCCTCAGTTTGCATCTACTGCCTTAGATATGAGACAAAAGGCAAAAGGGTGGACGGAAGTTGACATAATTGCGTCATACTTTGGGTAATTCCTTCCAAATATAGCACTGATACTAATATCTAAACGGCGTCGGTTTTGATTTCGATCAACGTTATTTAAAGCTGCTTGGTCCGATTTTATATCAAATTTTCTGTACGCTTTTAAACGATGGTTAAGCTAAATATTTGTATAATAATAGACATTACAGTAGTTTTCCCGGTCAATCAAGCCATATTTCAATGAAAAAATAATGTGAAAAATTTCTTTTACAAAACAAACGACATAAAAAGGGTATCGCGTTATTTTGCCTCATATCAAAATTCGTCCCTGGCATCGAGGCGGGGATGATTGTAATTACACCTTTGACATCGCTTTCAATAGAGTCTAAATTTGAGTAATGTTCTGGCAAATCAAAAATAAACGTGTACATTTTGTTCACTATTATTTCTGAAGTTTGTTTTGTTTACAATCGATGCATAACATGCGGGTTGAATAAACCCAAACATTCGGAGGACGAAACTAAACCGTTCCCTTTCCTAAACATTCCCATAATGCATTTTGGTTTGTTTTTTTGTTTGCCCAAAGAGAAATTATTTTTATTTACTTTGAATGTTTCTAACTTTGAAAGGAGATCGATTCTGCTGGTGTAATTAGACGAAAGTGTATAACTTTCTAAGATAATTGGTTTGTATGGAAAATTATTTGATACTGTGATAGCCAAAAAAATCGGACCATGCAGCTTTAACATACTTGTGTTATGGAAGTAAATATTATAAACTGTCAATTATAACTTTTATTACACAAAGTTAACATCAACATGTTTATAAATGCATATTATTTTGAAAAAATTACACAAACACACGGTGCAATTAAATCTCATTTACATATAGGTGACAACTTCCGTCCACCCTTTAGACATTTATCGCATATCGGTTGTAAGCTTAGATGATCGCAAAATAATTTTACCGATGAGTTTTAAGCAAAAATTTCACCTGATGTGACAGTTTGAAATAAATCCAAGATGGCGGCGACGGGTACATGTACCTTGTGTATTATTAGGTATATGGTATTTATTTTTATTATGAGAAAATATATAACGTCAGGTGTCTAGATCTGTGATTACAGCCAGATTTTTACAGGTATCATTTGTACTAGTCCATAATCAATCTTATTGTAAGTACATTATTTATTTCAAACTGTCATGTTTATAATATCGATAATATTTTGGGGTAAATTATAATTCAATTTATCTAACAACTTATTTGATTAATTTATAAGTATTTTATGCTTATATATGTCATTATTTGTGATACATGTACATATATGTTATTCATATTACAGGGTTTGAACTTTAATAGTTCTCTTGTTTATTGTCTAAATAAACATCATGATCGAACTCTTAGCCAGAGTTTTCAACTTCTGTAAACACCAGACTATTACATATACGTTCCTACATATTACTACTTTCATATATCTACAATCATTTACAGTGGTCTGTCATATATAGAGAGACGTCAAGCTGAAAAAAATATCGTACTATGTATAATACCGAATAAGACTAACAATATATGTTTTCATTTTACTTTTGTAAGTATGTCCAAAGTAACCGTTTCCATAATTTTTCACGATTTTAACGAAAATACACACAAAGTTATATCCTTTAAAGAAGTACAGATGAAATCTATGTAAGAGAAAAATTCCCATTTTTTTTTTATTGACCCCTAATGTATTCTTACGCCGATAAGTCCACATGAACGAAAACAAAAACTTTTTAAGATTTATAATGGGAAAAACTGACATCTTTAATCATTCGGAATCCACTCCGAATACCTCGCACAGTTTTTCAACGTAATCATCCATGGAGATACTTTCATGTCGATTGCAATGCAAAACTCCCGTCGACTTATTTTAGCTGTGTACATGTATATCAAACCTGACAAGCTTGAGGGTGCGTTTCAAATGAGAAATCTTTGAATATTTTCATATTAATAGCATTGAAAGAATTAACATCGTTTGAACCTTGAGATATATCGCTATTTCGAATAAGCTACAGAAATATATGAGAATTAATTACATAAATTGCAATAATGAATAAACAATAGTGTTTTTATTTATATATTTATTTATTAAAGACAAGAATACTTGAAATATGTAAGGAAAGAAATCGAAAAGCATACATTGCTCCGAGGTCATTTACCATAATGACTGTTTTATGTTTGTTTTGTTAAAACCGATATATATACACACACACACACACACACACATCAAGTATGTAAAAATTGACCCCACTACAATTGTTTGAGTCGAAATAGCTACATGTATTTTACAGAAAACGTAAAAACAGATTGATACGTTCTTACGTATACACATTCACCCATGCTACACAGCTTGCAGATATGAGATACACCTAGCTTGAAGTAGTAATTGGGAATTGGATAAGATATGAAAAGATCGATGTTGTGAACCTTCGGTAAAGAAATGGACTTCATAATCGACGGTGCAAAAGTTAAGCACAAGGATATTCACAGGACAACATGGCACTATCAAAATGACAATACCAAAACAAAAAACAAAAACAAAAAACAGATCGACGATGTCATATATAACAAAAGATGGAGAAGTAGCGTCTTTGACGTGGATGCCTAAGAATTTAGGGGGTGACATAAATCATATAATTTTCTGAACTACTCCTCGGTGTACATGTATTTTGATATAAATCGTGTATTTTTAAGTTAATCTTGTTACCAGACTAGTTATTCTTAGTGTCACCAGAGAAATTCAGCACGAACAAGGCAGACAAATAAATTTAAGGTCATTCTAAAAATATTTTAGCAATATTTTAACTCAGTGTGTATTTTGTGACCACTAATATATTACATACACTTATTCAATATCGCTATTGTTCTAAAAAGCTTCAACACATGATAGTTGCATTTCAAGTATTGAAATCACAATGCTGCAAAGTTATCTAATAAATGTGCAGTAGTTGGCAAATTCATACCAAAAAATATTTTCACCATCATTTGAGGGATCAAGTTCTACATCATGACATATCTAGTTTTGACCTTACTGATAATAGATTCTTTAATTTGAATCAATGTATCCATTTATTCAGTCTCTGGGGGAATCATTACCTGATGGGTCTAATCACGTCAGTGTGTTATAGATGCCTTGTACTTAATAATACACTGTTAACCGAAAATAAATAGAAAACATTTGACCTGTTTCTGATAACTCTTTATTCCTCGTTGCATAATTATGAATCAATCACCTATTACATCACTTTCCTCCATTGTGATTTCCTGACATTTTAAAAAAAAAATGTTTATGGTTTTGAAATATTTCCTGTTTTATCAATTTTCAACATCACAGTTGACCGTTTATCTGAAGAGCTCTTTTTATTAATATCATTAACTGCAAGTCTTGAAGAAAACATTAAATGAAACAAATAAAAATCTTTAAAGGAAAAAAATACTAATCAGGGAACAGATAAAGAAAGGTTGCTTCCTTCTTTTTTCTAGTAATCGTCTCCACGGCTGATGACCTCTTTACATGTGGGTCTGAGGAGGATGGTGTGTTCAAACTGGGCCGTGTAGCACCCCTTGGTGTCACACAGAGGGGGGCAGGGGTCCAGGATACCCACATCACACAGGTTTTTGAGTGCTATGAGGTATTTAGTCTGTCCCAGTCGATCCAGCCAGCGCCGACAGAAGGCTAATGTCCCAAAGTTCTGGTTTATCACGCTCAGCAGCTGCTTGGACTTTTGTACCCTGTTGATGAAAAGTAATAAAAACTTAAATACTACTGGCAAAATAGAATATATTTTGTCTAATATTAATACGTAGTCTTTTCATCAATTAATAAAATTACTGATATACTGTACACAGGGCTAATTTCACCCTGTGTTATTTTTGCCCTTCTACACTTGCAAACGGTTTCGTCCCATCTTGCATTCGCCACACAAGTTGTGATTAAAGAGAGGTAATTTGAGGCATTGAAATTCGCCCGGTCTTTAGATCGCCCGCTGACAACGAAGGCAAAAGTGCAAAAATAAAACGGGGCGAATATTTTCCTGTATGCAGAACTGGATTCTGTGGCAATAAAGGGCCAACTTTCAAAACAGCTTCAACTGGCATTTGATCATCTTAATTTTACTTTGCATTGCAAAAATTTAACAAGATGTTTGTGAAACAGTTAATTGCTCCCTCCCTTGAACAAACATTATAGGGTCACAAACCTTTATTATGTGCAGTATATATTATGGGCAGTATGCATGGAATGAAATAGACCTTTTGAACTTAAAATCAATAGTGGTCATCTACCAGTACTATTTCAGATGCATCAACCTATCAAGTATGTGTCTAACATGTCTAAGTCAACATATTGTTGACTTGTAACCCCGGTACCTCAATTCAAGACCATTTAAGAAACAGTCTTCTACATCACATTTTCGGCAAAAAACATGTTTTCATTGGATATATCAGTAATTTAATTTGTTCAACCTTTGCAGAGATAATGAATGGAAAGCAAATAATTAGAATTTTTCTAAATCCAAGAAGCATGACTCTTATCAAAAATTGCTCGATAGTACCCAAAACCAAACTTGACCAAGATATTCTTATAATAAATCCAATTAGCAAATTTCATACCAGTATGTGCAACCGTTGCAAAGAACATGAACGGAAACTGCAAATAATTGGAATTTTTCTAAGTCCAAGGGGCATAACTGTGTCAAAAATTGCTCGATCGTACCCAAAACATAACTTGACCTACTAAGATATTCTGTATACAAAAGTTCATTACAGTATGTGCAACTTCTGCGAAGAAAATGAACGGAAACTGTTGGTGGATGACTGACCGACTGACCGAAAGAGAGCAGCAAAGCAATATGCCCTCTCTTCTTCAAAAGGGGTTTAATAAGTTCCAACCTCAATGGGACGTATCCAACATCGAAGTTCTTCATGTAATGTGATGTTTCCATATCGTCATGGACAACCCCTTTTCCTGTACTTCCAAAAGTCTCTATGGCATAAAATTCCATTTCCTGTTACAAACAAATTGAATTTAATACATTAATACATCAAATATTTATCCAGTATTTAAAAAACAAGAGGCTCATGGGCCATTGCTCACCTGAACAATAGCTCTATCAGGTTTTTTATTAACATTTTCCTATGTTAAACACTGAACCCCTCTTGGGGCCCCAGTATTAGTCCGGCGGTCAAGACAATAACAATTTAAAATCTACATTATTTGAGGAAGCTTGCATAGTAATCTCATAAGTTGTAGCATTGTATTTCTTAAGAAAACGATTTCAAACATTTTCCCTATAAACTCTACGTTAAACTGAATCCCTCTTTGGGCCCCAGTTTTGTTCTGGGGGTCACGTTATTTAACAATTTAGAATCTAATATTTGAGGATGCTTGCAAAGTAATCTCACAAATTGTAGCATTGTAGTTCTTAAGAAGAAGATGTTTAAACATTTTCCATATATATTTTTATGTTAAACTTTTAACCCCTCTTTGGGCCCCAGTATTGGTCCGGGGGTCACGATTTTAAAAATTTAAATTTTTCACTATACATACAAGCTTAGATATAAATATTGACATTTCTTGTGCAGTGGTTTTTCAGGAAAAGATTTTTAAAGACATGCATGCACCCTATTTTCAGTTTCGCAATTATCTCCCCTTTAAAAGGGCTGTGCCGTTTATTAAATAATTTAGAAGCCCCTTTTCATTAGAATACTTTTTACCAAATGTGGTTAAATTTTGCCCAGTGGCTTTAGAGAAGAAGTCAAAAATGTGAAAAGTTTACGGACGCACACAAAGACGAACAGACGGACGGGCAGACGGGCGACGGACAATGGGTGCTCAGAAAAGTTCATTCGAACCTTCGGTTCAGGTGAGCTAAAAAAAATAAGGCAACCATTTTTGTTGCCTACAAGAAGCAGAATTATTTTCATTTTTTTTAAAATTAGATTTGAGCATTAAAAGAAACTAGAAATGGCTGAACTACCAAGATTTTCTTGGAACTGCAACTGTAACTTTATTGTGTCAGAAATTAATTTTCAAGGGATAAGGAACTGTAAACATTGTATAAAATGCTTATTGTCTTTAAAGCATCCTAGTATCATTTTTACCTCCATTCTTGTGGCCTCCCCTCCCTTTACGATTGGGACGGATTTCTCGGCATGGATCCTATACGGACTGATGGAGTGACCATTGAGATTGCGTATGGATTTGACGAAAATATTGATAGACATGTTGAAGCAGGATTGTCATTTTGTAAAACAAATACATATCTACCTTGTTTATCATTAATTATTTGTTTTTCTAACTCATCAACCGTTATCTTTTATAATTTTTTGTATCTATTCCTACGAGTATATATAATTTCAAAAGAATCTAATAATTAAAATTCTAAATTATATGCTTACTCATCAATAAACAAAATCATGTTATACCATTATGAAGTTAAAAACAAGACCAAATACCCTGATACGTTTTGCCATCTAATTCCACCTCATAAGACTCCATCACTTCCTGGATCCTCTCCCCAATATCACATAATCTCACATCTATACCAGACTCCTATACAAAAACATGCATGCTCAAAAAGTTAATATGAACCAAATTTTATACTGCATAAACTTAAAAACAATAAAACACATAAATATCATTTCAGAAAGTTCTCTTAACTTTTTAACAATAAAATAAATCCACATATGAATGATTCTTCGTTTGAATGAGCAATAATAATTACACTCTCATTACTTTTTTTTATACATCATATCATAATTGGTAACTTTTTATAATAATCACTGGATCACCAATGATCAATATGCATATAAAAAGGTATTTATTTAGCTGATCTACATGTAAATGTAGTGTTTACAGATAAATGGCATCTATTTTCAGTCAAAGATAATGTTAAATGTCCTCAGAGCATGACTTCCTTCCCAACTGTATCATGGCACATCTGATGCGACTAAATATAACCTCTTGGGCAGTGCTAAATTTCGTTGTCTATAAACCGATTAATAGAACTCAGCATGCATTATCTATACTTGACAATATACCTTGATGCCTGTGTTTGTTGCATCTTTGACAGCTTGAAGTAATCTGTCGTATTTTGGGTTGAAAGTTAAGGTGAATGCACTGTCTATTATCCTTCCTAAAGAAGAAAAACAAAACCTTACAAAATGTTCTAGACAGTGTCTTATCTTTAATGCATTTTACAATCACTCTACAAGTATTTCATTTAACTGATGCCTCATTAAAATTTATTCAATAGCTTATTTTCTTTCATACGAATATATGTATGTAAAACTTTATTAAAGTTCACCTGAAATACTTTAAATAATTGATGCGTACAAAGTCTTTATTTCCCTTTATTTTCCTAAGAATTCATCTATCATAGAGGGTTGGGAGAAATATTTAAATAGTAATAATATTTTTAAAAAACCCAAAAAGTTCCCTTATAAGAAATTGGCTATCAAAGAAGACAGAAAAATAAGAAATAATCAATTCTTTTTTTAAAGATATTTTACAAATATGACTAGCTGAAGAACTGTAGCTCCACAATTAAAATTTTCACAGAATATATTCCTTAATTAGTATAATAGGTCTAAATCCGCACGCAATTTTTTTGTGCACAATAAATATAGTTTCTTGTATGGACGGAACTGTAGCTCCACGGTCCGTCAACCCAAATTTCCCATTGAGCTCTAATTCTGCAGCTAAATTGTGACAAAATGACAACCATTGATGTGTGTTCCAAAGTCGATTTTGCAGACATCATCTACCCCCAGGACAGTGGGGTCCCCAGCGTTGGGCGAGTAGTGAGCAGCGCAGTGGTTCAGGGAGCACCCTGTCGGGAACGCAAGCCCCGCCTCCAGCTTGTTCTCATTGATCAACTTCCTGGCCGAGGTTTCCAACGTCTCACTGCACAAAGAGAAGCAGTCATGCAGTGGCTGTGTTTATGTTACAATATATATCTTGTTAACTTGCTTTATATATATTTTCATTTTGAAATCTACATTTATCTACCCACCATCATTCTTTGTAATTGATGTTTGAAACTTGTGAAAGTTAAACTTACATTTAAAAATACATTATGATAAATGCAATGACAATGACATGCATTGTAAACTGTGCTTTGAATGGCAATAAACAAATAATTAAATACTACAAAGTAAAATAACATGACATAAATTAAGTATATAAATCTTACCAAATGTCAATCATGGTCATTCCAGGTTTAATATATTCTTTCATGTATTTTCTTGTCTTCCAAAAAAGAAAGATACTTTTTGCCTTCAAACTGGATACTGTTCACTCATATTGAAATTTTGTCCACCTGAAATTTCGTTTGCCTTCTCTATCTCTGAATTTTCTGAACTAAATACAAAACAATGAATATTCTGCTAATGAAATCAGAAATCTCTGCTGTACCTGTCTGTGGGCCTCAGCAGCTTGTCTGACTTCCTGGTAAATGTAATTGTTGGCCCTATCCAGAGCTCGCTTCTCTTCATTTGTCATTCTGTCTTTTGCTGTTGTACTAAAAAATATATAGACAGAAATAAACATAATGCATCTAAGAAAAGAAACAAAATTATACATTTTCTAGACTCCGAAAACCTTCTTACTATAACTCGTAGATGTAATATAATTGTCTCGTTTTGGATTTACAATGAAATCAATTACCGGTAAATTGCCATCACACTTGAACTGAGCATGAGTCTTGAAACATAAAACTCATCAGCTATATTGCAATTTATATTAATCTAGATGGAATGACGTAGACTAAAATTGTCCAACATTTTAAATACATGATTATATCTATTAGTAATTACTCTACTGCAATCGAGAATTTAATAACTTTTTTGCACTGTAGAAGTGCAAGAAAAATCGTGTAATAAAAATGAAATATTGAGCAACAATAAATAGATTTAAGGCAATCAGAAAAGAAAGGACCAGTTTTTCTAGGTCTAAATGAATGGAAATCAATGATCATGTCTTGTTTTTCTGTACATTGGTCATGTTGGTTATGGTAAAAGTTACCTGTCTTGCACCACTGGGTACTCCATTATTTCGCCCTCTGGGTAGTTCCCATCAGGAAACAGTTCTGATATTGGGATAGTTGGGGGACTAGTCTGTTGTTTTTGTTTCTCTACAGGATGATATATATAAATATCAAATTGTAGTTCTTATTGTTACATTACAAGCAAAATACAGGGAAACACTTGTACATTGTACATCGAAGTAATTATGCAAATATGATATGTACACAGGGTGATGTGCTGAAAAGAAAGGTGTATTCAATTATCTATGGTACAAATCATCAGCTATCAACTGTTTGAGCATGCACATCTATAATAGCTGACAAAATATAGGTCTGTGATTCTTTTTGAGACATATATTAGAGTGCACATGCAGTCTTAATTTCTACAACACTAATATTATAGGTACTTGGTAAATGACATTTCTGCTCAATTGCAACTTTCACAATAGAACACTGGTGACAGGGAAAACAGAGAGTTGTACAGAAATCAGAGGACACACTTACCTGTGTTCTTCTTCTTTTTCTTCTTTTTCTTTTGTCCTTCACCAGCTTCTTCACTGGCTCCTACAATCAAACTCTTAGCAATTACAAATCAGGTTATTAGGCCAACAACAATCTTTTTTTTAATTAGATTTTTCATACAGAGTATTAATGTGTTAATGTTGTCATTGATTGTCTAATACAGAGATATTATAGTATTCCTTAGCTTTTTATAAGTTTGAAGTTGCATAAAAGTCTTTTTGTCTGTGTAACAAAATCTGTTCATGCATGAATCAGAGAGCTCAAGTCTGAATTTTTTATAATTATTTAAAAATGAAAAAAAGAAGAAATTGTCTCCAGGAGTTTACAGCAAAAGAACTTGAGCCAACAGATATATGATTGAAACTCTGAACTCAAAAATATGCTGATTAATATTTAACATAACAAGTACTGAGATTGATAATGTGTTTCTAGTTGTTGTAGTTTGACAACAGGCACTTATTTTTATTCAAGTAACACGTGTAAAAACTTAGTACCTTCCCCTTGAGCATCATTGATCTTCTGTTTTTCCAAATCACCAGGAACTCCATTGACTTCTCCCCGTAAGTCTTCTGAAATTGGATCAATAATTGTTGATAGAAATGCAATGGCCTGGTAATACATCTACATACATGTATCACTTGTTTCCATTTTTCATGCTTATGATTGTAAGGATGAGATTTTTGGTTTATTATAACACTTAATCAGACGTACATGTACCAAGCAAAATAAAAGATGTCCAGGATTTGTTACACCAAAAACTCTTACCAATATCAACTACAGTTATAAATATGAGTTTAAAACACCAAAATGAGCAACCCAGGTTTGGTACCTACTTTTAGTCATCAGAAAAATGACAATTGGTCATATTCTTTGAAAATCATATTTTTTAATGATAAAACAGAAGAGACAAAATGTTCTGAAATGAAGTATTTCTGACATCTCCATGCAAAACAAATACCGTATTTTTCGGGGCATATGTCGATGCGAGGAAAAGGCCGAATTGCTCATTTCAGACAAAATTCAGGACTAATACTTAGGCTAGTAAAAGTATGACCGCTAATAAAGAAGTCATCGGATATACTTTGGGGAATATCAACGTAGAAAGTCAAAAAAGTAATTTAATTGGCTAAACATATATATTTTAAGCAAATTTCAAAAAATAGATTAGGCTCTGTGTTTTGTGGATGATTGATCTCTTCTCGGGAGTCACCTATCGTAATTTTACATAGTGTAATTTTATTACAACACCAATCTCCGTGGTTTTGTCTGATAGACAAAGTATAATATTTTACCAAACATATATTTCATTAATACATATTGCTAAATTTCATTTGATCAAGTTACACTTTGAAAGCTAAATACCATATTTAAATTATGTTCTTTTCCATTAATTAATTTAGTGACTTGATTTGATTTGAATTTGAACATATTTTATTATGCAAATATAAATTTACATTAATGGAATAGGCAGCAGGCAAAGCCTATGTAAGCCTTCTCCATAAATTTAGTGACTTGATTGTTTACTACGGTAAATATTTTTTCTTCAGCAATCGACAAAAACCCAGTTTTCAGTTTCGAAAATCCCGTCCTGGGTTTTGCTACCAATTTTAGTCACTCTTAGTCTTTGGACATGCTATGATTCTACACATGCAGCATAATCAAACTCATTTCACTTCTACAGATATGTAAGTCTGTACCTGCGCAGTTCGATAGCTGTTCTGAGTGATTAAAAAGGCATTGTCCTGTTCTTGTATATATACTTTTCAAACAAAATGACATGTAGAACTTCAAATTTATTGCTTTTATATCTTTTGGCAACATTTTTGACCAGTTTCGGGCAGAAACAAGCCAGTTCAAGAAATGTTTACATTTTTATCCTCAAATGTACAAAATGGCCGCACATCCCCCTTAACTTGCGTTGTTGACATGCACGAAAAATAACCGATATATGGACTATTCTTGATATATTTGGGTTAATTTATGCCATACATAACTACAATGTTTGAGTTCAGGTAAGTAATGCAAATGTTACTGTCATTTATATACGATTTTTGCCGAAATCGTTGCGGGAGTGAATAACTCCCGAAGTTGCACCATTACAGAGATCCTATGGAGTTGTAGCCCTCTCTCTCTCTCTCCCCCCCCCCCCCAAAAAAAAAAAAAATCGGGAGAGGGCTACATTATAGCAGCTAGGTACTGTATGGTGAAGAGGATTTTAAAATGTGAAAACTTTTATTCGAACATTCTGTATGTACAATGTTTCATACAATGAAATATGTTCATACAAAATCAAGAAGAAAAAATATATTACGTTGGAAAAATCATGTATAAAAAATATTAAAATAAACATTACATGTCTCGAGGAGAAATCGTTCCCGAGATACAGTCTCTTTGGGGGGATTCGTACCCAGATAGCACTAAGGATATAAACTCATAAGAAAGTATAGTATTTTTTTCTCTCATATTCATATACAAATTTGGGATAACCAGAAATCTGTCACAACAAAAATAGTAAACAGGTAAACTTTAGACTAATGTGCCATCAACTTACCTGTCTTCTTTTTCTTTTTCTTCTTTTTCTTTTTGGAGGCTTCAGTTCTTTCTACATTATTTACAACTTCATTGTCATCTTCATTTTCCTGCTCTTCATTTTCATTTTTAACAGGCCCATCCGCCACAGAGCTTGTGTCGGCCATGTTTTATTTTTTCAAAGGTTTTACTAATGATATTACAGAATGTAATAAATGTAAATAGGCATGGTAATTTATGCTATGGAACAGCGTTATTGCCATAATCGCGAAACACACCATAACGATTGTAAAAACGACAAGCATCTTAATTTTTCGTAGTAACCTGTTATACATGTTCCTACATATTACTACTTTCATATATCCACAATCATTTACAGTTGTCTGTCATATACAGAAAGACGTCCGGCTAAAAAAATATATCGTACTATGTGATATACCGAATAAGACTAACAATATAATTATGTTTTCATTTTAAGTACGTCCAAAGTAACTGTTTCCATAATTTTTCAATCCACATGAATGAAAACAAATACTTTTGGAGATTTATAATGGGGAAATCTGACATCGTTTATCATTTAGAATCCACTCCGAATACCTCGCACAATTTTTTCAACGTAATCATCCAGATACCTTCATGTCGATTGCAATGCAAAACTATTTTAGCTGTGTATTCAAACATGACAAGCTTGAGGGGGCGTTTCTAAGGAGAAATCTTGGAATATTTTCATATTGATAGCATTGACAGAATTAATATCGT
>WFKH01003881.1:16795219-16808138 GCA_016163765.1 Magallana hongkongensis | reverse complement strand
TTTAATTCGATAAAATTGCACTAAAGCATCTAATTTTCAAGCACATACACAAAACTAAGGTTTTTCTTTGAAGTTTATAATTTCGTGATAAACGGTATTAAAACACAACATTTATATAGTTTACAAATGATGATGACTCTAAAATGTTGTGTTTTATTAAAATGTAAAGCCTAAATTTATTATACATGTACTACGATGTAAATCGATGATAAGTAAATCGCTATTTACAAACACATTTACATATTTCATATTATTTTTACTTTCTCTGTCTGTTTTCTATTTCCCAGACACGATTTGATACCACAAAATGGTCAAGTGAATGGGCTGTCACTAGATTAATAACTTGGTCAAAGGTAGGTCTTAATTTCATTTTGTATCGAATATTGTGGATTGTTGGTTTACTGGATTACTTTTTTGTAATCCATTGCTGTTGGAATGAGACATACACTGTATCAACATTTTTTTTTTAAACAAGATGGTGTTGAACTGGTGCTGTATGCCTCATGGATTGTTTTCCCTCCATATCGTTGCTGTTTCAACATTACTCCAAGTATTTTATTACATAGTGTACATGTAATATCCTTATATTGAAGAGGTATTGGTTTCATTGAGAGAGCATCTAAATGTTCCCAGTATGTATTAAGGTTTAATAAGCTTTGAGTGTTTCCATATTGCTTGATTCCTGTTTCATTTTAGAAAACCTATTGCTGGATGTGAATTCTTTTTTTTATCTAAATGTTTTGTTTGTGTGTTCAAACACAAACATTACACACAAACATTTTTCTAAGAACACCGAACATTTGGAATAAAAAAGCCGATAACGTTTCTTTGCTTTTTCTATATAATATCGTTTGGTTCTTCATTAGAACTGGTGCTTGACATTAAAATCCCACTAGCAGTTCAATTGGTCTTCAATCTTCTACATACAATTTATTTTCTTCAGCTTATTTGACAGTCTGTTCTATTGAATTATTGGAGAACTAAGCAAGCGACATTTAGAAGACTTAAATGTCTTTTGAGGTTTATTTCCATGTTAATTAACATCACATCCGATTTTATACCATTTTCATTGTATTTTCTTTTTTCTATCCGTTGTTACTCCAGATTCAAGATCACTACGACAGGCTTCAAAACAATAAACCGAGAATAAACTTTTAATAAAAAGGCGTATGTTTTTTTTCGATTTACTCAGAAATTATTATTTATTCAGATTTTAGAAAAAAGTTTATGATTTCTTTCACTTGTGTTACTGTTTGATATGCAAATCTACAGCCAAAGGTTCATCGAAGTATTTAAACATAAACGAAACTAAGTCTATTCTCAGTTTACGGACTTATGACAGATCTGTTAGTGATTTTCCGGTGCAATCTTTTGACCAACTACGCTCCAAGAAATACGGGCGCTTCTTCCTAGTTTGGTAGAAATTTTAAGGACTATGAGTCTTCCGACCTGTAATAAAATAGATACTGACTGAAATAAGTTAGGGTTTTATATCATGTAAAAAGTAGTTCTGTATTTTCACAAAAAATTTCAAAAAACAATTTTAAGGAATGATTCCCTGTTGTTGGGGTTTTTTTTGCATTTGTTTTGTTTGTTTGGTTTTTTTTTTTCGTTTTTCGTATGAGAATTATTTTAATCTGTTGATTTATTTTTATTTTTAATTGTTTTGAAAATGTAATATCAAGGACTTTGCAAACTTTACACTTATTAATGATATGTGCAATTACCCAGCTAGTCCTAATTGGCTCAGTTGTGCAACCATTTTATTTTGTTCCTCCAAAATCTTAGTATTTTCTTCTAATTTCTCACTTACACTAATGCTTTCCTGGTTTAGAGACTGAAATCTGTAATAGTAATACAAAAACTTACATGCATCAAAAACTCGAGTCTGAAAATACTCTAACAATATAATCAGTATTTGTCCATTTGGTTTGACACAGGAAAGTGAAACACATATTTACATTATAACGACTCCATGCGTTAGCTTACCCCGACTCCAGTTTATGAGCAATACTGGTAAAACCCGAGGATGGGAATCGCGATGTCGCCATTTTTTCCTTGAATTTTGACAGAGCAGAGTGTCCTATAGAGGATTGTTGTGGAGAAAAATAACCCTGGTCACCGGAAATCTGGCTTGCTTGTTTGGAAACGATTCCGGATGTGGAGGATACTTCCGTTGTACCATACCCCAAATCAGTTCCGGAATTTCCAGGTTTCTGTCCGGTTGCCTCTCGTATTCCTTGACCAGTGGACTGATTATTGAGCATCAATGAATGCACTGCAGGGATCAACTGAGAGGAAAGTTCTTTACATTCCGTTTCCATCTGCAATACATGAACGTTATTGAAAGCATAAAATGAGATGCCTCTGAAAATACCAGTAACGCGGCGTTACAATAAACACCTATTATTAATGTTTTAAAAGCCGATAATATTGGGAGCTAATTATTTCGTACCCTTTCCATCCGTTTGCTCAGTTTTTCACAACATTCGGTTACGGAAGTGATGTTTTGTTCCACTTTCTTAGTTCTTTGTAAGTTTTTTAACAATAATCTAAAAAGAATATACTGAACTAGATAAAATGAATCGATTTCTTAAAAAAAATATTTCTTCCATTAAATGTACTTGTGTATCAGACACAGACTTGAGATTAATAAACTTACGATATCTGTTTCCCAACAACATTATAAACCCTGGTTAGATTCAACAGACAATGACTTTGTAAAAGGGAGACAATCTGAACACACAGATCCATAAGTTTTGCTCTAAAAATAAAAGAAAAATAGCTCATTCAGTACTTAATTTTTAGATTTGAAAAAAAATAAATGAAATTTAATATACTAATCAATCAAATGTTTGGTCTAAAAATCTGCATTCTGGGACAAACCTATCGGCCTCGTGACCAAAACTTTCTTCGTCCGGGAGTATCCTTTGCTTCTTGTGACGGAGAAACACCAAATGGATATCACAGACCTTAGAATTTATATACTCGGCTTTCTGCATGCTAAAAAAATAGCAATACAAGTTATTCCAACCATATTTAACACTCAATTCGTAAACATTTTATACATTCAGACATCTACGTGCTAAAAAATACAATACGCATCAATTTATGTTAGCTAATTAACTACTCAGTATTGAATATCAGAAACTGTACCAATGATCCTCTTCCAAGCAACCAACACACACCGCGATAGCTTCATCCTCTTGTTCTTTTATTTTCTGCATAAGAACCTCCATGTAAACTTTACACTCTTGTGACCTGGACTCGGCCTATTAGAGGGATTATAAGTAAAGCAATGATGAAAACTAAACTATAAATGGTAAATTATCGTTTATGTAAATAAATGGTTAAACCATTTGACATTTTAAATCAATGTAAGTGAAAATAAAGTATTTCATGTTTTCAATGATTTTTGGGGTTACTATATCCTTTCAAAATAAATGTATGATAAAGGAGTCGCATATTTTTGAATAGAATTAGAAAGAAAATTTCTCTCGAGTCTATTTTCAGAGAAATACTTCATAGAACAGTTATACATAGTTTTATAAATTACGTGTCTTATGTCTTATCCGAAAACCTACCCTAAACGAAAATTTCCAAGAAATGATTTTACTTTAGAATGTACATATTTACAGATATGGTATAATACACAGACTAAATATCCTTAAAAAATCATACATGAATCGTATCTTATGGTGGCATATCTCTGCCCCTTGTGTGCAAGTTATTTTTCTATCAAATGTCGACATGCAAGATAAATATGTTGACATGCAAGATAGTTATGTCAACATGCAACATAACTATCTTGACATGCAAGAAAATTGCAATCAAATAAGACTTATAAAAAATCTCAAATATCGCCCACATGTCACATCCAAGATGCCAGATGCTACTTATTTATGTCGACATGCAACTTATTTATGTTAACATGCGAGATAAATGTGTTGACATGCAACTTATTTATGTCAACATGCAACTTAGTTATGTTCACATGCAAGATAAATATGTCGACATGCAACTTATTTTTGTCGACATGCAACTTAGTTATGTTAACATGGAAGATAAATATGTTGACATGCAACATATTTATGTCAACATGCAACTTAGTTATGTTCACATGCAATTTATAAGTTGCATGTCAACATACTTATCTCGCATGTCAACATAACTAAGTTGCATGTTGACATATTTATCTCGCATGTCAACATAACTAAGTTGCATGCTGACATAAATAAGTTGCATGTCGACATAAATAAGTAGCATCTAGCATCTTGGATGTCACATGTGAACGATATTTGAGATTTTTTTAGATTTTTTATAATTCTTATTTGATTGCAATTTTCTTGCATGTCAACATAGTTATGTTGCATGTCGACATAACTATCTTGCATGTCAACATATTTATCTTGCATGTCGACATATTTGATAGAAAAATAACTTGCACACAAGGGGCAGAGATATGCCACCATAATATCTACTGTTTTGTTTGTTTCTACCTTATTCAATACTGTCCAAGGATTTTTGTCCTCGACTACTTCATGGAGACGATCAAACAATCGCGAGAATTCGGCTTCTGTGGTCGAGGTCGGGCTCGGCTTCCTCAATATAACACACATCCTCAGCTGGGAATCATAACAGTTGTAGAACACATTCTGGCGGGATTTGTGTTCCAGCAGCACCTTGCACATGTCTGGTATACAATTATTTATTTTTCGTGTTATCCTTAGAATATAGTCCCTAGAAAATACATTTGTAAAAATCAAATTCAAAAATAGAAGGTACGTGGACGGTTTAAAACTACAATTATGATCATTTCTGCTGACTAAACTGAATTTTCAAAATTGGACATGAGGGACATGTACATGTTTGGAAAATATATAATTGATGTTTATTACTGCTATAATAATATAATTTGTTTCTTCATTTGTAATTGTTATTATATATAGGTTAATCGTGCACAATTATGAAACAATGTCGTGAAAGTAATAGTCATGATACCCAAACCAAGTATAAATTGAAAACCTCACGCATGGCATGACCCGAGATATAAGTATATATACAAATGCAAGATTTTTGTCCATCGAAACACTTCCTGGTTTACGATAAATAGACCCAAGTGGCATTTATTAAGCACTAGTAAATATATCATTTGTCAAGTACAAACGGTAAAGCAATTTTGAAATAAGACATTTTCATCCAATGGCACCTATAGGAAGAAGTAAAATTGTCTTTATTCGATAGATGATTAAATCTTATATGCTCGTTTCATGCTAACTAAAGTGAATTTTCAAATTGGATATAAGAAACATTTAAATATTTGGAAAAGACCCACGGTATATCATTTATATTTATAAATAAATAAATAAACAAAAAAATTTTGCATTTGGTTCACCATTTGTAATAGTATTCTTTAAAGGAAGTGAACATGAAAAAAATAATTGTTGCTTAATAAATTTTAAAAGACTTTTAAAACTTAGAAATGAGGACTGTAACCTTTTTGTTTATTTCTATCATTAGATTTTATCAATTTAACACTCTCAGTGAAAGGTTTATGGAGGTTATCCATTTTTTCCCAGCATGCATCTGTTCTCTGACGTAGATAAGCCACATTGCAGCTGGCGACTGGATCAATGATAAAACTGGGTCAATGTTTATGCAGAGTTGATAAAAGTTTCAAAGAAAAATCATGCCTGGATGTGCAGCAAAATTTTGTACTGTCATGAGAGGACAAGGATTCAGTATATTTCTATAACTGAACCTTAGGTAACTAGGCCTACACATGATTTGTGCAAAAATAAAAATAGATAGTTTGTGAAATATGAGACCATGGCATTCCAGATGTTTGTACGGAAATGTGGCAGTCAGTGTTTACATAAATAAAATGCTCTTTGTAGATTTTAAATAAATGTAAAAATGTAATTTCATTTTCTTTGTGGGGTTTCTTACCGTTACTTTTTATTTAAATGCTCTAGAAATCTTCCTCTCTGATTTGTTTTTATCTTAATTAGATTAAATCTTGATGATACGTATGCCGGTTTCGTTTATGCTGTCAGAAGAATAACAGAACTAAGTCACATTTTAAAAATCAGGATGCTGAGCAATGCACCTTGTGTGCTCATTTATGTAGCACACATAATGTTCAAACTCATAACAACAAATTAAGAAATTCCCGAGTGCAGGAAAAATAGGTCACAGTAACACTGATCCAGGGATATTCCATTCTAGTTAAAGAGGTTCACTCCTCTCTTTTTGGGTAGCTATTTTATGTCACATCTTGTCTTAAAATTCTGCATCATATATTAATTCTATTTGTATATTTATATTTAACAATGCCAATTAAACCATATTGAATAAAATTGTTAAAAGAAAATTATATATTTACAGAGTTTAGTAAGGGACTATATTTTGTGGCGGAAGGTTTTTAAGAAGAAAATGAACAATTTTCATAACTCAATAGTTTTAGAGTACTGTTACTTTAGCCTCCTAATTTTCAGCGCAGACTAAACTTCCAGATAGTTTGTGTATTGCGATATATTTATGTTGTTCTGAAAAACATATTTGAACAATATTTTGATATTTCTATCGAAATACTTTGGCATATTTAGCTTATATTTCATATAAGTCAAGAAAAAATTACCTCCATTTTTTGCCTAAAATTAGCTTATTTCATGTCATATCTCAATTTTTTGAGATGTGACCCCTACTTCTTTTACTTGTATATGAGACATTAAATGTATATCTATTTGTATGCAAAGTTTTGGAAAGATGGCATTACTATTATTTTTTTTATTTGCGTTACAATTTGGTTACTCCAAAATTTTGTAACAATCTTTACATTTACTGTTGTATTCATTATTTACTGGCATTTGAAGCCATCAGTAAAGCAAGGTTTTTGAAACTTTAACTTGGATATTACTTTTATAGTCACTATATGTGTTCAACTTCATACTGTATTGAAATCATAACTAAATAATAGTTCAAACTATAAATATTTGTTTGATTTCTTCAAATAATCAATTTCCATGCCAAACTTTAGCATTAATTTCAGGAAAGTTATCATTTTTGTTTGGGGCCCAATATTTAAAAAAAATGGCATGTAACATAGGTCACAAATAAATTAAATGAACATCTTAGGTCCCCATCTTTATATCCAAGATGTTTTTGGATGATTGACATTACTAGTATTTCATGTGCCAACCTCCTTAAATGTCACATTAACTGCAGTGCTGGTGCCTGGTGGGAATGCATCATTCTGAGATCTAAAATCTTCCTCCATAAACCTTGTTTCAAAATGACAACTCTTTACATTCATTTCAAGTTTCAATTCACATTTTGATGATGACATTTTATCTCTGTTACTAAGCGTGAGTAAATTAAGATGCAATGTGTCTCACTGACGTCAGCATCAGTGCTGCCCTCTCTTAGATGCTTAGAGATAACCCAGCAGGGAGGTAATGATTTTAACAATATGGCAGCCTTCATGGATTGCAAGAATTAGTTATTCTAAGTGATATATCTTCTTACTGAGGAAAGCTATGTCTAAATGGTTTTCAGATATCATTATATACATCAAACAGACAAATTTGAGCCCATGATAATTTTTTCATGTTCACTTCCTTTAATCGTTCACAGTTGTGAAATTTATGTCATGCGAAACTAAAAAAGTATAAAACGACCAATTTTAATCAGTATAATTCGAAAACCTCACGCATAGCATGACCTGAGATATAATTACGTACATGTAGTAACGCATGATTGATTTTCTCAAGATAAACACTTCCTGGTTTTTATTTAAAAGACCTCAAGTGGTGTTTTTATAAAGCACTCGTAAATGTCTCATTTGTCAAGTACAAAAGGTAAAGCAATTCTGATTTAAGACATTCCCGTCCAATGTCTTGCAACAAGGAAGAAGAAAAATTGTCTTTTATTCCATAGATGTTTAAAACTTCCCGGGTCGTGTTCCTTGAACAAACCAAATAGGGAGTTTTCTCTTATCCTTCCAAAATTTTGACATTTGTTTGTTTAAATAAAACGAACGAAAAAAACTGCAACTGTATGTCTAGATATCAGTATATCTACTGTATGTGTAGATATTAGTATATCTATTGTATGTGTAGATATCAGTATATCTACTGTATGTCTAGATATCAGTATATCTATTGTATTTCTAGATATCAGTATATCTATTGTATGTGTAGATATCAGTATATCTATTGTATGTCTAGATATCAGTATATCTATTTTATCTCTAGATTTCAGTATATCTATTGTATCTATAGATATCAGTATATCTATTGCACACAACTTACCGTAGATAGTTTTCAGATTGCAGCATGATTTCTTGTTGAACTATACACGTGGCAATATAGCGTTCCATTAAACAAGATATCGCTGCCATTTTATGAGCTACATAACAATCTCGATCGAGCGTAACTTTGGAAGGAAATTGTGGAAGAGGTGCTTTAAAGATAAAAATATTTTACTTAAAACAACACATTCAATGTTTAATCGAAAACAAAGGCATTTTGTATGCATGTACTCAGATCCAGTTTTGATTAAAATGTATAAATTTATTGTTTGTAATCGAACAGGACAGTAAAAATGTAAGTGAATAATTCAATCGAAAACACAACAGTGATGTCATGATTACGTATGTGTCACGTGTCTTACGTATTTCCGGTAACACAAGTCTTTGTTGGTCGAGTTTCTCTCGTTGATATAGATACACTTGACCTCTTAGTAAGTTTTTAGGCCAATTTTGCATTTGTATAGTTCCTTCGATAATTTCACTAAGTTCTCGGTTATGGAATAAAATTAGCTGTTCTCCTGCTGCTATCTCTGTAGTCCTTGCAACAGCCTCCTGAAATTGGGCGAATCTGAAGGAAAAAAAACCCACCAACATTAAGATACATGGATCTGCATCGTTTTACATTAAAAAAGCATTTCATTCAATTTGAATCTACTTTACTTTGAACTTTCTTATTAACAAATTACTATCACAATATCAAATACTAAGACAATTTCAAAATTTACAGCCATTTCTTTTCTTCTTCAAAATAAATGAATTGAATGCCATACGTACCGGTCTGTTTTATCGATGTAGAGTTTATTATTGATTCCAGTTGAGCAATCAAAGACTTTTATGGTGATTTTATTCATTATATCATTGGTACTATTAAAGAATTTATCGAACGTCCATCTTATTTTCTGGTTACTTTCCAACAGTCCTGCTATCATTGGGGTAACAAGGGATTTTAGAGACCTTTGGGATTAAATGAAAAAAGTTTAATTTACTAAAAATAACTAGTTGTTGCTTTGCTCGCAGTAGTATAGTTGATATTTTTTAACAAATCAGTGAAGTGATCCATGTAGATAAATTGTAATACCAAGCCGTTGATAATAAAAATGTATCAAACTTAAAAGTAAAAATGTTGAAGCAGAATTTATATCACTCTTCCAATTTCCTATTCAGTGTTTTGAAAATGTCCTGCATCGCTGTCAAATTCAAACTACAAATTACAAGAGCCCAACCTTTTGCAGTGTAACGTGATTAATAATATCATAAGTGTTACATGAAATGTTTTTCGACTATTGCCTCGTTTTAGTTCGAGTGTTACGAAGTTGTAACATTTGAAGGGTATTGCCCAAATCGTTGTGGTGTACAAGGTCTGTACATATTGCCATGTTAAACGTGTTAAGGTATTGCCTTTTGATACATGTGTAAAAGGTGTTATTAAATTATAGCGAGCGAAGCGAGCTCTAAGAACCAGTGCGCGCGAAAAAGAACGAGCTAACCTACAGATTCATAAAGAAATTTTTTTGGCAGCATCCCATAATGCTCTCTAATGCTTTCTCCCGTAATGCTATGCCAAAAATGGCTGACATTTAACTCTTAATTTACGGTTCCTTGAGGTTTGAAGACACGTTTTGAGTACCGCACAAGCTTTGGTGGGACCCAAGAGATTTTTTACACGCTTCCATTCCTTCGTATTGAGTCGAGATACGTAAACAAATTATTATATATTTTAACGTATGATGTCACAGTGATGCTATATTTCCCGCGATAAATTTAGAGGTGGATCAAACATCTGTAATGCATGTACAAACTATTTCAGTATAAACTGCGATACCTGCCTCGAATGATTAGTTTTTAAATTTTTTATGCTTTGATATATATATATATATATATATATATATATATATACACACACACACACACACACACACACACACAAGCAAGAGCCATATTTCACTCACTGTCATATCGATCCAATTTTAAGCTAATTTTGCATGCATGTACAGTAAGTATAAGTAGGGAGGAAATCAAAAAAATATATTGCTATCAAAGTTCCAACCTCTTCATTTTGAACTAAATAAAAAAAAATAAAGAGAAAAAATAAACAGCTAAAAAATCTACGTAGATTTTGCATATTGTCATTAAATTGGAAAATGGGAAATAACACACCTACAAACAGGGACCGGGGCCACGAATACAACGTATGTATTTTGAATGCAAAAAACAAATTTTAAAAAATATATGAACCAGGAAAAAAAATAAAAGTCGGAAAACAACAAGGTACAAAAGAAAAATAATATTTATCGTTTACACTTTTGATTAAATTAAACACTAATTACATTTTACAGACTGATCAATTCTCTCCAAAAGTAAAGAACGGTTTTAGGGGAAAGCAAGTCTATGTATTTTGTAAGAATTTTTTTTTAACTTAGAAATATTATATAATTTCTCTCTCTCTCTCTCTCTCTCTCTCTCTCTCTATATATATATATATATGCAAGGTATGTGTAATTCTTGCTTCTTGCTGCGCTCGCCACAACGGGAGCACCGTAAAACATATTACTTGTATTTTAGTGATATTTCCCGTACGTTACATATAAGAACTTAAGGAGAATGCCCAAATAACAGTTATATGCGTGTGTGTAATTCCTTTGTTGATACCTTTCAGTTTGTAACAGGTATGGGCCATACGTACGCTGATAAAGAGCACGTCCGTGGAAGTTCCGTGCTCCATTCTATATCTCCGCCCTCCGTTCGCTGTTTTCCAGATATCACGCCCGACTTTTTCTCAGTTGTGATGTAGTGCCTAGATTTACATTTAAAAAAACCCAACTTATCAAAGTCTAATTATTTTTGATTTGTTTTTCTACCATAAGAATAACATTATAATACCATATAATATGTTATTTTAGCAATATTATATTATCCATCTGATGAACTTCCAACACGTTATTTATGTTTGGTGTGGGAGACAGTTTGGTGGGTATACAGCGTAATCGATTATATTCTTACATAGTAGTTGCATTGCTTCTTCCTCCATAGGGCTGAAAGGGGAGAGAACCTGTTGCCACGTGGTATATGGTGACACCTGTACAATAGAGATGAAACAAATATTTTGTAAAAAATCTATTCCCTTTGTAATAGTGATCACATCACTGGACATTACTTTTTGTCCATCTACACACCACCATTTTGTTCCTTCTCTGCTCATTCATATACGTTGGTGGCATACGTGTTTGCAATTTCCACTGGGAGGAACTCACTTTAGATAGATTCTGATATTAAAAGGAATTTCAATCCCACAAGACCGCATGCTTCATTGATGGCATTACATGTACATTTTACAATTCAAAAACACGATCGAACACTTTTTACTGGTACATGTACCAACATTACCATAATTCTGATAGGAACTGGGACTATGTCAGTGCACAGTACAGGAGTCTTGATGGGATTTCAAACAACATTTGCCTGTGAAAGGTGACAATGTTTTACATGGCGGTTTTAGAAATTAGACGTGCTACATGTATATTTGTACTGCATGCAATTGCAAAAGGGGGTGTAATTGTTTTAAAAAGTACCAGAGCCGTCTTTGGTAAGAGAACTGAAGTGCACTATACGAATATAAAGTACAAATACAGTAATTGTGCATTGTGTACATTTTATCGTTCATGCACTAAGAATATGAATGTTTTAAAAGTAGTACCTAAACTCCACAAATCTACATCCGCGTCGTACACATTTCCGGTTGGTCTGCGTAATACAGCTCGCTCATACATGTTAGGGTCCTAATGAGAAAAAAAATATTTCAATGTTTAACTGTGATCGCAAAAAAAAAAAGATCTCTAGAGATTAAATATCTTTTAATATCAAATTCCAAAAAATAGAAAAAAAAGTTTAATGATTTTTGAATTAACAAAGAGATCTCATTCAATTTTCAAGAGAATAGGAAAGAAAATTTTAACATAAAAATTATTTCGCTTTCCGGAAATAAAAAAATCGAACTACGAAAGAGTCTATTATTACCAAATATTCCTCAGTTCCATAGATAGACGTAAAAGTTTCTTCTTCTTCGAGAGCTCTAGCAGCCCCGAAATCGGTCAGCATGTATACTGACCTATAAGTAAGGAGAGAAAAAGAGGAATGAAGAATTTTGAATCAACAATACCGAGAGAGGGGTCTCATCTAACATACAACAACTTTTTTTTAAATGTCACTTTAAACAGAGAAAAGAGCTTCCGAAAACGCAGATGGGTTTTAATCAAAAACTGCCTTTTTGTTATTTTAAAACTGTATTTGTACTTTTCTCCGCGGTATTTCAGTGCACTTTTTTGCCATAAAACTGGTTTTTACGTTGATATTTCGGGTTCAACTTGGGTATGCGAGATACACAGTATAGAAACAAACCTGTTTTGATAGGATTCGTGTTCTTACTGGTACATGTATATTATCTGAATCCCCGTGAATACCAAATTCGTAAACTACAGAACTCAACAATGCAAAAATGTACATCGAATTTGAACGTAGTGTTAAAAATTGCAAAGAGGTAACCATAGAACTCCATGTACAGGTAGTACAGGTAGCTAGATGTACAGGTAGCTAGATGTACAGGTAGCTAGA
>WFKH01003881.1:16775199-16795209 GCA_016163765.1 Magallana hongkongensis | reverse complement strand
ACAGGTAGCTAGATGTACAGGTAGCTAGATGTACAGGTAGCTAGATGCGAAACTATAAAACAACTTTCGCGTGTTGCCAGAATTCTAAAAAAGAAAATAGTTGCTTCAATAAATTATCTCAATTCTGGCAATAAAGCGACACCGTCCAAATAAAGAATGACCTTGTTTCTTTTACAGCAAATTCCACAGACTAACCTTTATCTTGAAATACAGCTCATTTAATATCGAAAGCGAAACCAAAACTATGTCAATTTTTTGAAACTTGAATCCAATAGAAAGAAAAAAAAGATATTTACGTCTCAAAGATTTCAAGGTGTAAAGTTGACGTACCTATGAACATACCAAATTGCATTTATATATCATCTTATATGTATTTTATTTTTTTTTTATTCGTATAAAGATATCTACAATTCTTTGTACAAAAAATCTATATCTAGATACTAGTAGTTCTCTGAAATATTTCGTTGTTCTAAGTAAAAGCAACAAAATATAACCATTCACGTTTCAAACAAGTAAGAATAGTTCAAGTTCTTGGAAAAAAACTACTGAACAAACTAAGTGGGTTTAATAGATATAATACTAACTAAAACTACTTTCCCGTTGCGTTTATTTTTATCATTCCACGAAATTCACAGCTTGATTAATTATCTAGTTCTATAAAAGACCTACCTTCCGTTTTCGTCTATTTTCCGCATGATGTTCCCGGGTTTTATGTCTCGGTGTATAATTTGATTTTTGCGGAGGTAGGCTACACCGTCACCTTATTAATTAACAATTAATGATTATGATTAATTAAGCAGCTATAACAATTGCAGCTGATTATCAAAACAACAGAAAAGTAGAGAGACGTTAATATTTCAGCTCAAAAGTTCATTATGAATTCATCTAACCGTTTCGTGAAATTTTGTTTATTGATTAAAAACAGATGAAATGTGGTTCAAATTCAATGACAATGCGATTTTTTTTGTTACGAAAACCAATATTTCCATTGATTAGGAGCAAAACGGTTAACCAAACTTATGGTTCCAGATGTGGATTTTCTCATTAGTGTTGTTATATCTTTCGACATTTTTTTTTTACATATATTATAATTTATAATTACTTATGTCATGTAGAACGATAAGGAACTCTTCTTCTGGAAATCCGAAAGCGTACTTAGGTTTGTCCAACATTGAGTACAGACTTCCACCGGAACAGTATTCCATCACGATGACGTCGTTTCCGGTACCTACCTAAAGAATAGCACTTGCTACCTTGATTTACTACACTTGTATTACAATAATAACGTTCTTAGGCTGTTTGTTCGAAGTTAACTCTATGTATGTTTAACGTCAACCGCTCGCGTAGGTTTAGGTGAAACTGTCGTTTTCAAAAAAACAAACTCCTATTTTCAATTTTATCTTTTTCTGCTTGATATTACTTTTTGCAACTAAAATACTGCAATCATTAGAAATACAAAAGTTTAAAGCACATTATGGATTATATAAGGGACACTCAGTGGGATTATCTTTATAACTGACAGCTAGAAAGATCATTAAGCAGCTAGTCTTCATGTAACCTGAATACTCACTGTATTTGTATTACTGTAAATAAATAACAATTCCTTGTTTGAACATTTTGTTTGTTTTAATCTTATCGCCCTCCTTGGTAGGTTTGGTATTTTGAAGGTGACGTTAAATCTAGAATTAACTTTGGTCAGCTTTATAAGCAAATAAGCCCCAGTATGCCAAAGCACATCATACCCATTTTGAATCAAATACTAAAGCCAGAAAGCTTCTTCTTTGAAAATTTTGAATCTGACAACCACAGATAATTGTGTTAAATCATGTTTCTTTTCATTATTTGGTTTATCAAATCAATGTGGAAATTCTTCAGTTTAGATATCTTGACCATAAATTAATTCCAACGTTAACCTAGTGTCCAGAGCTTAAGCAATTACGGAAGAAGTATGTGTTAATATATTGAAATTTATGAGAATACTTGCTGTTAATTATGGAAATTAAATTAAAGGCCCGGAGAGAAAATGAGGAAGTAAATTTTATCAAAGTACCAGGAAGAATTGGACATTTGAGTTCACAATCCGATTGCGGATTCAGTAAATCACCTGGACATTTTTCTCGTGTCAGATCAAAGGGATTTTGGGAAATGAGAGCGGGAATTTTCCCGGTAACGTGACTGTCAAATAACACAATCCTAACATTTAAGTGGAAAATGTCAATTCTGCGTCATTTGATTTCCAAAAACTCTCTGTCACTAACCACTTAACCTTCTCGAAACTTTTATACATTGAAATCACAAATCAAAAGGCAAACATACGGGATAAAATGAGTACATAAAGAACATATGTTTAATCTTTATTTTCGTCGATCAATATTTTGCGAATATTTTGATATTAATTTTGATTCACAGAGTGTATGGCCTTAGTATTGTTATCATCAGATACTTATAATACACGAATCATAAACTAAACCATGCTACTGACAAAAAAAACCCGTCATATATTGATTGATGTAAAATTTCGACTAATTTTGATTGAAATAACTTTCAATCTAAAAATACAAACAATCCTAGATTTCTTTGATGTAAAAAAAAAAATGGGATTTTTGGTCGTTTCCGGTAAATAAAAAGTATCAAATAACTTTTAAATCAATAATTACGTATATATATTACAAGCTGCTTTAAACTAACGGTGTCAATAGAAAACACGCCATCCATTTGCATCACCATACATGCATATCGGATTCTGAGTAACAGTCTGTAATTTGCTGGTTTTTGTAAAATAATGTTTAACAAGTGCACTTGTAGCCGACTTTCAGTTTCAAGTTCATATCAAGAGATATATAAAACACTATCTTATCAAGATTCTAAAGTAAATGTCTGTATATGTAATATATATTTACTTTATAAACATACATGTAGTTATAAATTATCAAGTACATGTAATCATGTGATGATAGCTCTTGTTTATTGCGGTGGGGGTCACTTTAAATTTAGATGACCTACAAAGAGACCATGAATTTTGCTTTTCCATGGTTCTGATGAAAAAAAATAAATTGTATAAGGTCCCAACTCTTTACCTCCTTTTCTCGCCCAAGTATGCCGATGACATTGCGGTGCTTCATTCTTCGGAGGAGGTCGAGTTCACGCTCGGGAACTGAGGAATGGTAGGTGGAGACACGATCGTGGAACACCTTCACGGCAAACACCTCCCCCGATGTCTACAGAAATCGAAAGTAATACAGTGTTGATACAAAAACAAAGGAGTAGAATAGGAAACCAGGGAGGCGTAAAGTCCGTCAAATTTTGTTAGTTTTTTAAGATGTGGCATAGCGTAAGTTGCTAATACTTTAAAAAGAAGTTTAGGTCTTGAGCGTGTGTTGCTTTGCCTCATATATTTTGAGAGAGAGAGAGAGAGAGAGAGAGAGAGTCTAAGGTGGATGGAAAGAGATATGGATATAACAAATATGTCGGATCCATTATATGATACAGATTTACCGGGTGTATTATAAATACCTTATTTCTGGCTTTGAATACAACAGCTGTCGCCCCGCGCCCTAGTATGTCAGTGGTATTCCATTGATAATTCTGACAGGAACTGTAAGTTCTGTCTGGGACGGAGGACATATCGCCTAAACAGACATTATTGCAAAATATCAACTTAAGATATTATAACTGTTTATGAATATACATGTACATACAGCTCTGACTTAGAGTCACGAGTTTGGAAAATGCCTTTAATTTCAAAATACTATATTTCTCAGGATAGGCGAAAATAAATAATGTGAACTTTTGGAAAGCAATATACACTCTCAGTTTACAAAAATTAATGATATATTTGGCATTGTGATATAGTCTGACTCAGACATGTGTATTAAAAAAACCTACAAATCAAAACAAAGCTGGAAACGGCTCGAGTGAGTATACCTACCCCAAGACCAAGGAGCGGATCCAAGTCATGATTTTTTCCAGGAGAAAGCATTCATATAAGAACCTAAGGGAAAGAGCTGGGATTGGGTGGGGTCAGTGGGGGCTTCCCCGAACACCGCCGACCCCGTTCCGCTTGATCAGTGTCTGACACTCAACCCTAACAATAGTGTTTTGCATACCTTTTAGACAATCCGCACCGCAATATCCTCCGACATACTTGGGCCTGCACTAGATTCGCAAAACCGCCATTTGAAAATGGGGAATTCCCGTTTGGAAATCCCACCTTGAAATACATCTCTGTAATGTTCCGGGTGATATAAACAAGCCATATTTTACAGCGTAAAACATCTTTTATAGATATTTGTCTTAATATACAAGTCTTATTAACAGTGCAGATCACACTGACAGCATGACAGACACAACTTTTGTTTTATTTGGCCTTATTTATTTACTTTCGTTTTGTTTATAATGTAAAAACCAGATTTATAAGTATGGAAAGCTCTTTGGTACATAATTTTAGTTTAAATTCATGTTTGCATTACTTGCGATTTTTCTGAACACACGAATTCCAGTTGTATTCTTCAGATGAAGATAACGGAGGTTTACAAAGCATAATCGAATTTGTACTGAATTATGATGTAAAACGTACAAGGACAAAAGTAACCGTTAATTTCTTTTTAATTAATTTGCATAACGTTACATATTATACACAATTAAGTAATTTTTTTTCAAAACAGCTAATATAAAACTCCCGGCCATTAAAATTTATCATAACTATGCTGCTTCGAAGTGCCCAAAAAAATCACAGACTTGAACTTGAACACAGTCTTTAATGATATGCTTTTAAATGTCATTGTTTAATTATAACTAATTTTTTCTCAGGCTGCCACTGCCGAAAGCTGCATGCAAGCACAGTGTACGTGCAAAACGAAGACCTGTACGATTTCGACGTTGCTTGCATTTTCCGTCTGTTCGCCGTTACCTTGACTTGGTATATATAGGCTCTCTGAAAATGCGTAGGGAAGTTAACGTGTTTTAAATCAACAAAAAAGTCTAAGTATTCGAGATCTGTACCGGCAATAATATCACAATTCTAACTCATTACTGAAATAGCCGTAAACGCACTTACCTAGACATAGTGGTCTATGATAAGTTTCGTAACCCAGTTTCATTCCGAAATTGCTCCACTCGTCACATTAATTTACTTTTGCCCCTTGCGTCTCTTACTAAATAATGCTTTTCGCGTCCCATTTAGACGGGGTGAATTTCAAATAAAATATGTTTAAGGTATAATGGAAACATATATTTGAATGTTTCCTGCACAAAACATTGAAGTTTCTTTAAAAAATGGATACTCAAGGAGTAACGTTTACGTTGCGCCAAAGATCGTCGTACGTGATGTAAAAACCCCCCAAGTTATGGCTGGTTGTTAATGTCATATTTATTTTAAAGGGGCGTGTCTTGAATGGATAACTTTTTAATTATTGTATCTTGAATGCACGACCAAAATATGAATTTCAGTATTTAAGTAACAAATCATGTTTTTGTTTAGAAATAATTAATGTAAAGGAATTTCCATTTTTTACACAAATTGCCTCCTGACAAAGTTAACAAGATAAACTGTTTGGTTGTGTTCAAATACAAATTTATTAAAAAAAAAAAAACAACAACAACAAAAAAAAACAATGTCTGAACCTCGATCCATTAGACGCACATGTAATAATCGCTTTTGTTCATAAACGTTAACAATAAATTGGCTTTCAGCTAGCATCGTAGTCGAAGAAAAATTACATCATAGCTCGTATGAACCACTGTGACTATAGATTTGCTCAAGTCTCTATGTTTAATATTTAGTGCTCCCTTTAAAACCTAAAAATGATGCCAAGATAATTATGTTTCATAACATTTATCAAGAGCCCCGCAGGCTTTGACGGCCAACTGTGTACCATAGCCTAATGTAAAATTGTTAAACGATAATGCACAACCAACGGCAATAGGTTACTTAAGTGACTCAAGTAACCTAAAACATATATGTTCACTATATGGCCATATTTGCCCCCCCCCCCCCAAACAAAAGGCCTGAACCCCTGCCCCATGCATATGGGCAGTGAATTTCACAATTGAAGAATAATAACAAATGCATTCATTTAAGATGATCTGCCTCGACTGTCAAAGTACAGAAGTAAATATTATAAAATTGTATACGTTTTTCTATATGGCAATGTTGGCCTCATCCTAAGGGACTGAACCCCTGACCTATGGGGCCATGCATTTCATAATTTTGGCAGAGGACTTCATAGACATCATAATCATTACATGCATTTAGTTTTTCTAAAATACATGTATGTGTGGGAGTAGAGATTTCCTAATATTATATTTCTACTGTATGACCATAATGACGCACCCCAGTGCCTGAAACCCAGACCCAGGGCTATGAATTCCACAATTTAAGAAGAGGGCTTCATGATCATTATAATCATATTTATTTTCCACTACTTAAGAAGTAGAGAAGGAGATAATACATGTAAATCTATACATTTTTACTATATGGCATTTTGACCCCAACCTGGGGCTTGAAATCATGAACCAGGGGCCATGAACTTCACAGTTTTCGGTAGAGGGCTTCGTGGACATCATGATTATGCATTTAGTTTATATTTAATAAATATGGGAGTAGAGAAGAAGATTTTCTAAGATTTAATATATTTTCATTATATGGCCATATTTGCCCCACCCTAGGGCTTGAACCCCTGACTCAGGGGTCATGAATGTTATAATTTAAGTAGAAAGCTTCATGAACATCATGACCATGCATTCTATTTATTTTCCACTACAGTTGAATTAGAAGATTATTTAAGATTCAATACATTTTTCTTATATAGTCATATTTGCCCCTTCCTGGGGCCTGAACCCCTGAAACAGGGTCCATAAATTTCACAATTTTGGTAGAATGCATCATGGGCATCATAATCACGCATTTAGTTTTTTCTCAAATATTTATGGAAGCAGACAAGATTTTCTTAGATTTAATAAATTTTCACTATATATGGTCATATTGTCCCCACCCTCGGGTCCGAACCCCTGACCCGGGGGACATTAATTTCACAATTTTGGTAGAGGCATCCCTGCTCATCATAACCATGTGCTTAGTTTCTCTGCTGAATGTCCAGTAGTAGAGAAGAT
This sequence comes from Magallana hongkongensis, assembly GCA_016163765.1. NCBI lineage: Eukaryota > Metazoa > Mollusca > Bivalvia > Ostreida > Ostreidae > Magallana > Magallana hongkongensis. The sequence continues at coordinate 16,788,099 of WFKH01003881.1, read as the reverse complement.
TTTTTGCACCTTTTACAGTTTTTATCCAAAATTTATGGCCACTGGGGGTGGGGGGTTATGAATTTCGCAATTTATGTTCCCCTTCCCCCTTTAGATGCTAGACACCAAATTTGGTTAAAATATATATATGTAACCCTAGTAGTTTCAGAGAAGAAGATGAAAATGTTCAAATGTTAACGCACGACGCACAGAGACTGACGAAAACGGATCGCAATAGGTCACCTGAGTGACTCAGGTGACCTAAAAATGGTAGAGAGCAGGATTTAATTTAAAAAAATACTGAAACACAGTAAAATTTTCAAGAAATATACTAGACATTAAAACAACATAGATACTCGAGCAAATTTAGAAACACGAAAACTAAATAAAAACCATTTACTGCTCAGTATTTTCTCCACTATTTTTAAAGAAATCAGATTTGTGTTTCATACAACCATGAAAAGAAACTATAGTGTTAATTATTGTCATTATTTTATTATTATTTTTTTTAAATTTTTTTTTATCTATCTATTTTTTTTAATTTTATTTTTTTATTTATTTATTTATTTATTTATTTATTTATTTATTTATTTATTTATTTTTTGCGTTTTGTGAACATAAAGCAAGTGTGTAAAGTTTTTAACTTGCGCAAGTTTTTAATTTGTTTTGTTTTGGACTATTTTTAAAGTGTTTTCATTGAACATAATAACCGATATCATATATGCGTGGTCTATTCTTCTACGATATTGACATGATCGGGTAAAAAGCAAATAATATATCATTACGAAAATTCTTGATATACAATATTCCTTTCGGATTACTTTTCAAAACTGTTTTCTAATATGTACATTATTTGACTCATTTAAAACTCAATATACACGTCTAATTTATCATGTTTACATCGTTATTTTGAGTTGTGCTTTTACATGTAGTTACATTTTTGACGTGGACAATGGTAGGGTTATTTCGTGATCGATCTACATGTAGCTTTAGCTACATTTATCTTACCGTGTAAACAGTGTTTTTCTTTTCCTTATTTTCTTTTGTCCGTAATTTACACAGTACACGTGAAAGATAATTAAAAAAAAGACACATGTACATGTGTAATGCTTATAGAAACAAACTGGAAATGCAAGTTAGTTTACAATGTACTTAATTTGTAGTACATATTGTACTTTCTTATCTACGTGCATTCTGGGATTTTTAATTACCGGAGAAAATTAAGAACACGTCATTGGAATTAAGCTCAGAGATTACATTTATAGCTCACATGTCCATAACGGTTTCAGGGAGATTTTTATCGATTTGTCCGGCTTTTAGTTCTGTTGGCATAGAATTTTCGCCCTTTCATATTTGATTAACTAAACAATTCAGTAATTTCAATTTTCAATCAAACTTAGCAAAAAACTTTATTTGGATATAATAAGAGTTTCAAGTTTGTTCAAATAAAAGACCAAGTTCCTTTCCGAGGACGGCATAGAAGGAAATTGGAAATAGGAGGGTAGTTCTAGACAAATAACGTCTTCATCAGAACCCAACGGCAAATATTGCGAGTTGCAACAGAGGCCCCAATATATTGGAGTTGGTGTTTTCTATATCATAGAAATATTTGGTTTGTCAAATGTTTTTGTGGTTCGGTCTCTCAGGACTATTACCGTCTTAGCTAATCAAGTCATTTTATAGAATCTTACAGATAAAGCTTCCAGTACTGATTTAATCCATTCTTTCTGTGTGCCGTTATTTCTAGCATTACAGGAATGGCAAAATCAATGATAAATTCATTTAATATAAATGAGTAACTATGAGGCATTACTTCAAGGAGATCCCATACTTTCCGTTTCAGTTTCATTTTCCCCATTTATACTACGACCGCTACTTAATTCTTTCTGAATACATATAACTAAAGACATTTTTTTTAAACAAGAGGCCCATGGGCCACATTGCTCACCTGAAAACAGTTCTTGTATCATCGAATTTTTAAATAAAAAAACTCTTTAAAAATTGTAAAATTCACATCAATTCTCATAATCATATTTCAAGATTTGACAATACATTTAACAACACATAAAAAAAGAAGCCTACTTGTTTGTACATCATATCCCAAGATCTAAGATGCATCAAATGACCAATCTCATTATTCTAGGCCTCACCTTATCAAAGATAACAAAATTGTAAAATGAACTATAAATAGTTATAAAAAGTGAAAGAAGGTCACTGTGACCTTGATATGAGGATGGTATATACATGGTAAAATATAGTAAACGTAGCATTGTATTTCTTAACTGAGAAGAAGATTCTTAAACATTTTCCCTATACACTTCTGTGTTGAACTTTAACCCATATTGGGGCCCCATTATTGGTCAGGGGGTCACACTGAAAACAATTTACAATCTACACTATCTTAGGATGCGTGTATAGTAATTATATCACAAATTGTAGCATTGTAGTTCTTGAGTAGATTTTTTTTACATGTTCCCCATTTATTTGAAGTTTGAATACCTTTTGGGGCCCCAATATTTGTCTGGGGGTCACGGTTTGAACAATTCGGAATTTACACTATCTGAGGATGCTTGCATAGTAATCTTTCCAATTGTGGCATTGTAGTTCTTGAGAATAAATTTTTTTAAACATATTTCCTATATAAAAGTATTTCTTTATTCAACTTTGAACCCCTCTTAGGACACCAGTATTGGTCCTGGGGTCATGGCTTAAACAATTCAGAAAATTAGAATCTACACTTTCTGAAAATGCTTGCATAGTTATCTCACAAATTGTAGTACTTAGAGAAGAAGTTTTTCAAACATTTCCTATAGTTTTCTATGACACACTTTGAACCATTTTTTCCTGCGGCCCCAGTATTGATCTGGGTGTCACAGTTTTAACAATTTAGAATCTACACTTTCTGAAAATGCTTGCATAGTAATATCACAAATTGTAGCATTGTAGTTTTTGAGAAGAATTTTTTTTTAAGTCACACACTCTATTTTCACTGTTTCGTGATTATCTCCCTTTTTTACAATGAAAAATGACAAAAACAAACCGCAAATCATCTCAAAAATCCATAAAGCAAAAACAATGGGATTTGCCCTTTATTTTAAAAATTTAGAATCCCCTTTCCAAAAAGATGCTTTGTACCAAGTTTGGTTAAATTTTGTCTGGTGGTTCTAGAGAGGAAGTGAAAAGCATGAAAAGTTTACAAACATATGGAAGGACAGACAGGTGATCAGAAAAGCTCACTTGAACCTTTTGTTCAGGTGAGCTAAAAAGCAATGTATAGAGATATTCATAAAGCACATCCCAGAACATTATTAGTGAATGCAGAGTGACGAAACACTTTTCAATAGAATTATTAATATATACTGTACTCATCACCTTGGGGCATAAAACATAACAGCTTTACAAAATACGGAAAATGTTTGAAAGAGTTACAACAAGTAATCCAATCATCATAAAAACCCCTTATTAATATTCACAGCTCAAATTTCTAACCTCAATATCAACTTCTATTTTGTATTATGTTGATAGTTTTCTAAGCCTGGTTAAGCTTTAGTACATGTATAAGAAAAATATAAATATATGCTACTAATGCTAGGTAACTCTGTTGCTTGGAATGGGAATTTTTTTTTTCTGTGTTTCAGTTTTTTCTTTTTAATGCAAAATGCAACAAATATCAATATTTGATGCATAATAAAGATGTTAACAATATCAAACAGTGAAAAAACAGAAATTTATTTTAACAATATTTCAATGTAAATGCATAAAAAATTGTGGTAAGTTAAGGTAGCATGAACACAAGAATAAGAGCACCCTCCATAGTATATCTGGTACAAACAGCTCATCTGAACCTTATTAAAGGTACTAGTAATTAAACACAAAAATGATCTTTTGTATCTTACAAGAGATAATTTATATATTTATTTCTCAACTCCAAATCTAGACAATAAAAAATGTATTGGAGTAACGAGTTTAATTTATTATATTTCGGGAAAATTTAATAATTCATAACATTTTTTACTAAAAGTCATTGAAAGTAAAAGATAATCCTTTGCATTCAAAATAGCAGGCTTTGATTAGTACAATTACAAAATATTGACATCCAAGTTTTTATATGCTACTGAAATTTAACATTTTCAAATGTTGAATGCCAAGTATGGATTCAGTGGATGAATTGCAAAAAAAGGTTTAAATATTTTGGCTCTATTTAGTACATTAAAAATGAAAACAAACACCACAAAAAAGTAAATATACAAAGAAACATACACATTTAAGTTGTTTTAATGCCCACTAAATGTATAAACATGACTCTCCTTTTCCTGAGTTTGTGTAATCATAATATACAGATTCCTCTCTCTATCAGATATTAAATTTCAATATGCTTTCATTAGAACGATAAACTGACATTTTCAGAAATGTTGAGATACTAAGCAACATTCCTATTTTTTCTTCTTTTTTTTATAATTAATATCTATATCTCTAGATTTGAACTCTTTATAATAATTTTATTTAACACAATCCACTACCATGTTCATTTTATGTATTATAAAGGTCTAGGTGTTATACTTAACTCTTATCTCTTTCTATCAAAGAAATAAATCATATAATATGCTGTACAAGTACTATATTTACACACTGTCAGGTGCGGGAAGCCATACAGTCCATTATATGGCAACTTATAACTTTGCGGCCAAACAATAGTACAGATCCAATAATATCATACTGGTACTTTCCAAGTAAAGAGTAATTAATTGTACTTACTAGTTAAAATAACAGTAACAAACCATTAACTAGCAAAATACAAAAATTAATATCGAGGAATTTATCTTTTAAAAAAATCTTTTAAAATATATAACAAATGATGGTGAAAATAATAAAATCCTCCTCATTTTGGAGTGCTATAACTTAACTTTCCATATTGCTGATTTTCTGATCAACTAAATCCATGATGTAAAGCATGGGAATGTAAGGCAAGCGGCCCACCAACATATTCATAAAAAAACAAATCTCCAATACTGTCACAGATTTCTCATCAGTTGCTCCTACCAATCTTTGACTGCTGATAGTGAGGTGTTGAATCATGGAGGTAGTAAGAATGTCTTGTGATTTCTAAGGTGCATTCCAACAGGAACAATCAGCAAGCTACTGTGATGGCATGAAGAAGTTCACTGATTACAAGGAAACAGTGCTCGGGTCTTTGTTTTGTTTTTTTGTGTCAACCATTGGCGCCTCCTTCCCATGTTGCCCCGCCTCTGTCAGCAGATGCTTCAAACAGGTCTGGAGACGATGTCTCTTGAACTCTGCAAAAAAGGGTGTTTATGATGTATAGCAACAAAGCAAAACTTTGACAAAATGTCTTAAAAAATCAAAGCTTACTATTAGTACGTAGTAAATACTAAATAGATACTAGTATGTAACTTGTTGGTAAAATTGATAAATTTAAAAAAATAACCATTCACATATTAATTAACTATATGTCTCTGAAGATTTGAAAAGGAATTATTTCTTTTCTATTCAAATACATGAAATTAGAATGTATATGAAGAGAATAAATTATTGTACTTTGGTGTATTTACATGTGCCATCATCATCAATCTCTAAATTAATCTTAATTACCCAAACTTCAAAATCCTATCATTTTCTTCTACACACTTTTGGTTTTTCTCCACCTGCTCCTTAACTTCAAAGCTTTCAGTGTTCAGCTTTGTAAATCTATAAATGAATCAAAACATTTCTGTTTAATCTCATTCATTAAGAGATGATATCAATGACCCACACATTGCACAACTTCTATAACATACTTTACCTCTGTGTCAATTCATCCCCCAACCTGCTACTCGATGCTGTGCTACTTGTGATCATACTTGATGCCAGGCCACTGTCTCTGAGCATTGGGGGAACCTCTTGGCGGTTAGGGGAGGTGGGCGTGGTCCTTAAGTGGGCCTGAAGGGGGACAGGAAGAGAGAAGCCCCTCTTGATGTGTGTCCTTACCCCTTCCTTAGCCTGTTCAGCCAAAGATAAACACTCTTTGTCCATCTGAGAGGAAACAGAAATCCTTTTTTAAAGAAGCTTAAAATAGACATTTATGATTGTAATGTGATGCATGTATAATCATGAGAATCTGTTAATCAACTTTTATTCATGTGTAACAAAATATGAATAAGATAAGACTTACCTTATCAATACGGTTACTGAGCTTCTCCAGACAATCATTGACTGAGGAGATGTTCTGCTCCACCTTCTTTGTTCTCTGGACATTCTTCAACAGTAATCTAAGGGAGAAAACTGCTGAGTTAGGTTTGAACATGACAATGTGGATATTCATCTGGGAGTTATTCCTCTTTGATCAAGACTTACCCAATCTGTTTTCCCACCACGCTATAGGATCTCATTAGATTCCTTAAACAATGGCCTTGTAACAAAGACACCAACTGTACACAGAGATCTTGTATCCTCATCCTGCAAAATATAGGTCAAATAGGTAAACAGGTTGCACAGGTGCTCAGATTTCTGAGAGCTGTCACAGAATTAACAACAGAAAATATTGACTATAAATGAACACACTATAGGACTTCTCTTGTCACGTGACACAGTGACATGTTGATCGAAGTGAAATAATCCTTTGTTCCCTTACAAAGAATATAATTATCATGTGTGTGATGGTATATACATGTAGGTGTGCTGAAGATTAATGAGGTTAGGGATTGTGGCCATTATACGGTATTTTCTTAGCTCATACAGAGAGTTTCTTAAATTTTAACAATCACATAATCTGAATAGAATGCTATTGACTTTAATACTGTACTTGAATGTCAATTGTGATCGTTGATGAAGGAAATTTGTTAAAGGTTGATGATGATTATTGATCACCTAGTCTTAAGAGCAAGTTTGAATTGTAAGGCCTAGATAGGGACAAAAGAATTAAGCAAGAGGAAGTTTTGCTGTATGGGTAGATTTTATGCACAGTGAAATAAATTAAAGAAGAGGGGAAACAATACAGAAAATATGAAGGAGAATTTGACATACACTTAAAAAATGCAAAAAATATATATGCTTTTTTTTTAATGATTCTAACACAATAAAAACATGTTTATTTTCTTAAAAATGTATACAGTTCATTAGGTGTATAATTATTCCTGAGCATTAAAGGCAATACATAATATGATAACATCAGTTGAATGGAATCATTGCACATACAGTAACAACTTTAAATTGCCGTCTGTATGTGCTAGTGTGCTGTGCTGAGCTGTGCTATACATGTATATGCTGAGCTGTGCTATATATGCCAGTTCATACCTGTCGGACACATGGACATACTCCAGCTCCGGACACAACGTCCTCTGTTTCCTGTCCTTAGAGAAGGCTGAGGAAATCTCCTGGATCTTGCTGCACAGGTGCTCAGCTTTCTGGGAGCTGTAATGGAATTAACAACAAGGTACAGTGATAAGAAAACACACAATAGGTGCTTAGCTTTCTGGGAGCTGTCACAGAATTAACAACAGAAAATATTGACTAGGGACTAATGATGTCACACTGTCATGTTGGAATGAAATAACCTTGACCTCACCCAAAACCTTTCACTGACCTTGTGTACTTTGAAATGAAAAAGAGGTTGACATGTACTATTTTTAATATTTTTTTCATTTTGCAAGAAGAAACACAATTATGCAATTATACACAAGATAAATTTTTTGTGATAAGTTGTATGGAAGTTATACTTATATATATATATATTATACACATTACGTTTATGAAAGACAATGAACAGAGATCTCTAAATGTCTGATGCAATACAAACCAGTTATCTTCTTCTAAGCAGCCCACACAGTGACTAATGGCTTCTTTCTCCTGTTCATAGATCTTGTTCATCAGCACCTCCATGTAGACCTTGCACTCTTCTGAGCGATTTTCTGCCTACAATTGTACAATATATTATCTCCAGAAATACTCTATTAATTTAAGCTTGAAACCAAATCTTAATATCATTTATATTATTAAATCATTTTTTCTCACTAGTAACAAATGCCTCACTGATGAAATATATCAAGGGTACTGTATTCTGTCTTTGCTCATCTTTTCAGCTTCTCTCCAGAGTAATACAGTAAGTGTCACATACTATGTACTGTACTTTCAGCACCCCTCTAGAGTTGTTGTTATACACTATGCATTGTACATGTATTCAGCACCCCTCTAGAGTTGTTGTCATGTACTATGCATCGTACATGTATTTTGTAGAGTTACACTTGTACACTATTTACATAAAGCATAATTTTAGCACCTATCTAGGATGACTGGTCACACATCTATGTATATTCAGCACCTATCTAAAGTTAATGTTAGTACATGTATCTCTTTAGGTCTACTGCCAGACACTTTGTATATTTTCAGCACCTCTCTTGAGTTTTGGTTGGACTCAAAGTAACAAATTTTGTCACATCTTATTTTTTTTCTTTACCTTTTTCAGCACCTCTCTGGGGTTACTGTCTGACACTATGTATTGTATTCTCTCGTATCGGTCCCTCACAACTGCCGCCATGTCGGGGTTTTCCCTCAGCAGTGGTAGAAGGACCTCGAGGTACCCTATGAATGAGGCGTAGATTCCATAGAACATGTTCTGTCTCTTACTGTGTTCCTCCAGCAGCTTCTTCATGTCTGGAATTGTGTTGTTGATGTGGCTGGTCAGGCGGAAAATGTAATCTCTGAAAGACAGGGATCAAAGGTCAAGCCTTAATAAGATATGAAATCTTTGAAAGGGATCGAAGGTCAAGGCTTAATAAGAAATGTAATGTTTAAAAGACAGGCATCAAAGGTCGAGGCTAAATTAGAAATGTAATCTCTGAAAGAGAGCCATCAAAGGTCAAGGCTTAATAATAAAATGAAATCTCTGAAAGAGAGGGACTAAAAGTCAGGGTTAAATTAGATATTTAATCTCTGCAAAGGTCAAAGTTAAGTTAAAAATAAAATCTCTGAAAGACAGCTATCAACGTTTAGGTTATTTAGGAAGTGTAATCTCTGAAAGACAGCCATCAAAGGTCAAGTATAGATAAGAAATGTAATCTCTGAGAGATAGGCATCAAAAGTCAAGGTTAAAACAAGAGTCCCATGGGCCACATTGCTCACTGAGCATCAATAGCCAATATAAAATCATCTTTATGGTGTCATATATAAAATATCCGGACAGACTATATAGTAGAATAGAACCTGAATAAAAAGACTTTCAAATTTCAATGTGTTAAACATTCAGCCCTTTTGTAACAGGATTATTTCGGCGTCATCGATATCACATATTGAGCAATGCAGTTCTCAAGAAGATCTTGAAGAATCATTCATATACATATAAACCTACTGTTCCTACATCAAACTTTCAACCCCTTGTCAAGCCCGAGAATTGTCCAGGGGCCACAGTCTAATACCATAACATTTGAGTTTTTGAGAATATTTTAAAAAATTTTCCTATGAAAATAATCAAATCCTCTCATTTGGCCTTACCCTTCCCCCAGGGATCATGATTTGAACAAACTTGAATCTGCACTATCTGAGGATGTTTCCACACAATTTACAGCTTTTCTTGCCAAATGCTTTTAGAGAAGACTTTAAAAGAATTTTCTCTATATATTCCTATGTTAAAAATTTTGAACAACCCCCCTCCCATTGTGCCCCCACCCTAACCCCGGGGATCATGATTTTCATAAACTTGAATCTACACTACCTGAGGATGCTTCCAAACAAGTAACAGCCTTTCTATCCAATTGGTTCTTGAGAAGAAGATTTTTAAAGATATTTCTCTATATATTCCTACCCAACCCCCCATTGTGGTCCTACCCTACCCCTGGAGATCATGATTTGAACCATACCTGTTAGACAGACAGACCTGTTAGAGAGTTCCATGTTTGCATTTTAAGCTTCATTTTGGAGTCTAAACCCTAATCCGAGACTCCTCTGACTGTTTGCAAACATCAATTCATTAAACTATGGGGGGGGGGGGGTGTCAGAATATTCTTGGATTATTTATATCCTAGCTTCAGGGGCAAAACACTAAACTTTTGGTAAAAAGAGACACGCTGACCTTTAATGGTCAATCTTTTAAAATATTCACAATTTATGTATAATGCACACACAACATGCATACAGTTTATTGCTACAAGCATACACTGAACAGGAAATTAAAGTTTTCAAAATGAAGTTAAAAATGTAAAATTGTTAACAGACAAATAGGTTAAACGATAAACTCAAGTGACCTAAAAAAAATACATGTTCACTAAATGGTCATATTTGTCAAATATATATGGGAGTTATTAGAGAAGAAGATTTTATAAGATTTAACACATTTTCAATATATAGCTTTATTAACCCCGCCCTAGGGCCTTAATCCCTGCTCCAGGGGCCATGAATTTCACAATTTCGGTAGAGGGCTTCATGGACATTCTAACTATGCATTTAGTTTTTTAAAATATATATGGGGAGTAGAGAAGAAGATTTTCTAAGATTTAATACATTTTCACTATATGGCCATATTGGCCCCACCCTAGGGCCTGAACCCATGATCCAGGGTTCATGAATTCACAATTTAAGTAGAGGGCTTCATGAACATCATGACCATGCATTTAGTTTTTCTCAAAAATACATGAGAGTAGAGAAGATTTTCTAAGATTTTAATTTATACATTTTCACTACATGTATATGGCCATATTGGCCCATGATTTTCACAATTTAGGTAGAGGACTTCATGAAGAAAGAAGATTTTCCAAGATTTAATACATTTTCACTATATGACCATACCGGCCCCGCCCTAGAGCCTGAACCCCTGACCAAGGGGCCATGATTTTCACAATTTTAAAAGAGGGCTTCATGGACATCATAACCATGCATTAGTTTTTTCCCACATGTGGTAGTAAAGAAGAAGATTTTGAAATATTTGGTCTTTTTTGTCATATTTGGCCACACCCATGAGGCCCCGGGGTTAGTAAAGTCATCAGTTAACAGTTTAGATTCCTCTTATCCTGGAGATGCTTCAAATAAAAATGGTAACAATTGGCCTTGTAGTTTTCAAGAAAAAGTTAAAAATGTAAAATTGTTAACCCATGACACACGTCGCACAACGGCAGACAAAACCAATCAATGCAATAGGTCACCTGAGTGATTCAGGTGACCTAATAAATCTGTAGAAAACAAACTATATAAGGATCATCCTTCTGTTAGTAGAACCATTGTTTTCAGGATCGTTAGCTTCTACAACCATTAAACATTTGTTAAAACTTAAGATCTGAATTACTGGCTTCTAGCCACTAATTCCCAGCTGTTATCTCACTATGCAGTGACCTCAAAGGTCACTACCTCGGAATGCTATAAGTGCGCATGAGCGAAAGTCAACAATGTCGGGGAAACTTGGTCCGAAAGTGAAATTGACTGATTCAGACAGCAGTAAGTAAGTGCAGGATATTGATAGGGTGTCAAATTGATCGATGGAATGAAGTGAAAGAAGAATCAAAAAGACTTAAAAATCTTTTCCCTTAAAGAGTAAAACTTCTGGAATTTGCAAACAGACTATAAATTTCTAAACAGTCACAGATTTGTTAAAGTCATTAATCTGAATGATGCTTTAAGAAATTGTAGAACAAGATGTGTTCCATTTATGAGCATCAATACAACTTAATTATCACTATTTCTGACAACTCCCCTCTCTTCCTCAGTGTGAGCAAAGTGAGACTACCTGAGTGAGATCTCGGCTAGTTGCATCAGTTCCTGTTCCTGAATGGCCAAGGTCACATATCTGACAGTGAGGTGAGCAATCGCGCTCGTCTTGTGGGCCACGTAAGCGTCCTTCTCGTATGATACAGGGTCAGTGCTGAAGAACTGAGGGATTGGTGCTGCAAGGTAAAACATAGTACTTCTTTTATCATATAAACTAAAAAATATTCATGTTAGTGAACAAACATTGTATCTTAGTTCTTGAAAACCGTTATCAATGTACATGTAAAAAAAATTGTATCCCGACAATTGTATCAGTAGCAATATAGTATCAGCCGACACGTAGTGTAAAAACCCTAAAAATTTCCATTTTGTCACATCAATAACGATAATGATTCATCGAAAATTGAGCGACGGTAAGCTGCCCTTTCCATGTGTGTGCTTCAGACCGCAACTGATAAGCATGCATGTCTACTCTGTTTCAAACTAGAAAAAACAGCAAGACACTGTATTTAACCTCCACTTAGCTTCAAATGTATCATATACTTATAGATCAACTCATCTTCATCAATTTTTCATCATTTTTCTAGTAAGTCTATTAATTCATCTAGTTAATAATTTCAGAAGTTCACATTTAACATTTTCTTCGACAACTTTGGCATCAGATGTGTAGTTTGATGTACATAACAAACTCTATCTAAAAACTGTGATCATGTCAAATCAAAAACTAAGAGTTGCATATTATGTAATAAAAAATCATATATAAATATATACGAGTAGGGTAAAAAGTGTGTTGGTACTAATGATCTCAAGAGCTTTTTCCTGTCACATCTTTCTATCCCCCCATTCTCCTGATAGGCACTACATAAAGGGTGTCAAGATAGCCTTGTGATAACATAAACTTTATCAGATAAATGTTCAGGTTTGAAATCTTAGCTTGCTTTCAGTGACTGAAAAACCTCGAGTGTTTTGTTCAAAGAAATTGATAGTGTAAAGAAATATGCCATACCTTCATAACATTAATTGTCATAAACTAAAAAATTCACCTTTATTTGATCTCTTTCTCTATCTCTCTCATATTCCTGTTATGTTTAGCATTTGTTGCACCTAGACTGTCTGTCTATCTCTTTATTTCTTGTCTTTCCTCTCAATCTGTCCTTATGTACTTTTGGTTAGTTGATCTTTAAAACTTTCTCTCTCTCTCTCTCTCTCTCTCTCTCTCTCTCTCTCTCTCTCTCT
>WFKH01003881.1:16761480-16775189 GCA_016163765.1 Magallana hongkongensis | reverse complement strand
CTCTCTCTCTCTCTCTCTCTCTCTCTCTCTCTCTCTCTCTCTCTCTCCTTACGTATTTCGGGCTGGTTGAGTCTTTGTTGGTCCAGCCTCTCCCTCTGGAACAGGTAGAGCTGACCATGCAGCACATTTTTGGGCCAGTTCTGGATCTCTGCTGTCATGTCGATGACCTCACTGATCTCCCTGTTGTGATACAGAATCAGCTGTTCACTGGCTGCTATCTCAGTCTCCTTGGCTATCAGCTCCTGACACTTTGCAAACCTTACAAAAGAGAGATCCATTTATTCCTGTGTAGAAACATGTACATAAATCATTTACACACTGCAAATTAATCTTCTTTAAAACTTTGACATTGATTTTTTCACATATGTGAACATCAAGCATCAAGTGTTTCTTTTTATTAAGTGTGTTTACCTGTCCAATTGTTAATGCATATTTTTTATTTTTGACCAATGTTTTTTTGTGATTAATACCTGTCCATTTTGTTGTTAAATACTTTTTTTTGTCTTTTACCCCCTGGTTTGTTGTACTTACCTGTCCATTTTGATGTATATTTTGTTGTTTTCACCTTTGTGTATTGTTGTGATTTATACCTGTCCGTTTTGTTGATGTACATTTTGTTGTTGGAGCCAGTTGAGCAGTTGAACAGCTTGATTGTGCTCATCTCCTTCAATGACTGCACTGTCCCAAAGAACTTCTCAAAGGTCCAGCGCAAGCTTGTGTTACTCTCCAACAGACCTGCCATGATGGGAGTCACAATGGACTTCAGGAATCTAATAAAGATAGACCCAGTACACAGAAATATATAATTTACAATGGACTTCAGGAGTCTAACAATTGAAAAATATATATACTGTTCATGCTTATCATTCAGTACATGGTAGCAAAAACATTGATAATATAAAATTACAATTCATGTATATACATGTGTATAATTTTACAATATATCATGGGGAGGGGGGTTTGCATCATGATTTTTACAATGTTTATGGCTTTAAAGTGTAATATGAAAATGATTTGAAATATTTTGAAAGTGTCTTTTTTTCTAAACTTCAATACATTTACCACATAGGGTACACAGATTTCTGTGGAAGTAATGATGCACGCAAACAATGCACAAACTAGATATAAGCACATGACGATACCTTGTATTTTCTTTTATCTTTTCATAAAAACAGTGGCAACAAAATGGATCTTATTTTGTCACTGGTTGCTATCTCTTACTGGGCATATTGTTCAATGCTTTGAAAATTTTAAACACACAGTATTCTCTGAAGAAAATGAATTCATGAATTGTCATCTAAAACTTTAGGGCTCCTGAAAGAAAAAGATCATAAACAGTTAACACTTACGGAGAGAGTAGACAAGTGCGGGGTAGGTCCGTCCTCCACTCAATCTCTCCGTTCTCTGTCTTCTGTACCCCCGATATCACCCCTGAAGCCTTGTGGGTAGTGATCATGTACCTGTTATAAATGTTAATACGGTGTTACATGCCTGGTACATACATTTCAAGCAGCCTCAGTTTATCATTCCCATAAGACCCTCTTCATTGGTTTCTCTGCCTGAGTAAATGGTTGCTTATATGTAATGATCATTCTTTTTGGCCTTTGAATTAGGGATTTTTAATAAACAATGAAATTTTGCACACTCAAATTTGACACATCAAAGGAAAATTAACACTTTATCATCTATCATTATTGATCATTTTGTATTAAACTTCATTTATCAAATGTATTACCTGTGCATATTCTCACTATTTTATACTTAATTATTTACATTGTTTCAGTATTTTTCCTGCCTCCATAGGGCTGAAATGGCAGGTGTCCTGTGGCGGTGTGGTAGATAGTCACCCCTAGACTCCACAAGTCAACCACGGCTCCAAAATCCTGACTTCTTTCTCGCCGCAACACCGCATGCTCATACATATTGGGATCCTATAAAAAAAATTTCAATTGGCTACCAGTAAGTGTCATACATATATGGATCATCAAAGGATTCTTTCAATTGGCTGATTTTTGAAAAGAAATTAAATTTTCTCGAAGTAAGAATCTTTAATTCTATGTCTATCCCTAAAGACCCTGTTTTAGATGTTGTTAGACATAAGAGAGGTGGTAGCAAATTCAGAATGTCTGATTTTAATTAAATAAATAGACACCACACACCTGGAACAGGTGAGCTAAAACTTGTTGTACTGAAGGAGTGAAAACTTTATCAATAAAAAAGTACTAGTTCTTATAGATTACTATAACCCTCAAGGGTCTGACCAAGACCTTCACCCAAAGGCAACTTATCAATTCTCAAGTATGTCTTGAGCAATATATTATCTCAGTTTTTCTTATCTTGTAGACAAATAAACCTAAAGAATGTGTAGTCTCTACATGTAGGTGTTTATATATAACATACTAGGTACTCCTCTGTCCCATAGATGGATGTAAATGTCTCCTCCTCCTCCAATCTCCTAGCAGCACCAAAATCTGTCAGCTTGTAGATTGATCTACAAAATACATTTATGTATATATGGTTATATACATGTATCATCAAAGCATTTAAACATGTTAAAAGGTCATAAACTTCATCAATAATCTCTCTGCATGTGGAAACAAGTATATACTGGTTTTTTAAAAACCCTCATAAATACAAGTACAATTTCAAGCTACCCGACAAATCAGTGGAAGGGTGGCAAGACTGTGCTACGTCTGACTCAGTGTGCCAGGGAAGGGCTGGAACTAAAATGCTGTGCATAGTGAATAAGTTATTCTCAGTCTGCCAATTTGACAGGAACAAGCAAATTGTTTCCTCAGTCTACATTTCCTTTATCTTTGGACAGAAGAGCTTGTTTTTGCAGAAGATGTCCCTGAGGCCATCCTTAAAAAAATGTTTGTTTGGAATTGCCGCCTCGGGGTTTCTAGACTCAGAGGGGAGGAAGGGGATTTTTTTTTTATTTTTCAAACCGGAAGTTTAACTAATTAAAAATTGGTAAAACATAAAAATTTCATTTAACAGTGGAAATTTAATGCTTTTTTTTTTTTGTCATTCTTTCTTCAATAAAAGAACGAAAAATACAAAAGAGTTGCTCAAAAATAAAACAACCATAAAAGAAAGTCAAATCTTTAAGATTTAATTTCATCACTGACACCAGTCTATTTTATAGGATTTCTCTTTGGAATTTTGATCTCTATATCATAAATACTACAAAGATTATTTTTATTGATCTGTGTTGTTGAATTTTATAAGACTGAACCCAATTTTAAAATAAGAAGCTATTTTGACGAATGAACTTATATGCAAACAATATTGTACGACGAAAAAAAACAATGAAAAAAACATTCTTTATTTTTTGCTAAATAAATAAAATTTTATCAGCAGGGGGTATATAAATGAGGCGGGAGGCAATTTCAAACAAACAATAATTTTATTTTGGCCTGACATCAATCAATTATAAACAGAATTTTTTTATTTATTTTTTTTTTGGGGGGGGGGGTGTGGAGGTCCCTTCTGTGAGAGGATGATCTGCCATTCATTTAAAAAAATTGAAAGCTTCAATCAAGGGTACATTATAATCATATTTTGTTGAAATTGGTCAATAAGAATGAAAAAATCTTCCATAAAAAAATCAATGTACGAGGGTTGTTCGGAAATTATTGAGACATTTAGTCTTACTCCCTTGTGAAAAAAGATAAATCATTGAAAGTTCACCAGAATATAAACCAGGATGTCTTTTATTAACGTAAAAATTTTGAAGTTAATGACATCATTTGTTCATTCCGGGTAAACTAACAAACTTGCCTACATCCAATAACCCGGCGCAACCACGAACTCATCGCAACGTCATTTTAACGTTTTTCCTTGGTCCTATGTTATAAACACCTTACAAACGAACGGAAAACATGAACTATTCTTCATTTTTCATCTTTTCTTTTTATTTTAAAATGGCAACATAACCATATATTTTCCATTCTTGATTTTCTTCCCAAAAGTCAACTTACTGTGAAACTTCTCCTACATTCATTCTGTATATATCTTAGAACTGTTAAAATCAGTTTGTGTGAAAAAAGTACTAGATATTTAGTCCCTTTGTTTTAATTCTAGTTAAACAATCAGTAAAAAAAACCCGGCTAACTGAAGCTTTTGACCCTTTTCCATCGTATAGTTTTTATTTAAGCAATTTCTTGGCCAAAAAAGGTCTTTTTCCGAGGTACACACCAATTTTATGTATATTCGCTGCGCCGCCTTGACGTCAAAATTAATAAACCGTCTCAGTCAGATTTCAATTGCTTGGTAAATATTAAGTACTCTCTTCGTATTTCAACTCGAACACTTGTAAAACTTGCACAAAAGTTCGTCACAATAAATAGTAAAATGAACATACATAATTTGATTTCTTTTATCAAAAATTGTAGGTCTAACAACACTTAAAATGAAGATATGTAAGTTTTCTAAACTCCGATTTTGTGCCTGCGCCGGGTACCCCAACCATCGACATGTTTATGTACTGTCATAAACAAACTATTAATTATTTTGTTATATTACTTTGCTCAATTACTCGGTTAGGTTTCTTCAATGTTCATGCCAATTTTCATTAAAACTCGCCACTTAGAAAGAGAGATATTTGTGTTGTCTCAATAATTTCCGAACAACCCTCGTAACTTGAATTTACGGGAAGCTAAACAATTAATGCTTAGTAACATGACAAAATGTATCTTTGTAGCTTTGTAGAAGATTCTAGAAGATTTTCTCATAAAGTATATAATCCTATAACATATATATTAATCATGAAACTTCACGCCTGAGGTTGAAACTGCACCTAGAGTTTTACATACATTTAAGGAACTTTTAAAGGGATAAAAATTGTTTCCTAGTGAGCCGTGTAGCCAATGGGCCTCTTATATTTTGCACTCAATTATTTGACCAGGGAATCATCTTGTTAACTGTCATATTCTTTCCCTATTTCTGTATGCTTATAATCACTTAATTACAGAATCAGAGTCTGAACAGCTAGGCTCACACTTTCAAAATATTAGGGATTTGCTATCAATTTATTTAACACATTTCCAGAACAATTCTCTATCCATCAAACCAGACTTAAATTGCTTAGTTTTCCTTCATAGTAAAACTTTTTACGGCAATTATCCTACTCTTTTAGAACTTGTCCCATATTCATCTGTTTATATATTGATAGCAGTGCATTCACTTAAGGTGCTCTAAGCGAGCACATAAAATCATTGAGCTGAAATCGAAGCCGCCTTCACTGTCCCGTAAAGGAGGTCACGTGCAACAGAAACATGTTACTACTTGTTGGCATTTTTTTTTTACTATTTCAACAAGGAATTTAAAACTACAAGGACTTTAATTTTGTTAAGGTATTTTATCTCTCTTGAATTTATTACAGTACAGTAACTTCATATCTAAGGACACTATATTATTGAGAGAAACAAAAATATACTATATCCAACTCTAATTGTAAAGTATAAATTCGGAGCTGTTCTTCAAGATGTGAGCATTTTTAAACTGAACTAGTTTTTAAAATAGTAATTACTTAATTATTATGAAAAGAAATGTTTGTTTCAAAATGTATTAGCATTAAATTTAAAACATTTGAATTAAGGTGTTTATGTGTATGCAATCCATAAAAAACCTCCATTGCGATCAATTCTATAGATACTCCATACATATTATGCAGTTAACATATGCTGCAGTCAGGCAATCTAATAATATATCTCATTGTTGTCAATTCTTTTAATGTGTGAATTTAACCTTGACATCCTATCAAAAAACATTTAAAGTACAAAGCTCACACCACCGCAGTGACTAATAACCACACAACCAGTCATCAAGTACTGAGGATAATGTGTAACTATGCAGTTCCTGGTATTTGACCAGGATGTGAACTAAAAAAGGTCACCAGGTTCAGAGTTATTTTTTTTTTCTTCAAATCAATTAAAAACAAAACTGAAACTAATTTTATTTGCATGTGTTTGGTTTAAAGTAAAATACAAGGCTGGGGTAGAAAGAATTCAATTGGGAGCAGATATATGGACAATTATCAGGAGGACACTCCTGTAAATTTTTGTGGTCTAGCCCATCCTGTCTGAGGTTGTCTTTTATAGGGTACCTAATGTTTTTTCCTTTAGAACCATGGCATATGGAAACCACAGGAAGGGTGTACGTGTTGAGGAAAACCCACGAAGTGAAAACCAGCTAAAAATTGTAGGATTATAGGCTTGTTTGGGGTAGGTCAGATACTTCCAATCAAACTGTTTTATTTATTTTTGGGGGGGTTTTAACTCTAACCCTAGATAATGCACTACAGAGTTATTTTAAACATGCAACACACCTTAAACTGAAGCACTTATGAAAGCCTAAGTACAGTCAGCACAAAATTTTTGGACTAAAAATATATCTGGTTGCATTTCAGACGTAAAGTAATTGACACCGCAGTTGTTCACTTGCTAACTTTTGTATACTCTGTGACAATCATTTAAAAATGTAAAATGTGATCTTACTTAAATTCATGAATTCCATATTCTTATTCATTTATGCACTCTAAAAGCTAAATCTCAAATTATTAATTAACCCCTCTAATTAAATACAGTACTCTGAAAAGGCTAATTATAAAACATCGGGTTCGATATTTCATAAAATTAATTCAGACTAGGAAAAAGGCGCAAAAAAAGAAATTGTAACCGTCATCATTTCAGTAAGTAATATATGAACTGGGACAATTATGCAGATAGCAATGAAACAGTGTAACTTTTCAAACAAAAAAACCCCCTGATATCTTATTTCTGTCATTAACACTCGATCCATTTGTGACCAGTTGTATAGTTTGTACAGCTGTGGATAGGTGCACGCACTACTGCTATATAATCTTTACAATCATGATTAATCGCACGACACTGGGGTTCTTTTACCATATGTTGTTTTCAAGTCACAACATGTTACTCATGCATTGAGATAAAATGTTGACCAGATATTCAAACTATCCAGAAAAGATTGTATCAAAATATGGGTTGTTTTTTTTTTTAACTCAGAACAGTGTATTTATTTATCTAAATTTAGAATTATTCATAGAATTTTAAGGGTTCTAAAGAGAAAAAAACTCTTTTTAGATTAGCTTAGACAACTAACTTTCTCCTTTAAATCCATTCATTTCTTTCCAAATGAAAGCTGAATACTAGCAGCTAGCATATTAGTAAATAACAACACACACTGTGTGGAATTAACAACATGCTGCAGCTATTTAATATTTGACATATTAAATGTACAAATACATAATTGTATGTCATAAAGTTAGATTAAATTGATTTTACTTTAATAAAACAATTTCCAAAATTTAAACTAGCTTTTGTGCAGTACACGTTGTCCTAATCTGGTATAGCCTTGCTAAGAAACTGATTCTGACCACATCACTAAACAGGTATTCGAAAGAAAAACCTTATATTATATATAATATATATTTAATATAATTATATTATAAATATAACTGCCAACAGAGCTTAAGTGGCATTGCTCTAGACCTTATCTGATTAAAATCAGATCCTCAATCCGCTCCTTGTTTTTCTATTGTCGCTACACGAGGATCTGAAGAAACCTCTCTTGAGGTCACCTCCTGGTGAACTTTGATTCAAGAATATTCATGAGTTATTTTAGCCAATCAGAGCAAGTGTTAGAAATGGTATTTTGGGGTTATACAAACAATAAAGGAGTCGTACGAAGAAGCATTGGCACATATTCTCGAATCTTTTGGTATCAGCGAGCTAGAGACGGAGCATAAGTTGATATTAGGCGACCTTAGGGAATCTAAAGATTGTATTGACATAACTTCCAAAACACGTAACTGAGGATTGGAACCGATGATTTCATTGGTCAAAACAAGCATGTAACATGTAACACATCTAATGAACTTCAGGGCGGGTCAACTCGAATTTTCCCGTGAATCTACGTTTTGCAGCAAGCTTTTTGTGAGGAAAAAATTTGCACGGTGACCATAAGTACCAGATGTACAGTCTGTTCAACTCATGCGATATTCCACATATGGTAAACTGTGAATGGTAACGTAAAATATATTTGTTCACTAAACAGTTTCTGGAGAATTTCTTCACAACAAAACATTCGATGAACAAAGAACAAACTGTGCGACTTTATAAACTATATGCGCCCTTCCCTGCTTTTAGAAAACTTTTTTTTTTTTTTACTAACATCATTTACACATGTAGGTTAACATTTCCCCATTTCTTCTAAAATAACTCTGTAATTGTAAACTTGCAAGCACAACTTTATTATTAGTTTTCTTTCTCCCTCTTTGTCTCCACGTGTTAGGCATCCATGAGTCACCTCCCACTGGTGGAAGTTCACTTAGATATTAGCAATATCCTTCTCAATTAGCTATTAACAACAGCAAACTAGATATTGGGAGTGTTACTTATTTTTATTTCAGGTTTTGTATTATGTAACGTAATAGTTCTTTGATCCACTTCTCCTTCTTTAAATCATGTTTAATTCTCAACTTCTTTATAGATTTATAAAGATTCAACAAAACTTCTCTTTTTTTAATACAGTAACTTTAAAGGTATTCACCTTCCATTTTCATCCACTTTTCTCATGATGTTTCCGGGTTTGATATCTCTGTGTATTATATCTTGTTGCCTCAAGTACTTCATTCCTGATGCTGCAGAGATAAACAATTTTCAAAGCATTATCAAAATTTTTTTATAGTTTTACAATAATCTGTAGATATAACTTGAAGTATTTGCATCACATCTTCATTAAAGTGAAATTTTTTTGATGCAATATTAAACAACATATTTTTCTTAATTGCAGCAGGTGCCCAACACAACCACCTCTAGACAACTATGCAAGTAAAAGGTTTTGGTTAATATGAAACTCAGCCAGTAAGTGCATCAATTAGGCCACTCCAACCCATGCAGATTGAGTGACCCAATGACATTCAAGGTACTGTTATCTATATTAGCTAGTTTCCCACATTTTCATACAATTTTCTGCATTTTTTGAAATCTGCATGTACATGTACTGATATCCAAATATCAGTTATCTGACAATTATGTATTATCAATAACTGGGTTATCTTATTTCCCTTATTAGTCTCAAGGAAAGATTTTTGAACTTGAAGCCAAAATTAACATACAAGTCATATCAAATTTACAAACAAGACTATATGCAAATCAACATTCTCCTCATTTTAAATTGTGCAAAATCGAAAGCTTTACTGCATTATTGAAAATTTATAGGAACCATATGGTGTAAAGAGGAGTTAAAGCAATGTTGTGCCAGAAGTTGACGTAACATTATCCACATTGACAAAGAAAATATAACCAAATGCAAATAAACATTCCTCATGGATCGAGTCAAGGCTCCAACACAATGATTCCAAAATGATAAGACTTAAATCATGCCAGACAATGGATTTCCATTGTTAACACAAGTGAATTTTCAATAACCTGAAAATTGCATGAGACAAGCATAATGTCAAAGACCGTATATAATAATTATGTGGCTTACTTGATCAAGCAGTATGTCAAGACAACCATGTGTCAATCAAAGACTGTTTGCAATACATGAACATGGATTGACTCATGCAGTATGAGACAAGCACAATGCGATATGTCAATATGGTATGTAATTCGTGACTTGAATCAGTAACCTTACCGATGTCGTAGAGAACAATCAGGAACTCTTCTTCAGGGAGGCCATAAAAGTACTTGGGCTGGTCCAACATGGAATACAGGCTGCCCCCATCGCAGTACTCCATCGCCAAAACAAAGTTCTTGGACGTCATCTGAAACAGTTTACTTCTCTTAAGTTTAACAGTAGACAGATTGGAAACATTGTTAAAAACAACAATTAATAATTATTTTTTAATTAATACAGTAGAACTAAATCAATCTTTAAAACATCAATATTTCAAATATGTCATAGTGAGTTGGAATGAGTTGGAGGTCCCAACAACATGTTGATGTGCATCTATAACTGACCCTATAAAGTTTCGGGTTTTTTTTCTTTTTAGAAATATTTTGCACTAATGTTGTGTCAATTTAAAATGTTCGTAAAAGTACATAGTGATACATACCTCTATTTTAATTTCAATATCAATTTGATATGAAAATGTGGAACTCTTTATGTGATACTTTCTTCATGCAAGCATGATTACCGTGTATTTTTCTCGATAGTTTATATTCTTATTCTTATTCAATGGCATTTCATACTAAAGTTATTACATGTATAATCATATCTTGTCCAAAAAAAAGTGGAAAATATGGAACAATTACAGATCCTATTTTCTTAGCAGTTACAATTGACCCATTTCTTATCTTCTTGGTACATAAAATAGTTAGTACCTACTGAGAGTCAAAGTACAAAATGTACAGTACTAGCTAACTATTTCCACAATATTAACATTGATTCAGTAGAATCTAGTTGTACAATATGTGCTAATTTTCATCACTGTGTGTTTATTATTTTCGATGACAGTAATTTAATCTTTTTTATATGAAGCTAATTACAAAATATTATATGAATGAGCTCCTATAGCAACAATTATCAAAATTACTGTTATTATAGACTAGTGGTGTAAGAACATATGTTAATTATATATGTGTTCATCTTGCTTCCTTTGTAAAATTCCAACAGCTGTGACATTTATCTCAAGTTGCTCATATGAGATTGGTCGTGCAATCTAAGCTTGCTTCCTTGTTTAAATCTGTAGACCAATAAGCTTAACTATAACATACACAGTGACTATAAAGCTGGCTTATAAGGGGGATTTTTTTTCTGGAAATTTTACCCCATACGCTATGTGATATTCATTTTTAATTGATACATTTTCAGAATGTTGGGTTTTTTTCTAAAGACAATAAGGATGTTCCTGAATAACATTATTATCAGAGATAAATTCTATTCTGACATGTATGTACTTCCTTAACTTTTATAGAGTGGTTCAGTCAACTCAACTACTAATAGAATAATCTAAATTTGACACATTTAATCTTTCAAGGATAAGTTAACCTTTGCTATTTTGATTTTTACATTGCATGTTGCATTTAGATATTAAGGATTTACAATGTAGAATCACATTAACTTCCTTATTTCAGTTTTAATTTCTTTATTTCAATTTGCATTTTGTATTTTATGAATCAAAATGATTCAAATTAAGTTGGCATGTTCCCTTTACTGGCATCTGAATCCTTGACAATTATTCAAAAATTGTGATTTGTACTCATCTGAATCCATATGTTGTCACATTATCTGGCTTAATCAGTGATTCAAATTGATACTAAGTGAGGGCATGTGTATATGTTTTCCACATTGGCATAATACATGCCAATGTATCTTTAGGGATCTTAGTTAATCACAAATTTATTGAATACAGTTATTTCTGCACAAACTTTCATTTCATCGAACTGTAAAGCTAAATGTTAGTTTTTACTGCTACAGTGCATATTATATCTGAGAATGTACGTGCATCAGGTTCTATTTTCAGTGATAATATAACTTATTAATTCTGTGAATCTAACTGATGCTATTTATTAAACAGAATCACATAACGCTGATTTTCTGTTTAATGAATCTGATTCACTCGCAATGTTGGCAAATCTTCTTTATTGAATATAATGAAATGAAAATCTCTCCGATTTATTATGTCGGGAGTATATATTCTTATGCATGAATCTGATGCCACAAGTTGGCTTATTCTCTTGTAAATTTTTAAGTGATTAACAGAGTTGGCATAAACTAATCTCTGCAGAGATTCAGCTCGGCTTAATAATTGGACTGATGTCTTTAAAAAATCTTGGGACAGTACTTCATGTCTGGATTTGCGAAATTCAGTCTCAACTTCGGTCATTTGTCACGGTTAAAATCGTAATATTCCAGACCTGTGTCTCACCT
The DNA here is from genome assembly GCA_016163765.1 of Magallana hongkongensis. Lineage (NCBI taxonomy): Eukaryota > Metazoa > Mollusca > Bivalvia > Ostreida > Ostreidae > Magallana > Magallana hongkongensis. The sequence goes on along the minus strand of WFKH01003881.1, from coordinate 16,763,288 downwards.
TGCTGCTTTAATTTTGGAGCTCAATTATCCTTCTAATAAATCATTACCATTTAATGTGAATTTATCTCCATTAAAAAGGATTCTTCCAATAATTTATCCATCTGGTATGTTTGTTTTGATTTAAACCATCACTTTTTGTACCCTTAAAATCTAAAGAGTTCTCTTAAGAGTCAGTTCAAAGCTTTACATCAACATACTATGCACCAGCATCAAGCTTCCCGACAATGATGAGCCAAAATGAATGCAGAATCAAAACAATACCAGTATAACAGCTGTATGAATTGTTGGAGAATCATAATGTACATAAAGAAAAGCAAGATAAATTGAAATAATTCATCAAAAGGATGACCGAGTTGAAAAATGAAGTGGGCTAGACACAGAAATGTTACGTTTTTGACTGCTACAGGCAATCGAAGTTGGGGCTGAATTTCCAGGCATGAATTATAACGGACTATCCTGAGATTCGGTTTAGAGGTCAGTCCAAATATCAAGCCGATCAAGCCATATCGGTCAGGCATAAACTCGAAATGAATCTCTTGGATTCATATGTTGGATATTTTTTGATATGATACATGTATGTTGGCATTCTCTCTTTTAAAATTGAATTTAAATGATATACTATGACCATTACCATAATCTATTCAGTAAATATATCAGAATGAAGTTTCGATCCTTGTGTTGGCAAATTCTCACTGTTCATTTGAATAGATTTTTCAGGTATGCATATTTAATTCACTGATTTAATTGGATTCATATTGGCATTTTCTTGGCAGTTAACAATTCAGTTTGTTGGCATATTTTCTTTTGTGAAGATTTACTGAGTTGGCTCATTCTGTTCAGTAAAATCTTTTGGAGTAACTTGATCGTCTACTTTTCTTGGTAAATAACTCTTATAAAGTTAGAAATAACTTTGCAATGCTTAAGACATAAGTTCGATCCTCTCTTTAAATGTTGAATATAGAGATGACGTTCCTAAGTTTAGGTTGTTCATTCTTACCTCTCTTTGGATGATAAATATAGAGATGACGTTCCGATGCTTTAGTTTTTAGTTCTTACCTCTCTCTCGATGTTATATATAGAGATGACATTCCGATGCTTTAGTCGCTGGAGTAACTCTATCTCCCGATGAGGGACGGCAGCGTAATGCTGGGATACACGGTCGTGGAACAACTTCACAGCACATACCTCCCCTGTTGTCTGTAAAAAAAAATCAAATTAATTTTATTATTAAACCTTAAAGTGATGGTATCTCAAATTCTTATATCTGTTGTCTGTAAAAGACTTCCCCTGTTGTCTGTAAAAAAATTTAATTGATTTATTAATTCTTAAAGTGATGGTATCTCAAATTCTTAAATCTGTTGTCTGTGAAAGACTTCTCCTGTTGTCTGTAAAAAAAAAAAAATAAAATTCATTTATTAAACCTAAAAGTTAGGTATCTTTAATCTGTTGTCTGTAAAAGACCTTCCCTGTTGTCTGAAAAAAATAATAAATTATTATAATAACTAAACATTAAAATTATAGTATTTTGAATTCTTAAATCTGCTGTCTGTAAAAGACACATATGAAATTATTTTATTTACTCTAAAAGACACATACAAAATTATATACTTTACAGGTAATATTTAAAACTTAAAATGTAATAAAATATTAAAATTGACCCTCATTCAATATATGAATTACTGAGAAATTAATCTTACTGTAAAACATTTTATTTTACACTAGGATCTTAATTTTATTCTAATGCAATCATGAATTAACTAAAGATATTCTTATATCATTCAATATAATGGCAGCGTGTAGTCAGAATG
>WFKH01003881.1:16724499-16744840 GCA_016163765.1 Magallana hongkongensis | reverse complement strand
GTTTTGTTGATATTTGAAAAGTAATAGATATGTTAAAAAACAATTGTTTAGATTCGGGCAGTTGTAGAAGATCGAGTAGCGGTCATACGGTTAAAAATGCTACAAATCCGTAGATTGCGGAGATTTTTATTCGTGCGAACTTTACAAGTCGAACTTATGCGTATGCGGTGCACGCGCACTCGAATTGTTGATATATTTTTTTTTTTTTACCAAATCGTTTTGGTGTGTGTGTATGTTGTCTGATCAGCGCTTTTACTTCTACCGCAAAATGAGCGCACGGAGGTCGCGTAATAAATGTACAACACGGGATCAACTACAAGTTTACAATTTTTAAAACTTTTAACTTAACAAAATCACATAGTCATGGAGTCCCGTGATCATTAAGGATATGGCATGATAAATACGATGTCATTCGCGGTTCCAGGATTTTCCCCCGGACGCTTAAGGAGTGGGGAGGGGGGGGGGTCCGTGGGGATAATGTTGTTTGCCATTGGGTGTCCAATGCATACATGTATATATGATTAGTAATTTTACTAGGTCCATTTAATAAGTTTGTTTGAATTTTCCAGTTACCCACCCACCCGCCCCCTCTAGATCCGCGCATTGTCGTCAACCAGTACTAAACATCGCAGAAAATTTGAACTGTTATTCAAATATGTTCAGGATCAGTGTACAAGCTACATTTACGTAGATAAATTGTGAACACATATTTTCTAAACAGATTATTACTGGCAATGGATCCTTTCCTAATATACAAATGCAGCATTATACATTATGTATGAAATAACAATTCAAAAATACGTTTATCCAAGTCGATTGTAACTCGGGTACTTGTGGACAGAACTCTTGGTTAATCCCCCTTCCTACATGACAATATGCACTAATCATAATTTATAGTCATAATATCTATTCATATACATGTATAACTAGGGTCGACGTCCTATTCTGATGGCGCCGAATAATGATGAGAATGTTTACTTTTCCACAAGTATAATTTCTCTGTAATAGGGTCTGTGTACATTTAACTTACTTACAGGTACTTCTAATACTTTATCCATAAAGTGCCTTTGAATAAAGAGTGTGTAGTGACCTCAAACCAAGTTTCTAGGTAAAAGGTTGGAGGTCAGGTGTCCAGACCATACATTCATACGTCAAGGATGTATAGTGAACTTGAATCAAGATATCGATAATTTTTAAATGTCATGGTTATATCACAGACTACTGTGTAAAGTTTCAATAAATTCTTAGTCAAAATTTAAGATTTACAAAGTTGCATGCAAAGTTTTCTATTCTTATGCCAATAATTTAAGTGACCAGGTTTTTTAGAGGGACACCATTTAAATGATGTCAGGTACATTACAGTATTTTTTGTTTTAAGGGCATCAATTAACTAAAGTGTCCATGTAGAGAGTCAATATCATAGCACTGTATACACTGTAGTCTGGGCCGTGTGTTCTCTCTCCTGGCAAAAATATAGATCAATGCAAACAGTACCTGTGGTTTATAAGTGTGTAGTGTCCATAAACTTAGTTTATAATTCACAGGTCAAAATCATAACAGACATCAGTGAAACAGATGTCTATTCTATGCTGTCTCCTTCATTTGTCAAATCCAGTTTTAGTTTCACCAGAAAAAATATGGGTTGTGCTGTGACCTTGAACTATTTTTTTCATTGAATAGTTACGCAACGTGATTTTCAATGTCTCATCCTTTAATAAAGCAGGGCTATCTGAGAAGTTCAAGATCCCAATGATGTACATGTATAGTAACTGTTCTGAAATGCAATGAACAGAAAATAAATCAAAAATAGGATCTAAAATCTTTTGATGGGTCAATCTCTTTGCGGAGAAAAATTTATTATTACAAATATGGCATTTGCTGTTAAGCAGTTGCTGATAAATTCTTCTTACATGTATGTCGCACACATTTTAATAATTAATACGCTGTCAAATATATTAAAGAAGAGAAACCATGTGTTTTTACTTGACTGAATTATTGCTGGATTGGAATTGCTGTCCTCTTTAATAAGGGGCTGATACATGCCATCCATTTACTCATTTATAAGCACTAGTATATAACATCATGACTATTATCGTATTGACAATCCTTTTTCGACACGAAGCTGCAACGGAAGACCTCCTCGTTGCTTTGCAACGAGCTCGGCTCTAGTTTTTATTTAAAATTGTAATTTGGAAAATAACTAGTTTAAATCAATATCAGATAAATCTTATAATTGGATCATTTGACACAATATTAAGACGTACATTTTACATTTATTTTATAATATTTTTAATATAAATAAATTTAAAAATTCAATTTAAAATGAAACGAACATATGATTGGTCGATTGCTGTGTCACGAACCTGCTAAAAATTCTGTTATAAACCTAACTATGCTAAACATAGCTATAGGAAATTTATAAACCTTACTACATGTATATCAAATATATAATTTCATCACAAAATACAAGTTTTAGCAAGTGCGATACTGTGACGACGCAATAGCGATATCAACGCCATTTGATCATGGGCCCATCATTTTACTGTTATACATGTAATCTTGACAATGATTAATTTTAGATTTATGATAATGAAACAATTATAGCCTTTTAATATCGGTCAATACATATTTTTAATATTTCTGATGATATAGTATATCAACCTTGGACTTCGTCCTCAGTCGATATACCCCCATCAGTTTTTATAAAAAACAATGTCATGTGTGATTCTTAAGACATGTATTTGGTTGTCTTAGAAGATCTTTCTGGAATATATCAGTAAACGAGCTCAATGAGCGTTCGTATGAAACACAAATTTATTCAAACAATTTTTTAAAAATTATTTTTTAAAATTTCTTATGAACTATTAAAATGTAGAATAAAATGCAACAAAAGTCTTAAATTTTTACTATTATAAAGTATACTAAAACATCTTATTTGAATGCTTTCCAAGTCCACCGATTTCAGGAAAAACGTATGTGTAATCTGGTGTTTTTGAAACACTATTCAAAACCATATGATGCAGACTTCGTTTTTCTGGAAATTGTTAAAATGCTTGTGTCCTGTTATTTTTTTCAATGGAATTACAAAACCCCGCGAAATAAACCCTGAAATCAATTATGACGTCATATTAATTTTGACATCATGGCTGAAATAAAAGGTAGTTGGTGTTACGTCACAATGAAAATTTGTGAGTTATCTCCCTGTAACCACAAACCTTAAAACCCGAATCTTTGATTCTCTGACTCTTACGGGATGATCATTACAGTCGGGAACATTATCAAATCCAATAAATCGCAAATGGCTTTTTGGTAGATTTAATCACGTTCCGATTGTAATGGTCATTTCTATAAAGTCAAAGAATGATTTTTTTTTTTACTTATATCTACATCTTTTTTCAATTATTTGAGGTACTTTTAAAATCATTGATATTCTTATTTTCAATTGTCAAGCGTATTACTTGAAGTGCACTTCAAACCTGAAAACGGCGTATGAACACAAGTAATCGTTACAGTACGTTTTGATTGATTTGATACCGTTTGATTCAAGGACAATTTCAACGTTTTGACAATAATTATTTGTTTCATCTCAAATTAAGTGTTCTTTTCAGAATTTGTGGCACTTTATTATTTTCTCACCGGAACGCACTTAACAGCATATTTGTAGCATAAAAACGATTATGCATAGGTATTTCTTACGAATAAACATTAAGAGTTTTATAAATATATAATGATTATTTAAACATTAAAATGCTTTCTTTGTTGATTCATGCGCGATATGAAGGTGGCGACATTGCAGAAAAAATACATAACCCGCGTTAGCGGGTTATGTAAATTTTTTCTTCAATGTTCGCTACCTTCATAACCCGCATGAATCATCAAAGAAAGCATTTTATTGTTTATATTTACATCTTTCTTTTAACTAATTAATAAATCGATAATAAAATGTAAGTAAAATTCACTAAATTACTGTTAATGCACATATAAGTACGTTAGCTAAAAGAAACAGCCAAATCGTCTCCTGTGAGACTTTGAGTCTGACATCAGCATGATTATTTCGTGCAGTCTGTGATTTATTTACGTCGCTGTAGGTTTCGACCAATCGATAAAAAGGGCGTGTCGATTTTAGTCCTATCAGTTTCAGCCGCTGTAGATTTCGACCAATCGATAAATGGGGTGTGTAGAGTTCAGTCTGGCTGTTTCTATAGAGCAAGGAATTGACCGATGATATCCATAAATATATATTTACATCTACCGAGTTTGATTCTCTCTATTTCTTACGGAAACTTATAGTTATCATCGGTCAAATAGCAAACTTCCTTATCTTCAAAAACTTGGAAATGATCTTAGAAAAACATAATTATACTTGCCATTAAAAAAGTATATGTCAACTTTTCTTTTCTTTTTTTTGTTGTTGTTTTTGATGCTCTTTTTTGGCATTTAATTGCGAAAGTTTCGCGTTATACTGCGAAAGTTATACATGTACTTTTATTCGAAAATATTTTTTTAACTTAGTCCAAGAAAATGACCCTGATGGGCTTTCGTAAAATGGACTACTTCAAGTTGTTTGACAAGTAATAACAGGGTGTTGCTAAAACGCGGAACGGAAAACGGAACGGAACGGAAAACTGAAAAATACTACGACGTTTATCGCTTAATTATTGTATAGATTGGACACAAACTATTTACTTTGTATCATTTATTCATATTTTATTATCTATATTATGATTATTATCTTAAGGTTGCTTAATTATTTGATCTCGTTCTTACAAATGTCTGTCAACTAAATCATTGCATTCAATTTGCTTTAAGTGGCACGGTAACTCAAAAAAAGATGTTTTAATTTTTTAGTATGAAAACGGAAATAAGAAGAAATGTACGAAATTTCATCTTACGGAAGGTTTTACGCATGAATAGCCATCGCCTATCTGTTTAAAAGTCATTCAAATGCATCCGGAAATTAAACTTGTAAACAGAGTTGTTTTAGACATTGGTTTGTGTATCACGTGATTGCGATCGCTATCTAAAAATAGCTACAATGGGATTGACAAACTGAGAAAAGAATTTGAATTTGAAGTTATTCGATGTCTGTAGTAAGAAATCTGCATTTAAAGAGAGCGCACTTAATAAATTAATAATCCTTGAAGACATCAGGTTTTATGAGCAGCCGCTGGCTCATGTTATATGACACGATGCAGTATTTACATTCCCCTGCGTTTGCGTGTCAATGAAACGGAAGGGAAACTCAATATTTATGTGTTGGACCAACACTTAATTCTATTTTTCTCTTTTTAATTTGATTTATTTACTTCTGAACACCGTAATTTTTCAAAAGTTCATCTCTTCATATGATAAAGAAAATACATAGGAATATTGTAAAAATTCTATATTTGGTAAATCATAGGTTTGTGCGTCACTATGTCCCTTTAATAAAGTACGAAACGGAAAAATAAAATGTACATGCATTGTGAATAAATAATCTATTATAATAACTTTATACTTATTTTCCTTTTGTAATATTGTTGGAATAATAGTGAAGGACAGTTGGTTGAAGCGTTTGGTTGTGTTTTTAATTTCATGACTTCGAAACTTGCTTGGGATTTTACACTTATTTTAAAAAATTAAAAACATAATATACTCTCATCCACTTAGAATTTTTTGTGATCCATACTATTTTAAAGATTTATTTGTAGCATTATTGATATCAAAAACGTGACCGACGAACAACATCCACTATCATTGTTACGAGGTTTTGCTGCAACATGTTTGCTAACCTTTTCGTCTCGCTATTTTAAAGATCATTTAATCGAAAACAGAATCATTTATTGGATCACTAACGCTCTATATGTTCTGCAAAGTCTCCTTTCTTTTTTCTAATATCGGCTTTCGTTGTCAACATCTTCTACCGTTTTAGATTATCTATTCCTAGTATAATAGGTATGACAGTTTGTTTACGTTTCTCTACGTGTTTGTACATTCCTGCAACTTAATCCGAATAAAGAGCTGGATATATTGTTTAGTGTGATAAACTGGGACTAGTGGTCAAAGCATGTGATGTTAATTTTGAGAAAATCACACGTTTTCTAAATAAATAAACTTGAATGTGGATAACAGTTTAATAATATTAAAAATTACATGAAGTATATCGTTTTTAGCTTGTTTAACACATCTATCAAGTAAATTACATTATACTAGTATTACATTTTCCGTATCCCATTCCGTTCCGTTTTTCGTTCCGCGTTTTAGCAACAACCGTAATAACAGCATGAGTTAAAAACGAGTCAACATTAAAATAAAACCAAGGTCTCTTAATTGCACAGTTGTTTAAATATGCGATTTGAAATTCTACTCAATAATTGTATTATAAACTTCATGTTAGACAAGAATCCTTCTCAGTAATGGAGATTCAGAGTTTCTGATTTAGTTATTGATATATCTATACTAATACAATCATGTTGTGAGGAGAGGTCGGTCTAAAAAAAATTTTTAAAAAGAGGAAAAACGGATGTCAATTTAGTCTGATGAAATTGTTTATGGTCATTACTTTTTAATTTTTATCCCCTATTCGTTTGGCAGAAATATAAAGGCAGCACAATTTCACAAAACATTTTAAGTGACGTGTACAGTACATAATCATTCGACACGAGCTAACGATGATCGATCAACAGTTACTAGGCGAAGAAGTTATAACACCCAACTGTTTTATTTGTCATATCCAAAACAGTTTTACATTTAAATCAGATTAACTTGGTATCCGAGAGAGCAATTACGTATATAACTGTATGTTTAAGAAAAAAGACAGACAAAGGAAACCTGCTTACACCATTACGACCTACTCATTTGTTCACGTTACATAAAAATCCATAACGTTCAATGATTTTGTGATTAAAAAAAACTACGTGACCATTGAGAAAACAATTTAATAAATCCTATACACTGTAGTTCCTGTCTGTTTAACACTTTCACTATCACCAAGATCCAAAATTTTTACATCTACATTCCACACACAACACATATGAAACCTGAATATTGTCAACGACGATCAGTCAGCTTTTATGGGTTTTTTTTTTTTTGTAATGTTCCTAATGTTCCAAAGAAACTCACCGTCACGTTTTAAATCTATCTCAAGAGAGAAAGAACATCCTGACAAGCACATGTTTTATACAAATGCCGGGTTACACGTGTTCAACGCATGCCCGATGATTCGTACCCAGATTATGTTGCAGATATTATGTAGTCATGCCTGAGGTTAATTGTTTTCAGCTGTCGGTCAACATGAATTATTAATAATTTGATTCATTTTACACAATAATATGGCTTGAAAAAATAAAAATCTTTACAAAACAAACTTTACATAAGAGATAAACGCCCCTTACAAAGATTCGCTACCGAACTCGAGAAGTAAATTTTAAAAACTTTGGCATTCGCCCAAAAAATAGCTTTCAAAATTGTGCTGACAAATAAGAAAATAACGTTGAACATTTTTTCACTGATCTATTTAATCTTTTTAAAGTTATTTTATGTTTAAAATCGCTGCAAAATGCGGGCTGTGTTATCCCAAGCAATCGAGGGACGAAATCAGACGGTTCCCTTTGTTAATAAGCTCATGACGTATCATAGTATGGCACGCCGTATTCATAAAAATAAGATAAACATAGTTTCACAGTCGATAAACTAGATTTATTGGCTGTAAACTATAGTTTACGGATTGTAAACAATCTTTATCTGAATTTATCTAAATTTCACATTTGTAAACCATTGATATTTAACACGATTAAGTACTGTGGAATCATCATTGTTCGTGGGGGACCAATGTTTGTGGCTTTCGTTGGTAGCTCTTGCACACGAATTTACATCCCCACGAACGTATATGCAAGCATTAGTTTAGTATTTATTTACGAAATAGAACTTGCTACCGACAAAATTACGTCCCCACGAACCAGGAAAATTTTGGCTACCCACGAACATTGACCCCCACGAATAAAAATGATTCCACAATATCTACATTTTAGAAGTGTAAACTATAATTTACACTGAAAACAATCATTTGCGATTCCAAAACATAGTTTATCTGATAAATACGGTTTCATGGTTAACAACTTTAGAGTTATATATATATATATATATATATATATATATATATATATATATATATAAAATTAGCGAATGTAAATAAACTTTTGCATTTCAAACATTTTTCTACCCATTCTACGTCCAACAAAAACCAAATAACGGTTATAATTCGAAAAATGTGCAAAAATAATAGATGAAATTTTCACACTTCTTGTGCGCCCAGATTCCTGCCGACTCTACATCTTAAGCGCCCACTTTCTTTAAAAAAACAAGTTTAATAAAATGTGTTTTTGTTAGCCTATGATATTACACTTTAATAAGTACTTGTTATGACAAATTGCATTTTTACCATGATTATGATTTTAATGAATTTTCAAAATAACATGCAAGACAATTTTGTCAACATGCAAGATAATTTTGTCTAGATGCAAGATAATTATGTTGACATGCAAGTTATAAATCTTTTAGGAGAATCTGATTTTTATATTGGGTATTTAATTAGTTACTTACGCCCGTATCTGACATCATGAGATGATACATTTAATTTCGAAAAATGCCATTGGTGTAAGAAATGCAAATTATATAAAAAATAAAATTTAAGAAGTTGTGTCGATACTGACATATAGCCCTACAGCTTGAAAACAGAATCAGATTATAGAATATTGTCAGTTATCCATTAGAAAATTAGCACCGCTTGTTGTCAGTTGGCGAGGCCCCTGTTCTGTTCACAGGCTCCTGACGTTATATATTTTTCTCATAATAAAAATAATAACCCCTACTTAAAAATACACAAAATACCCATCGCTGCCATATTGGATTTTTTGCTTATAACTAAGGTGTATTTTTTTTGGGGGGGGGGGGGGGGGAACTCCCGCGCCCGCGAAGTTCATTCGATAACAATATTTTCGCAATATGTTCCCCAGAAATGAAAGCATACTGATATCGACATGACTATAAAGCATTTGTTTTATTGTTCTTTGTCTAAATTTCTATTTCAATATAATTAAATTACATTCTTAAATCAACATTTTAAACTTCATATATTGTGGAGTCGAGAAAGCAGATAGCAATAAAACTGGTAAAATTCATTTTAGGTGATTTTAGTTATATAAAAATCACAAGATACAATTCAATACATTCAAGTTATGTCTCTAAAGTATTGTTCTGATAGGACAGGGATTTTTGGCATAAAATGTCACCAATGCACCCGTTCTTTGCAAAGAACGAACTGCATCTACTTTGCAGCACTTCTCCCACAGTTGTACCATTTCCTATAGATGTTCTGGAAAGGCAAACGCAACAGATTTGCTCGGCATAATTTGTTTACGTGGCACCTGTCTCGAGTACAGAGTGATTGATTCTTGTCCTCAAACAAATCGTGCTTACACTAAAGTATAGCTACGGTGGATTGCTTTCAGTTCAGTAGCCTACATACCTTTTCATAAATGTCTTCAATTTGAAGAACAAATTAAACGTGCATTAGAGGAAGAAAATCGGAGTAAAATACAAAATGCACAATCCTGTATTAAAAAAAATAAATAAAAAGGTGTTTATACAAACCGATAAATTAAAAAAAGAAAGAAAAATCAGGTGGAATCGAACCAGGATACAAAAATACCTTTAGATATGCGGTAAGTGACAGCGATGAAAACAACTGAGCTAATCAAACCTTACAGGTGTAACACGTAAGTAAAAACCACTATAATGCAAAAAATTTTTTTAAACTTTTTTAGCTTTTTTGCCCCTAAAAATAACCTTTCTTAATTTATTTCTTTGATCAAAACCCATCAAAATATCTTAGTTTACTTTAGGGGCAGGCCTACCCTGATGGATTTCTAGGCCAAAATTCATGCAGAAATAGACAAACATACGGCAAAAATGATGTAATATGCTAGTTTCTAATTGAAAATTCAAAAAATTAGAAATATGTACAGTAGATAATATCAAAAGAACTTTGATTTTTAAAAGTGATTTTTTTCCGAGAAACCGATATTCCCTATAGGTCAATTCTTTTGTTATATACAAGTGATCCTTTGATTACATTTTCAAAGGTTTGCGACTAGTAGTTATGACTAGAAGCAGGGAAAGATAAATTTTGATTATTTTGGTGTTGAAATAGGCTAATGATAAGATAAGCTAGCTTTATTTTTTACGCAATTTTCTCAGAGTTGATTATTTTGAAACGTTATCATTCTGTTTACACTTATCACTTTAACTCAGAACAGAAATTAGATATGCCACTTTAAAGTGAAAATACACGACTGTACATATACAGTACGTTCGATATGATCTCGATATCTTATGTCTAACCTCTTTTTGAAAATAGGGGAATTGAATAAGTTTGTAAACAATATTGATGGTTGACGTAATTAATAAAGTTGTAAAATATGTAATGGTTAAGATACAAGTAAATACCTGTTTGTCAAGGGATCTTTGTCTGACATCATAATGCATTAGTGCGAAATAGGAACGAAAGTAAAACAAGGTTTTAAATACTATGATATATTATATAATTAGTAAACAAGATTTTTCATAAGAAAATATACCTTTAAAAGTTATTCACATGTTTTATTCAACTTGAAAGCAGGTTGTTTGTTTTAAGATATTTGTGTCATGCATGTAATTGTAATCTTTGTCAAAGGTTCGTTACATTGGGATGACACAGTGAGACGAAAACTGGAATTTGTGGTAAGTTGAAAATATTTTTTAAAAATCTGTAATAATTAAAATAGTTTCCTTGAAAGAAAAATTGAATCTTTTTATTTTACTTTTTTGGCGATGTAAATACGGGCTGGTCTTTGCCACTTAAAAATACATGTACTGGATTAAAATGTGATGTATTTAAAACGATGAACACTGTTGGGACACAGGCGGCATTTGCAAAATTATATACTGGGAAAACAAGGATAAACGTTATCTTTTTAAAAGTACAATATATAAAAAAATAATATAGTTACAAGTAATCAGTAATGACAAATCATTGTTTGATTTTATGAGGATGAAAATATGCGTAATTACAATATGATTAGATCTATGATGTTAAAGGCTTAAGGGGGATGTGCGGCCATCTTGTACATTTGAGAATAAAAATGTAAACATTTCTTGAACTGGCTTGTTTCTGCTAAAAACTGACCAAAAATGGTGTCCAAAGATGAAAAAGCAATAAATATGAGGTTCTACATGTTGTTTTGTATGCAAACTACGCTTACAAGAACAGAACAATGCCTTTTTAATCACTTAGAACAGCTGTAGAACTGCGCAGATGCAGACTTATTTTGAAGATTTAAAAATCTGAAAAAATAAGAAAGGGGTTCAATAGTGTCCTGTCTACAACCATTTGTTGAGAAAAAGGTTGAATCTTGCACATTATTGTAGTAACTTTGCCTCAAAATAGGGTACCCTATTTTTATAAGTCGGCATGGGATCTATTTTTAGATCAAGAAAAATCCAGTCTATACTTAGAACTGCTGTGTCTATGGAGGCACACTGACGTTATATTTTCATAAAAAAAAATAAATAAATGTCAATTCAGTTTCAATGGTTTTTTCAGTTTAAATTGAACTTAATTCTTTTTAGAAGTAGAGTAGGGGGTCCAAAATATTAATTGTCTTAAATAAAAAATATACATATATTTTTCAATGAAAATATAACTTCAATGTACTCCCACAGACACAGATAAAAATATTTCGTGCAAATTGATGGTTTTTCCGAAACATAGCAAGAATAGGGTACCCTCTTTTGAGACAAAGTTACAACTTAAATAAGCAAGTTTAGACCTTTTTCTCAACAAATGGTTGTAGAGTAGATACATGTACTAATGACCTTCTTTCATATTTTTTCAGATTTTTAATGTTTGAATTTAAGTCTGTAGCTGCGCAGTTCTAAGTGGTTAAAAAGGCATTATTCTGCTCGTGTATGAGAATTCGCATACAAAACAACATGTAAAACCTCATATTTATTGCTTTTTTATCTTTTGACTACAGTTATAGTCAGTTTTGGGCAGAAACAAGCAGTTCAAGAAACGTTCACATTTTTATCCTCAAATGTACAAGATGGCCGCATATCCCACTTAACAGTTAATAGTTGGAATATGCTCTCACCCACGAAACTACGGAAGCGTATCGGGGCCTACACTTGTTAATAACTTAAACATCATACAATGTACTTTTTATCGTAGTATCAACTTAATAACTATTATGTTGTTTTAATTGCAAATATTTTGCATTTTTTTAGGTGAGTTTACATAACTGAAATCACCTTATTGTGATTTTACCAGTTTTCTTTTTATCTGCTTTATCCACTTAACAAAAAATTGGGTTAAAAATGATAAGTTAAGAATGAGGTTTAGTCATGTCGAGAAAGAAATGTTGACATAGAATAATAAAAATGTATACGTTATAGGTATATCGACATAGGTATGTTTTTATTTCATGGTAACACATTGCGAAAATATTATTATCGAATGAATTTCGTGGGGCGGGAGTTTTAATAATGCGTCACCTCACTCTGAATCTAGCTCTAGGAAACACATGCAGACTGACAATGGCAGATGCTGCGGAATCATTGGAATTAGTGTAGGCTTAATTTTTATGGTTTTCGTTAATCCTATCATCCATGAATATAAATCCACAACGAGTTATAATAGTATTAATTTATTTATCATACAAGTAATTCCACGAAATGTTGTACCCATTAACCTATGAACAAATATAGCATTCTACAAATATTGGCTCAACGAAATTCAATCAACAATAAAGGAATTTAAACTCTAAAAATTAGATATTTCTTTTATTGTCAAGCTTTTACGAAATCTCTGCATTTGTAATCATAGTTTGGGGCGGTAGACATGACCAGTCCTATCCCAAATTTATTATCATAATTCAATAATCACGTTGTAACAACGGTCTCACATCGGTGGAGCTTGTTTTTATCCGTTCGGTCTTCAAATTGAAATTACAAAATTTAATTGGATGATAACTCTCTCAACTAAAATATAATCTAACTGCAATATTAAATGCTATTATGTATGAACTAATTGCATGAGCTTTGCATTTTCTTATTATCGTGATTTGATGTGAATCTTTTCTTCATTCGCGTGGTGAAAAGACTCGCATCAAATCTGGATAATAAGAAAATGCAACGCTCATGCAAACAGTTCATGCATATTATTATTTAAAAGCAAATACAGTTATTTATCATTTTTCCGACGCTCTTGTAAATGTAAAAATATATTTTTGTAGAATAATATAATTCGTGTAAGTAAAGAGGTTCACGTAGTTTAAATGTTATACCATTAGTCGCAAAACTCCTATCACATGTTTAATGGAGAGTAACTCAAACATAGAAGACCATAACGAACATTACATAGATATTGCTGCAGCCCTGTAACTTTGATATCAAATGCTAATATGAATTGCAATTAATATAAAATAATTACTGTTTTCAGACTGAGTTGACGCCCGCGAAGTTCGACAAAAATATTTTCGCAATATGTTCCCCAGAAATGAAAGCATATTGATATCGGCATGACTATAAAGCATTGATTTTATTGTTTTTTGTCTAAATTTCTATCTCAATATAATTAAAACACGTTCTTAAATCATCATTTCAAACTCCATATTTTGTGTAGTCGCGTACGCAGATAGCAATAAAACTGGTAAAATTCAATAAGGCGATTTAAGGAAGGAGTCTTCTCGTTATCAGACATCCTTCTTATATTAAGAAATTCATAAAATTTTGACACAGTCAAACAGATCATATAACCAAATGATACTATCAGTTTAATCAAATTTGACCTTTTTGTTTCCGCATCAAGGTCAGGTCAAGGTCACTTCCTTTTTCCTCAACTTAAAGGATGATTAAAATAAATGTGGTTATCTGCAGTTATGTAGATATCTGTTTAAGATATGAAGTTTCTATTCTTCGATGAAATGAGAGAATATTAGAATGTCTATCAGCTTATACTACTAAATTGGAATCAGTATTTAAACTTAAATTGATATTGCTTAGCCCGCATTTCCTCTAATTTTCTTAAATTTTAAAGATATTTTGATTATTTTCTTATGCTTCCAATATTAAAATATTTCTGATTTTTACATATTATAAAGACCTTACATAAAGATATAAATTGACAGAAAAGCTAATATATTGACCATTTAATAAGAGAGAAAATCCGATTTTAGTGGTTTTTTCACACAAATCTACTTATAGAATGAGCGCTTAAAAAGCTAATAAAAATGTAAATTGATAGGCAAATCATATTTTAAAAACATATTCTGAAACCCAAGTACCTTATCATTAGTTCACATTAGTTGAAAAAATCCAACATTAATGTTATTGTTTAAAAAGTGCAAAATAGA
The DNA here is from genome assembly GCA_016163765.1 of Magallana hongkongensis. Classification (NCBI taxonomy): domain Eukaryota; kingdom Metazoa; phylum Mollusca; class Bivalvia; order Ostreida; family Ostreidae; genus Magallana; species Magallana hongkongensis. Next base: position 16,730,411 of record WFKH01003881.1, on the reverse strand, counting down.
CTCATGAATCTACAGCCATTCTGAATCGCAAAAACATGTGATATTTTCCTACGCCAATGTTCCGCCAAAAATATAGTCCTTGTTAGATTCTAAACTTTGATTACTATTTCTATCCCAAGTTGTATGATTGTAAAAAGGAAAGAAAAATACGATATTTTAATTTCCTTTCATCTTGATTTAATGACCGTTTAATCAAATTTACTTTTGACAAGTCGAAAACCAGAAAAGACTCCTTCCTTAGATTATATAAATATCACAAGATACAATTCAGTGCATTTGCATAAATAAAAGGTCACAATACTTTATATGTTGACAATTTATATTTACATTCTATTTCTTTCCCCCCTATTAAATTGCATTGATTGATTTGAGTGATATTTACACATAACACAGAAGACCCAATCACCAAATCTGGTGCGTATGAATACATCCAGTCTTCCTTCAGTATTTCTCAAAAAACATGACTGACTTTCCTCGCGACTTCAAACCGGATCACGACCTGATATTATACTTACGCTGATTAATATTTCATTGATGTAAATATATTTTAACAGTTAAATGAATTCAATTGATAAATTTCGTAGTATCAAAAGTAAATTCATCAAATTACAGAGTGAAAAATATAATTGTGTTATTACTATTTAAAACGCTGTGCACTATTTTTGTTCCAATGGCTCTTCCGTTAATTAGGCATTACTCGTTGAATAAGGGAAAGCTCTTTAAAATTAAATCATATTTGCGGAAAGGGAATAAATGTTAAAAACGTAAATATAGCGCGCGTTATTCAATTTGTATGCACACATCGTTGCAGTTATGAGACCACATCTTTCAAAAAATAATGATTCAATGCTTAAATATACAATAAAAAGAAGGACAATTTATAAGTTGAAACACAACAAGTGTAGGCCCCGATACGCTTCCGTACGAAACAATTATATATTAACTTTTTTTTAGAAAATGGAGTTCTCGTTTAGATATTGAGTACTTTCGTTCAACTGAGCTTGTACTGTCCTGTAGAGATATAAATACAACTCGGTCTCGTGATAAATCCAAATAATCCAGCTTTTAAGAGGGTTGGATGGTAGTGACAGTATTTAGACTAAATCAGGTTAACATCCTTAAGTAGAAGAGCTGTGAAGATATAGTTAAATATTAAAGTTTAAAAACAATTACAGATTTTTTTTCTTTACACAATGATAGTCTATAGCTAAAGAAATCATCTCTACCTTTTTAAGGTAGACCTGATGGAGAATGTGTTGACCAAACAGCTTTCTTAAGTGGAACTTTTGATAAACAAAATATATAAGCAGCGTGGGCTGTTTAAAAGAATTTAACTGGTTTTTCAAGTTATACTAGCTGTTCTTAATTCAAAGTTGATGAATCCTTGAAATCGCAAAATATAAATTGTTATCTGAAACTACTAGACTGAACAAAACGAAAACATGAATGGTTCACAAAGGCACCAAAATCCTTCAAATGACGCACACAATACTCTGCCGCATATAAAAAAGGACATCGTATAACACACAAGAATTATGTATCAAATCTGCTAAAAATAAATATATTCTGCAGAATTTTAGTACAATGTATAAACTTTCAGCAAATTATGTCTCCATTCTTGAATCTCTAGGGTTATGTTTGGAAAAATAAGTTAGTTTAAAAAGATTTTTTCCCAAAAAAATTGGGGTGTTTTTTTTTTCTAAATGTTATAGTCTTTATTTTTTATTTGATATTGCTACATAACGAAGAATAGGGAGAATACCGGTATATAGCTTCTTTGTAACCGTGAATTTATTATATTCCATCTTTTTTTAATATAAGTGATTTTACTGTAATATGATTATCTGTAGCATGATTCAATGTTGATTGTTCTAAATGATGTATCCACTTAATTTACGAAATCCAATTTTTATTGTAAACATTTAATATTACAAACAATATGTATTTGTAATTTGACATGTTCAGTATGAAATAGGCTATACTTTATAAAGCAAAATTCACAGGAAAAAAACCCGGAACCATAATTTCCTGGCACTGTGCACATCTACACATTGTGTGCTTATTACCTACAAAGTAACACAAAATTCTGTGCAGCGGTTTAAGAGGAGTTGCGCTGACAAACTAGCAAGAACGGACTGACGGACGGACGGGTCAAAAACATTATATCCCGCAACTTGCTGATGTTTAACAGCGGCACGTGGCTGCTTTGCGCCGCGTGGCATCACAAAGTTTCCATTATTTGTAAAATTGATATGTATGTCAACAGACATTTTTTTAAAATTGTACATGTACATACAATTATGTAAATATAAATAATAAGGCATTTTTTTCTATTTAATGGAGAGATCAAAAAACAAAACTATGCGAGTTTGTGTTAGTCTCTATTTCTGGAATACGCATGTTCAACATCACAGGTAGGGCATTCTGGAAAAACTACTGTAGATAGACTGTACGATGAAAATTTCGTTTTATCATAAAAAATAGATATGATCCGAATTTTGAAGTTTATTTATTGTCTAACCTATATATAAAAGTACAAGAAAAACTTCATAAAATGCCAAGTTTGTAGAGATCAGCTGGTAAAGCATAACTTTCCATATAGTTATACCACCTTCCTAGATAATTCTGGCATGCTCAGAAAAAAATCGGATGCCATTGCCGATAAAACTGCACCTTCACCCTACTTCTTCGTAATTAAACATTAACTAAACAAAATAACCAAGTTGATCATGAACCTTCCTTGTGTGTGTGTAAAAATGGCTTTAGCGCTAGCTCACCTATCTTATACTTATAATGAAGAAATTTTGCCAATGAACTACGAAATGTTTGCACCAGAGTAACTGCATACAAGTACATCTTTGGTATTTCAACATGTGTAAGATGATGTCCGTAAACTATAATTGAATTTTACCTGATAAATAATTACTGTGAGATTAATTAAAATTCTATTTTCATTTTCGATAAATCAGCCCGAAATAGCAAAAATGAAAGAAACGTGGTGGCCACGCTTTGGCGGATCCAAGTCATAGGGGTTTGTATCAAAATGTATACTTGCAATGTTAAATTGTGAAAAATTACATAAATAGTTAATATATTTACCGGTAACTTATTTAGAGTTTCTATAGAAATTAAGATTTAACAAATGCTGAATAAATGAAACGAGCCGATTCGTTTCTTGAATGTGCGATTTTAGTTTTGGTGGAAATAACTTTCCAGAACGGGTTAACTAAGAACGCTGGTTGACTATTTAACATCATGGCGGAAAGTGTAGGGCGAGTTCATTATGTATCGAGCAGATACCTTGGATCAGACAAATTTAGTATAAAATATATAAATAAATATCCATGCACTCGCGTTTTTAGATCACATACATTTTTATACCACGAACAGATATTTGTAAACCATATATATCAATTTGTTAACTATGAACAGATTGTGTAGACAACTCTACTCCTGATGAACGGATAAAACGGGAACGTTGCATCGGGAGGGGGTAGGGTGAGGGTGACCCCCTCCCCATTTTTTTTTCAAAACAGGCTTTTACTTCAAATTCTTATTACAGACTTCGCATTTTGCGTGCCGTGCATATTGTTTATACTTTGCATATATGTATGCAATACTAATGAGCCTAATGTTTCAAAAGTGAAATAAATAATGATAAATTATTTGGGACAGTGTTAAAAATTATAGTGAAATTTGACCTAAATAACAAAATTAGAAAAAGAGATACGACGCACTATACAACCAATTATCGTTTGAAATAAAAATTATTATACGGATGTACATGCGATTGAGAGTTGATATTTAATACAAAAGATAATGCAAAAAATAATACTTTTTGCAGTTGCAACAATAAATTGCATAGGAAACAAACCATCAAAAGCCGAAAAAGTTTTTTTTTTTAATTTTTTTTCCAGTCAGCAGCAACAAAATGAATTTAGGGCACATCCATAATTTTTTTATATAATCAAGTTCAGTTTAGAGCCAGTTGTTTTTTAATATCAATTTTTAAAGAAAGGTAATGAAAAACAAATAAGAAAAAAGTCGGAAATAATGTATTTAAAGAATTTACAAAAAATCTGGTATTTTTTAAAAGATAAGCTTGTTCTGCAATATACCATCTGCCTTTTAGTCATGTGAATATGTTTAAAACAAGCTATTAAATATGTTTAATAATCTAGTGAAATTCCGGCATGTGTTTTCTTGTTAAAGAAATCAAACAAAATTTTGCCTTAAAATTGCAATTGCATTAGATTGACAATGTAATACCTCTCGGCGCCTTTAAACCTCACCTGCCAGTTCGAGTAGCAGACGGCAAAATACGCTTTGATTGGTTTATGCTTATAGCAGATGAGCTAGTGAACTCGGGCAGGTGAAGAAAAAAACAAGACACGTGGTATACGGACATTTACTTAGACGTAACTTGTTTATTCTTACATAAATTAGGATATTTTTGGGTGTTAACCTTGTAATCCGTCTTTTAAAAGAAAACTCCGATAGGCCAAATTACACCGGCTTTAAATAACATTCATTTATCTTACACCCATATTTCAGTTTTTTATTTCTCGATCTTTTATAGATACGACTGTTTAGATTATTTACAACTTTCAAGAGATATATTTAAAAGGCGTGGAATGTTAAGAATGTTCTCCGTTGTCTTCAATAATCTCCATCTTGTGATAGACTTGGTGTAATAAGCTGACTCTGGATCCTTCACCTTGGAGAGTCAGGGAGTGCTGAGGTGGAGATTGATGTGTCAATTTCGATACATAACGCAATTGATCTGACATTTTAATAATGTTTTCCAAGCAGATTTGGCCTCATTGTTTATTTTACTCTGTCTGCAGACTCGGAGACACCCCCTTCCGCAAATTAATGACCGTTCTCTTATGCATTCTATGTGTTATCATAAAAACCTGTATTGTTAAAAAGATGTTTAAAAGTTGTTGAAACAACTTTTTTCCTGGCTTGGCTAGTTTTTTTTTATCTTACAAAAGGTAATGCTATTTTAAATAAAATAACAACATGCAGAGTTGTTTACAATGAAATGTAATTATAACAAAGTGGTTAATACTTAGTGCTTTAAAAAAATTTAAAAAAAAAAACCCCAAAACACCAAAGACATTGGTTAACTTTAATTTGGTGTTGTAACTTATGATGCCAAAGTCAGTAAATCTCTTTTCAGTCTATTTCAATTAACGCATAACTGACTTGTTTAGGAATGACGTGAACTCTACGGCGAACCGTACGAGCAAAATTAACGCGCATGTAATAATTCTTGTGTTTCCCGTTGCAATGTGTGTCGCTAACGCTGAGGGTATAATAGAACAGACTAAACCAGATTCAGTATTTAACATGAAAGTATATAATTTCCCCGTGTATCCCGAAACTGTAAAAAAAAAAACCACCATTCACAACTTTGATGTATTAGCCAGCTGCATCAGTTGCCGTCCCCGAATGGCCAAACAGACTGGTGAGAAATGTTGCTTGCATCTTGAGTCAGGTACACTTTTGAATATGAATACATTATGCATTACAATTCGTGCATAAAAGGATAATGAAGTCTTACTCCCCACAGCAGTAAAACGGCTGCTTTTTAGAAATAGAAGTTTTTTCAATGAAAGAGAGACATTTAATATGGATCATGATCATATTTTACTATTAAAGTGAATCTGGTATCTAAAACTTCATTAAGTATGTATGAATACGCTTGGTATTTTTTTTTACCGAGAGAGCTATTTTGCAAATTAAAAAGTAATAACATAGGCTAGTCTACCAAGGCCTTTGTCTGTTAGTAGTGGGGGGGGGGGCAAGCGGCTTGCGTGACCTGGGGTAAATATTACCCAGGCGTAGAGGACACAAGGTTAGCTTTTTAAAAAGCTAAGAAAGTCAGCCAGCAGAATATCAATTTT
>WFKH01003881.1:16705245-16715997 GCA_016163765.1 Magallana hongkongensis | reverse complement strand
AATGTGGAAGCACGTGCTTCCGTGCTTCAATGAAAGCTACGCCACTGTCTGTAGTTCACTTAGACGCTCCTTCAGTCTATTCATACCGAAAGGGTCCAAGGCCCCCTTCTATCAGTTATTGCCCCCTGAAAGTATTTCAATTGAATCACTTCCAACTTTTTTTACTATTCGTCAAAGAGACTTCGGACCACTTGGGATGGGAGCGTCTACCTCGGCCGATCCAAATGAAATAAAGGTCAAGGTCATTTGAAAATCTGTGTATTCATGAGTTTTCGTATCTCTTTTGTTTACGGTGGTATAAAGAAACTTTATCAAGGATGTAGTATGACTTCTTAAGCCATTTCAAAATGTAGCCCTTTAGCCCCCCACCATAAGAGATAGAGACTTGGAACTTTTAGCAATGTCTTCAGTACACTTAGAAGGTTCTTTAATCTATTGATCCCAAAAGGGTTAGACGTACGTCCCCTTCTAGCAGTAATTTCCCATTGAATTTCATTAATTTCCCAAACACATACAAAAACACCCCTCCCCCCTTATTTTATATGTGTGACCTTTGACCTCGACCTTTGACCTCTAAGAACTGATGTGTTATAAGTATATGCAACATATATATCAGATTCATTTATATGTACAATTACATCTAGCTCTCCCCCCCCCCCCTTCCCTTCTTTTGTGCAAGGATTGAATTCTTATATGAAATTGACCCTCGATTTTTGAACTTGAAATTTAATATTTCTTTTTAAAATAACACCTAGCAAAGTGTTACAACCGTTTGTCAGAATTTTTTAAAAGTCTGAAACTCTGACTGCGATTTAACTCCAGACCGCGTTTTAGAGTACGCCTCTGAATAAAAATTCCAGCACCAGTAAAACTCTGTAGAACTTGGCGAAAATTCATGGGATTGTTCCTCACACCTGAATCTAATTGCCTGCCAAATACCATATGGAAGAAAGTTATCCACTCCAGCGGCATCAAACCATCATCCCGAGAAACGAAATTTCAACGCTTCGATATTTGTTTCTATATAATAAATTCATGCTCAAATTTCACTGAAAATCTGTGTTTGCATTTTTATCAGCAACCTGTGACGGTATTTGTTGAAGTTCTACGAAAAATAACTCTTCCTTCCCTGACCTCGATTTTATATGAATTTAGTTTACATTTCTTAATTCACTTCAGATTTCCCGTACTTGTAATCCACAAATGCATACCAGTTAATAGATTTAACAGGAAAATGCGCATCAGTTAATCCGACGTGACATTCGATTCCACTGTGACACCTTCAAATAGCCGCTCGCGACAAGAGTTTAAATTGACCTGGCATGTTCATTTCTTAGCCAACGCTATCCGGCCACATTGTTTACAAGCAGCATTGATTTTTCTTAATAAATTGATGAACAATTACTGTCCTCTCAACCAATCGCTAATCGCCTATCTATTCATTAGGTTTCACAACATTGGTATCTCAATCGGATAGATAGAACGCTGCAGCTTTGCCATCTGCTCTTCTTTCTATCATCATCCAAATTCACTTACACAACTTAACAATTTTTACCACTTTCAATGTAACGAGCGACATAGCGTAAGGGTTTACGCCATTTCCTGCAGACCTAAGGGTTTTCGGTTCGAAATAAAACTTTTTTTTTTTTTTTTTTTTTTAATTTATCGATTTCCTGCAAATGATTTGAACAAAACAACAGGACCAATTAATGGTGTAAAGACCTTCTAATTGTTCCATGAACAATTAGTCTACGAGTTATATTTAGATCTTTCCACCTTTCAGGTGAAAGACCTTATGTATTCCTTATGGGGTTTTTTCTTGTTAATATTATTCTCCTCTATTTTTCTCGGGACAGCTTTTTTATTATTAGATATATTAAAACAATTTTTCTTTACGAAATTTAATTTAAGATACGGCACAAAACGATTCTTTGTCTGATAACTCCCAGAACTTACACATTTATTGCCTTAATGAAGGAAATGCTTGTTATCGCTACCCCTCTGAAACCATAAGCGACAAGTTACCTAATAATGCGAAGTGGCGTACCTTTCCTCTTTTTATATGCAGGTTGGGGTTGTTTTAAATAAATCGTTTATTTTCAATTAATTTTCAGATATTTGATATGAAACATGTTGTGTACTTGACTTTAAAGGAAATTCTATCAAAAATCCGTCAACTACCCCTGAGGTCTAAATTGGAGGTGGGGGGTGGGGGGTCCTGTCCTCAAGCACCTGTAGACATAAAGGTCAAACATCAAGGTCATTTGAAAATCCGTGCATTATTGATTCTTCATATCTTTTTTGTGTAGAGTGGTATAGGGAAAACATTTTCATGGATGTAGTAGGACTTCTTAAGACATTTCAAAATATAACCCTTCAGTCCGCACCTTTAAATAGTTAAAGATTTATTGCCCCTATTGTAGGAAATGCTTGTTATCGCTACTCCTTTGATACCATAAGAGATAGAGACTTGGAACTTTTACCAAAGTCTTTAGTTCACTTAGGAGCTCCTTCAATCTATTCATACCGAAAGGATCTGATGTCTCCTTTGCCCCTGAAAGTTTCCTAATTACGTTACAAACACTTACAACTTTTGAACCATACATTGTAGAGACATCGGACCACTCAGTGCAAACGAAGAGTTGATCTTGAGTTCTTGACCGATCAAAATGACATAAAGGTCAATGGTCAAGGTCAAATAACCCAAAAAAACAAGAGGTCCATGGGCCACATCGCTCACCTGAAGAACAATAGGTATGATAAAATCAGCTTAATGGAGTCATAATACAGACTATCTGCACAATGTAGTATAATACATGTAGATCCTGTATAAAATTTGGAGGTGAAAAAGTCCATTTTTTTCACCCTGGATAATCTGATGTTTATAATCAAGTCCCTTTTCTAACAGGATGATTTTAAAGTCATATCACCTGTTGATCATTGCAGTTCTCAAAAAGATTCTAAACAATTGTTTATATATGGGATATAAACCTACATCAAACTCTGAACTCCTTGTGAGGCCCAATAATCGTCCTGGCGCCAAAGTCTAAACGATTTTAAAGAATCAGTAATATGTCAAAATCCTTGCATATAAGTAAAACCATATATTATAACATTTCAGTTTTTGTTAATAATTATAATGTTTTCCTTTGTAAAATTGGATCCCCAATGTGGCCCCACCCTTCTCAAGATTTTGATTTGATGAATTTGAATCTACATTATTTGATGTTGCTTTCAGTAAAGTTACAGATTTTCAAGGCAAGTGGTTTTTAGAAAAAGATTTTTTAAAGATTTTTCTATTTATATTTCTATCTAAATTTTTGCCCCCCCCCCCCATTGCGACCCTATCGTACCCCCAGGGATCATGATTTGAACAAACTTGAATCTACATTACCTTAGGATGCTTCGACACAAGTTTCAGCTTTTCTGGCCAATTGGTGTCTGATAAGCTAATAAGATTTTTAAAAAAAATTTTCTCTATTTATTCCTATGTAGAAATTTGACCCCCATCGTGCCCCTTCCCTACCCTCCGGGCATCATGATTTGAACAAACATGAATCTATCTACCTGAGGATGCTTCCACACAAGTTTCAGCTTTCCTGCACATGACCGACTAGTTTCTGAGAAGAAGATATTTAAAGATTTTTCTCTATATATTCCTATGTAAAAATCCGACCCCCATTGTTGCCCCACCCTACCCCGGGAGTCATGATTTTCACAACTTTGAATCTACACTACCTGAGGATGCTTGCACACAAGTTTCAGCTTTCCTGGCTGATTAGTTTTTGAGAAGAAGATTTTTAAAGATTTACACTCTATATTCCTATGTAAAAGTTCGACCCCCCATTGTGGTCCCACCCTACCCACTGGGGTCATGATTATCACAACTTTGAATCTACACTACCTGAGGATGCTTCAACATAAGTTTCAGCTTTCCTGGCCAAATGGTTTTTGAGAAGAAGATTTTTGAAAATTTCACAAAAATTTTCAATAATTCCTAATTATCTCCCCTTGAAAAAGGGCGTGGTCTTTAATTTTCACAACTTTGAATCTCCTTTGCCTAAGGCTGCTTTGTGCCAAGTTTGGTTGAAATTGGCCCAGTAGTTCTGGAGAAGATGTTGAAAATGTGAAAAGTTTACAGACGGACAGACAGACAGACGGACAGACGGACGACAGACAAAATGTGACCAGAAAAGCTCACTTGAGCTTTCAGCTCAGGTGAGCTAAAAATCATACTTAATCTTTTAACATTTATTTCTCAAAGTAACACAGAAAAAGCATTTCATCGATTCTATTGAAACAGAAATGTTTTAAACATAAAAAAAATAATAAGGTGGAAAGACCTCTAATTGGTCGAGAACGATTAGCCTATTAGTTACTTGTGTATCCTCTTATTTAACGGGAGACAGCTGGTTTCACTAGCTACTTTTCTCCTGAGTCCCCGTTTTGTCTGTCTGTGGGAGGTTCACTTATAATAGTTTGGTTTTAGGGTTAAGGGGATTTTAGATACTTGTTTGTATTTTGTTGTATTAAATTCATTAACTTGAGGGTTGTTAATCTTGGTTTTCATTTACTTTGATTTTGGTTCATCATATTTGGTTCAGTTATATATCTGAAGTAAAGTCGTTCCCAAATCGTATTCAGAAATTATTAAAGTTTCATTCTTAACTTTGTAGAAGTCAAATTCAGTCATCAAAACAGCAATAAACAGCACGCGAAGTATGAAAGGGGGTTACTGCCAAAAGTCTATGTATCTTGCTTTTATCCTTATTCTGCTTACTTCTTTATTTTTCAATACATTTACACATGTATGCCACTTTATGTTTTCATATCCATGGCTGATGCTGATCAAATTTAATTTTATTTTTTTTTTATTCTTTATGTTGTATTTAATTCTATGTTGCATTATTCTTTTCTTATACACCCGTGTAAATTCTTGCTTCCTTCTTTGGTATTAATTCCGGTTTTTAACTATATTATTATATTTATCTCTGTTACAAACGTGAATTCAATCATGCAAACCATGAAGCGCTAACAATGAAGACGACTACAAGTTCTGTGAAATTAATGCTGCATTATGACGCCAGGCGGCAGTGTGTTCACAACAATTGCTACTTCCGAAGATTCATGAATACGAAAATAACTTTCAATACCATGAATTTGTGAAAATAGATCCAAGGGCTCAATATAAGGAATATAAAATAATATATACAGGCTAAAAAAGATACGCTGGACTTTTTAAAACCCTGTTTTCTATATGTACATGTACAATGCATGCTCGATTCCAAAAACAAGAGGCCCATGGGCCGCATCGCTCACCACAGCAACAATAGCCATACTAAGATCAGCTGTATGAAGTCATATACAAAATACCAGGACAATGTAGTAGAAAAGATCCTGCCTTATAAAATGATTTTCAAAATTTTCTCCAGATATTCTTTTGTAACAGGGTTATTTTAAAGTCATATCACATATTGAGCATTGCAGTTCTCAAGAAGTTCTTAAACAACTGTTTATATATGGCATATAAACCTAATCAAACTTTGAACCCCTTGTGGGGCCCAAGAATTGTCCAGGGACCAAATTCTAAACAATTTAAAAGAATCAACAATATGTCAATATTTTTACATATATTAAGTAAACCATATATTATAACATTTGATTTTTTGAGAATAATTTAAATTCTTTTCCTATGTAAAATTTGACCCCCCCCCCCCCCCAATGTACCCCCACCCTACGGCTACCCCTTACGAATATGATTCCGATGAATATCTAAGGTTGCTTTCACTAAAGTAACAGCTTTTCTGGGTAAATGGTTTTTTAGAAGAAAATTTTTAAAGATTTTTCTATATATATTCCTGTGTAAAAATTCGACCCTCCTTTGTGGCCCCACGTACCTTACCTAAGGGGATCATGATTTGAACTAACTTGAATCTTCCTTACCTGAGGATGCTTCAAAACAAGTTTCAACTTTTCTGGCTGATCGGTTTCTGAGAAGATCTTTAAAGATTTTTATATATTCCTATGTTAAAGTTCGACCCCCATTGTGGCCCCACCCTACCCCTGGGGATCATGATTTGAACAAACTTGAATCACCACTATCTGAGGATGCTTCCACACAAGTTTCAGCTTTTCTGGCTGATCGGTTTCTGAGAAGAAGATTTTTAAAGAGTTTTCTCTATATATTCCTATGTAAAAATTCCACCCTCCATTGTTGCCCCACCCTACCCCCGGGGATCATGATTTCAACAAACCTGAATCTACCCTACCTGCGGAATTTTTTTTGAGCAGGTCCTTTATCTAGGTTATTACTTGTCCTGTCTTCACCATACATGCATGGATTGTGCATCTGGACCTACTTATGGACATACAAGACTTGGATGCTGATTCTGAGCCATGAGTTTCTGATGTCGGAGGAGGTTAAGGTTTTTGGAGCAGGTTAAAGATTTTGAAGCAGGTGTACTTTGATAGCCATATCTAAGTCACATGTATTACTGTTCCTATGTTCACCAAATTTGCATGGATGGTGCATCCTATGATACTTATGCACTCGACAGGCTTGGATGCTGAATCTAAGCCATGTTTCGGATGCTGGAGGAGGTTAAGGTTTTTGAAGCAGGTTAAAGTTTTTGGAACAAGTGCCCTTTGATGGCCAAATCTAAGTTATTATTGGTTCTACATTTACCAAATTTGGAAAGATGATGCATTTTGTGATACCGGTCCATTCCACAGGCTTGGATGCTGAATCTGAGCCATAGGTTTTGGATGCTGGAGGAGGTTAAGGTTTTCAGAGCAGGTCACATGTTTATGTTAATAATAGTACTTGCTTATTTAATCTTGCACGGTTGATTTAACTATGTAAATGAATCACAGAGCTAGCTTCAGATACGGAGAGTGATTTTGATTATCTAGAAACTTAGACAGTTTTAAGATTTTAGTACAACTCAAATTGTGTTAGGTCTTGGAGCTCGTCACATAATGAAGTTAATTCTGTTCACACTTGATCAGACATGCAATAAGCCAAATTACTAAAATCTAAACGTTTTGCAATACTCAGAATTTACATTTCCAAACCTTTATGATTAGTAAAATATGAATAAAGTCATGTATGTGATCTTTTTATCGAACTGTTTAACGCAAGGGAGACGCTTTCCAAGTACTAGTGATCTAATTAACGTACAATCACACAATTTTACAAGTAAAATTTTCAGTTTTTAAAAGGGAGAAAAACGAACAACAACAAAAATGAAATCAATGACATTGACATTTTACTTCACGTTGAAATTCGTTGTTTCGAACCTTTCCACCTCTACTTTCTCTGCAACTTTATAATTAAAAGGGTTAACGTACATGTAATGTCTTATAAAGATTATGCCCTCAAACAAGCCTTTGCCTGAAAACGTATACTTACACAGTTATGGCTTACTGTGGTTGCATCAATATTCGTTGAATATAGATTTCCGTGTATTTCGTTGTCGAATTGATCAACGAAAAAAAGTCTTGTCGAAGTGCAATATATCTATAGTTACATATTGTATTCATGATAGGATCATTTGTCTTGAATTTACGTATCATTGAAATGTCATTTTCTTTTCACTAAATCAACGAAAACTGATGCCCACGAATATTAATGAAATCACAGTTTATGAAATACTTGTTATCGCTTCTCATCCGAAATTATAAAACATAGAGACCTGAAACTTTACCAATGTCTTCAGATCACTTAACGGATCTTCAAATCTATTTATACCGGAAAAATCAGAGTTTCACTTCTGGTAATTAGTGCTCAATTTCTTCAAAAACATGTCCAGCTTTCTTACTATATATTGTATAAACTTTGGACTGCATCTACTTTGGCCTGGCACGTTGACATAAAGGTCAAACGTCAAGGCCATTTCAAATTCTTGTATCATTGAGTTTCCATATCTACTTTGTTTATTGTTGATATAGAAAATATATATAATTATCGTAGATGTGTGCATCATAGGACAACTTAAGAAATTTCAAATGCACCCCTCTGACTGCCACGTAGAAATTGTCAGTTTCACCCTATAAAATGCTTGATATCTCTACACCTTTAAAACTATTAGGCACGGCGATTAAACTCGTTATCAATGTCTTTACTTTATTGAGTAAAAATTCCAATCTATTAATACCGAAAGATAACATTCCCCTTTTTAGGTCACCTGAGTCACTCTGGTGACCTATTGCAACTAGTCATCGTCCGTCGTCGTGCGTCGTCCATCGTGCGTCGTCCATCGTGCGTCGTCCGTTAACAATTTTAAAATTTTTAACTTCTTCATGAAAACTACAAGGCCAATTGTTACCGTTTTTTGTGTGAAGTATCTCTATGATAAGAGGAATCTATATTGTGAAATTCATGGCTTTACCACCCCCGGGGCCTCATAGGCGAGGCCAAATATGGAAAAAAAGCCAAATTTTCAAAAATCTTCTTCTCTACTCCCACACATGTGGGGAAAAACTAAATGCATGGTTATGATGTCCATGAAGCCCTCTACCAAAATTGTGAGGTTCATGGCCTCTTGGTCAGGGGTTCAGACCCTAGGGTGGGGCCAATATGGCCATATAGTGAAAATGTATTCAATCCTAGAAAATCTTCTTCTCTACTCCCACAGATATTTGAGAAAAACTAAATGCATTGTTATGATGTCCATGAATCCCTCTACCTAAATTGTGAAATTCATGGTCCCTGGGACAGGGGTTCAGGCCCTAGGGCGGGGCCAATATGGTCATATAGTAAAAATGTATTAAATCTTAGAAAATCTTCTCTACTCCCATATAAATTTGAGAAAAACTAATTGCATGGTTATGATGTCAATGAAGTACCCTACAGAAATTGTGAAATTCATGGTCCCTGGGACAGGGGTTCAGGCCCTAGGGCGGGGCCAATATGGCTACATTGTGATTTAATAATATCTTCTTATGTACTATCACAGTCGTGGGAGATAAAGTCATGCATTGTTATTATGTTCATAATGTCCTGATGTTTAATTGTGAAATTCACTGCCCAGGCCATGGGGCAGAAGTTGAGGCTTTTTATTGGGGGGGAGGGGGGGGTGATAAATATGGCCATATATTAAACATGTATTTTTACTTAGGGTACTAATTGCTGTGTGTCATCCATTAACAATTCTAACTTCATTTATCTTGAAAACTGCATGATAAATTGTCACTCTGCAATATTGAATTAAATATGTGTTCTATTTTAGGAAATTTACTTTAATATCCTGTACATTGTTTACTTGTCTTGTAGGAACAAGCTGTATGCATTTTGTGTGCATTATAAATGAAATTGAATATTAAATAAGTTTACAATTTTTGCCCCCTGAAGCTTGAACCCCAACACAACACAACACAACACCCCCCCCCCCCCCCCATTTTCATGAATGAATGTTTTTGAAACATCAAATACTAAAAGCGGGGTAACAGTCAGAGGAGTCTCAGATTAGGGTTTAGACTTCAAAATGAAGCTTAAAATGCAAACATGAGACTCTCTGACATGTCAATCTAAGGGCTATGGTACTCAGGTGACAGTCAAGGCCTGTGGGCCTCTTGTCTAACATGCAGTTATTGTCCCTGAAAGTTTCTTCAATTCTTCAAAACCAAAGAGAATCCGGATTACTTTTGGGATCATCGACTGTGACATATCAAATTAACATAAAGTTTAAAGGTCATTTCAATTTTTTTTTTTTTTTTTTTTTTTTTTTTTTTTTTTTTTGCGTTATCCCCTTCCGTCTTAACCATAAGTCATAGAGACTTTCACTTTCACTGTTGTATTAAGTTCATTTAGAGGATTTATTCATACTAAAAGGATCCGAGGGCCTCATTTATAACTAAATAGCCCTTGAAAATGCACAGAATTGCCTGTTTTTGTGTTCATTTGTGTATACTTAGGTTGAACCTCATATACATTTTTAACAAAATATCATAAAGGCAAAGGACCACCTGCAGGCATTTTAGTGATAATTGTTGCGCATAAAACCTGTTAAGGATCTTCGACACCGCGTGACTTCTAATTTTTATGACAGTAGGTCACAATATGGCGATTTTAGCGTATTCTGAAATAGTTTATATCGACAAAATTTGTTGTTTATCTCTGTGGCGCAATGGGTCTTGCTTCGGTCTACCAACCCGCAGGTCCCGAGTTCGAATACAGCAGTGACTTTTATTTTCAAGAACAGCGGTAAAATTTAAAGTTGATTTTTCCCCCAAGATTGAAAATTTTTTTGGTCATTTTCAAGTCGAACACATGCTAAAAGTCCATATCTTTAAGTAATTTAGAAGAA
Source organism: Magallana hongkongensis (assembly GCA_016163765.1). Lineage (NCBI taxonomy): Eukaryota > Metazoa > Mollusca > Bivalvia > Ostreida > Ostreidae > Magallana > Magallana hongkongensis. The sequence continues at coordinate 16,705,690 of WFKH01003881.1, read as the reverse complement.
TGGACTTGTATGCAGAACTTTCCCCAGGTGTGTGGAGGACCCTTAAGGGTCAAAGATGTTATTTATTTGTTTGTTTATTTATTTATTTATTAGGGGAATGATATTATATTTTTTTTTAAATCGTTTAGATAAAATTTGTTTCATACGAAAGCCCATTGAGCGTTTACTTTGTCAACTATAAATTTATGTATATAATATATTCCAGAAAGTTTCTCGTTCGTTATGCATTCATTTGCGAAACTTTTGCGTAACACGTAAGAGCTTCGCATCATATATAGCGAAAATCATGCTTTTATTCGCAAACTTTTTGCGTAAATATACAATAGTTTTGCGTATATGCACAATAATTATACATTATACGTATAGCAAAAGGTATCCTATTATCCTACCCCTCTCCAAAAAATATTTTGTGATAAGTGTTCCGACGAAAAAGAAATGTTTCGTA
>WFKH01003881.1:16642200-16664798 GCA_016163765.1 Magallana hongkongensis | reverse complement strand
ACGATCCAAACACCTGGATCTCTTTCACAGGCATCTGTATTCAAATTCATTACAATCATAGAGTGATCACTCATTGTTGTGGGGGTCGCCTTCAGCGTATAGGGAAGATGATTTTCTCCGCTCTGGATACGGGAGAAATTTAGGTCATGGCTTTTGTTGGTATTTATAACAAGTATTTCCGAAAAATATGTCCCGCACGGAAGAAAGCGATAGTCAAACTTTGTGTTGGTAATTAATTGAGCAGAGTGCTTTATGCGTCCAATGGTCTTAAACACTCCGAAACTATTTGGTTGATTTAAAATTCACGGCAATCGAGGGGTCAGAATATGCATAATTGCAAACTCTATGACTTGTATCAGGCTTTAGGAAGCTGAAACAGTCGATAATGATAAACCTTAAACCATGTCTGCCATTATATAAAAAGTGCCTGTTTGGGAGGGTAACAGTTGAAATTGATACCCGCGAGAAAAAACCATTGTCAACCTCCCCCCGAGAAAACCATTGTCAACCAACGCGAAGCGGATGTTGACAATGGTTTTCGAGGGGTGTCTATTTCAACTGTTGTCCTCCCAAACAGCCACTATTTATTTTATTATACTGAATGTCTTAATTTTAAAGAAAATTTTACTGCTTTTAAGTTTTTTAAATAATTAATCAACAAATAAACTCATATCGAACCGTACTCGCATAATTTATGCGCATGTAACAATTCGTTTTGTTACCCGTTGCCAAGTGTATTGCTCAAGCTGAGGGTAATAGAACGGATTATAAACTGCGTCTAAACCAATCAGATTACAGTATTTAACATGAAAGTATAATAATATTTTTTCATACTTGATTCACTAGCAAGCGGGCTAGAGTGCCAAGATACCGCAGGACCCTACTATTTATATAATCTGACCATATTACTCGAAATTGAATCAAACACAATAATAGAAGACATGCTGCACATAAATATGATACATTTCGTTTTTATCAAACCCTTTTTTGTGTTTTAAACTATATTTTATATAATATATCATACGATACATGTTTTAAAATGTTAATATTATTTCTTTTTTCTGTTTACAAATTAATGTTATTTAGAAATTTTGACAAATAACAAGAGTTGTTTACTTTAACATTTTTCGTTGACATCCTTGCAACCCTTATCGTTCCCATAAGACATTATCATTTTCCAAACCGATTTTCCTAAACAGGTATTTTAAAAAAAATTAAAAGAACAGATTGCAATTGCCAAACATTTTTTTTTTTACATCAGCTTTGACAACAAATTAAACCGTGTTGAGATAAAATTACATTGAATAGTTCAAGCACTTAAAATTTTTTATTTATCTTGATAAGGAAGAAAATGATTTAGACTTGAGCAGTAGTTAAATACAAGGCATATTCAAAGATATATATGCTTGTAAAAGACAAATAAAACGTGATCACTAGTGATACTCTGATGATATTATAATAAATGTATTTTCAAATAAGACATCAAACTCAAATTTATCAACTCTCAAGTTGTATCTTTGATTTCTAAGGATTTACTGGTGGTTCTTGGTATAATCACCCCGGAGCCGCCGCTGAGTTTGTGTGTCTTCCACGTGACCCAGACCTAACTACAAAGTTTACTTCAAATTATGCATTCATGTATGGATCAGAGTACGACACAGCTGAGTTTGGCCAAGACATAGGCAATGACCTTCCATGTAGTGTTTGTCGTAGCACGGTAGAGTCCAGCGTTTTGATGATTCCTGGTAAATCCTCCTGTTACGATGGCTGGAGCATGCAGTACAATGGGGACCTCATCGCGGGAGATTACGCACATAAGGCTGCGTCCCAGTATATTTGCTTAGACGATCACCCAGAAAATCTGGTTGCAGGACAAGATGACCACGATGGAAAACTTTTCTACCCAGTAAAAGCAGTATGTGGGTCATTAGCCTGTCCACCATACCACAATGGCAAATACTTAACATGTGTTGTATGTACCAAATAAAAAAATACAAGCAAATGTCTATTTAGTGGTGTTTGTCATTCAGACGAATTCAACAGTATAAATCACACTTATTTAATTTTTTGTACCGTTTGACAAATTTCGAGTATTTCTAGTAATTCTCAATGGAAAAAGTTAATCCGTTCGCTAATTTTCTATTACATATACAAGATGTATTGCTGTGGAGAATTAAGAATTCGAAAACGAAACAAATACAACAGCTATTTTATTTTTTATTTTTTTTAGGAGTTCAAAAGTCACAAGCTATATAAACTATTTTTTTTTAAACGAAATTATCGGTCATAATGAATATCGGTCTTTTAGCAATACAATTAAGATTATGCAAGACAGCAACAAACTTGATATGTAAACAAGTATATATCACTCCGAGAGAAATGTTTAGTAAGCCCGCGAGCTAACTAATTAAGTTGGATGAAACTTCAATTACGCTTGCGTAAATTGGAAATTTTGAAAGGAAAAGACAATCCGTGTGAAAGAAATTTTAGTTATGAAACTGGTCAGTTTCTAAGCCAAACTGCGCATCGTTGTCTTGGAAGACTGTCCATGCATATAGGTATCGTCTGCAGCTACGGTCCGTAGTTGCTTGTATATCTTCCCGACTCTCTTCGTGAGATTGGAGAGGAAATATACTGGCGGTGGTTTGCAGCAGAACTATTAAATTCAGAGAGCAATTTTTGCAAAGTATAACTTTAAGTAATGATTACATTGTATGTACACCGCTACACACTTGTCTCCTCCCCTACAGCCCTAAAAAATAAGAGTGCAATCTAAATGTACATCCGCATATTATTATTGTTCTGGAAACTATATATCTTGTATTATAATAGATTGTGTATTCACTTTTTACATACTATTAATATTCCACTGGCTAACTTTCTTAGCTTTTTAAAAAGCTTACCTTGTTAGAATTTACTTTCAATGCTTTAACTAATAGAAATATCCTACTACATCGTAAAGGGAAAAAACAATAAGTGTCCTTTCTGATCATGATATGATTTATTTTAACATATACAACAATATACAACAATATTTACATGTACATCTGCCGAGTATGATTCCCTCTATTTCTTATAGAAACTTGTTAATTCATAGCTCTATAGAAGCAGCCAGACTGAAATCTACACGCCCCGTTTATCGATTGGTCGAAACCTACAGCAACCTAAGAAAAATCACGGACTGCACGAAATAATCATGATGATGTCAGACTCAAATTCCCATAGGAGAATTTGGCTGTTTCTTTTGGCTATCGTACTGATGTACATTAACAGTAATTTAGTGAATTTTACTTAATGTTTACAATTAATTTATTAATTAGTTAAAAGAAAGATGTAAATATAAACAATAAAATGCTTTCTTTGATGATTCATGCGGGTAATGAAGGTAGCAATCATTGCAGAAAAAAATTACATAACCCGCGAACCGTCATATCCCGCATGAATCGCCAAAGAAAGCATTTTGTTGTTTAAATATACAACAATAGTCATGTTGTATACTTTATTTGTTGATATAATTTATTTTAACAGCTAAAATATACAACATGACTATTTAGATAGTCTTGTTGCATAGTTTATTTGTTAAAATAAATTATGTCAGAAAAGACATAAGAAAAATTGAAACACATAACGCTTTCTCTGATTGTGATACAAATCATCCAGGTTTCTCAAAAAATCATTCACATTTCCTTTTTTATCTTTGTATAACTCATTCCAATTTTGTACATAGTAACGAAAATTATAAAATATGCGTAAGAAGTTTTATCCCAATTTTCTCATATATATTGCAACCTGACAAGACAACTTGTTATGTAACTATTTGGTGAGCTTCCTCTTAGCTCGATGTCACTTGTTATACAATTTGTGTCTCTTGGCTTTACTCTACCTTGCGAAACATTGTTTAGCTGGTCAATGACCATCTGCGTGCATATCGTCCCTTGCTTCATACAAACATTTCAGTATTGAATACAAATATTAATAAAAGAAGCATAGTTTACTGTTTAATATGTAATGCTCCGCGTGTACAGAAAAGCACATAAAATACTCCTTTTGTACAGTTTCAAACAAATCTTCAGCTTACGGCATTTATCCTTCGGACTAACTGGTATTCACAATATTCACAATTTGCCAACATTTCATAATTCTAACTATGTAATATTTTGAGCAAGACCAAATAATTTCTTCTATTCTCTATGCATTTCTATTGCCTGCTGCTCTTTTGTTGCCTACGATAACTATCCAGCATTCGTCATCAACGTCTTGACTGTACGTCGCCATGTTGTTTTTTTTGATGTTGCGTTTTCCTTATCCTATTGATGGCCATGTTAGCACGAGAAAAGATTCTCCTTATATGAGTAAATTTGCTGCAGACATATTCACGAAGTAAAGATTTCAAAATGGAATGTCAGTGGACGGCTAAGCGATGCAGTCTATGTAATATTCTAATTGCGCTTATCTATATAAATTTTTCAATAGGTAATGTTGAACTTAATTTAAACTTAGACTTAAATATGTGAAAACCTTTTCATTGAGATATTTTTTTATCAAAGCTAAGATCGCATGGGAATACTAATTAGTGAATATGTAATCAGCCAATTTACTCTTCTTGAAGGAGGATTTCTTATTTGATTCAAAACATTGGGCTATACCAAAAATAATATTGATTAATATTATGAAACAATTTCTGACACTATATTATACTGATAGTTACTGTTACATCGCTCTTTTTTGTACGTTGCTACATAATGTAGCTACCTTCATGTCTGGATAAACACAAAAGAAAATATACAGTATAATGGTCATCACCTTAGACTTGAATAATACACCGATATTGATAAGTTATAATATAATCTAATGCAAAATTCAATATTTCATATCATTTTGATTCAACTCTTATGATGCAAAAGGCTAATCTATTCAACAAATTATTGAACATGTAGGCGTCCAAGTGTTTTTACTTCAACTATTTATTAAGGACAGTATATACCGCTTCTCAACGTGTTATTAAATTTTAAGAAAAACACATCAGAGACTACAATTCCTTCAACAATTTGAGCAAACAGATACTGAAAAAATAGCCAAATGCCCCATGAAGTTTGCAGTAATTAATGCTAGTACTTTACTTAACTCAAACACTGCATGTTACGATTCAGTATCTATATATATGATAATTGTTATCATAAAATAATCAAATTTTTAAAATGTAATAGATATATTATCTGTAATGTTCCAGCATATAACAGATGTTTAATGGGCTGATCGTCGCGCGCAAATGCACTGCATAAAGTGCAATGGAAATTTATCATTATTTTATTGTGTTGTTCATTTTTCTAAAGATAGTAATTTGAAATGTAACCTAAAAAAATAATTATATAAATAACTGAAATAAAATATCCCAATATCAACCCAAGGTATATATTAAAGCATTTTTTCACTAGATGATTTTAAAGAAATACATTCATGCAGAGCGAGTTTGCGTATTACGTTAGCTTATACATGTATAATATATTATGATATGGCTGCCTTTATATTCCTGATAATTTCTGTTGTGCAAGCGATTGCAGAGAAACGGATTTTACTGAACGATCCAGCCTTACTTCAGTCTCAGATTCATGCGCTAGAGAGAAAAGTAAATACACCGACCTCTTTGTTAATTACGATTGTCAAGTTGCAAGTAAAGGGGCCATACAATTTTTTTTTGGTATAGACTCGCATTACAACATTTAGTGTTAAAGTCCATAAAAATGATAGTGGATACCTAAGGGTAATTCAGAATAAAACATCTTGTATGCACCCCGATCATGCCTGTAAACGCTTTTCCTGAAATTACTCAGAAGTGCACACTTTAATGTTACAGTATCCTTGTAGTTGGTGGATTATTCGTGCGATGGGGAAGAAATGATTGTCCTGGAATCAACACAGAACTGGCTTATTCAGCCTGACAGGTAAATATGTTGACCGCATAGAAGGTGAAGGTGGCCAAAGAATCGAATGTAATAACATTGTTAATATATATTAGTTTGCTTGACGAGAAAAAGAATGCATTCACGTCAACAGTGACGTACTGTTGACGATAAGTAAAGTAATAACGCGAATAAATGTGTTTTAACGCATTTCCAAAAGATTTCGAATGCTTGGTAATTGAATATATTTATCTTTTTAAGTTGAGTTCCTTTACTGTGATTGAATTTTGGGGGTCATTTTTCGTGAATTATTTAATATTTTAAATGTTAATTTTAGAATTTTATGAAAGCAATAAGATAGAGGCTTCTATTTTTATTGCACCACATTAATAAAAAGTCAATTTAAAATAGACTAACACAGGGTGTTATGGAAAACTATATTTTTATCCGTTTCGGCTGAGGAACCAGACTCACAATAAAATATAGTAGCATTAAATATTTTTAGAGTAAATACAATTTACAACATTACAATTATCTTAAGCTGAACCTACGTAAGATGTGAATTTTTAATTAAACCAGCGTCATTTTAACATATATTGATGCAAAAAATAGATAGTTACATCCTACCGAAAGGCTAAATGAATGTCTAGTTAAAATGGCTCTAATTTCAGGCTTTCTTATATCAGTAAAATGAGTGTGTTTAGATATGAGGCATAAAATTAATTAATGCATTATCTATTTTTGATTTCTCAGGATTTGCTGGAGGTTCTTGGTATGACCACATCGGAGCTGCCGCTGAATTTGTCTACCACATTATTCAGACTTAACTACAGGGTTTACCTCAGGTGATGCATACATGTATGGATCAGAATACGACACCAATGAGTTTAGAGATCACAACGGGGACGACCTCCTTGTAGTGTTTGCCGGAGCACAGTACAGTCCAGCGTTCTGATGATTCCTGGTAATCATCTTGCTACGATGGTTGGAACATGCAGTATCATGGGGATCTTGTGGCAGGCGCCAATATTCATAAACCTGCTACCGAGTATATATGTTTAGACGATCATCCTGAAGCTTTGACTGCAGGACAAGATAACCACGAAGGAAAACTATTCTATCCTGTCCGCGCAGTTTGTGGGTCATTAGCCTGTCCACCATATCAGGACGGCAAATACCTTGTCTGTACCAAATAAAAAACAAGTAAATTTTATATAGTGATGTTTGTCTATCAGACGCATGCCAGACCTCACTACCAAGTTTTTTTTCTAGCATGGCATTCATGTATGGGTCAGAATATTATTATGATGAATTTGGTCATGATGGTGGCAATGATCTTCCTTGCAGTGTTTGTAGGAGCATTGAAGAGTCCAGCGTTTTGATGTTTCCTGGTACATCATCTTGCTACGATGGCTGGAGCATGTAGTATCACGGGGATCTGGTGGCAGGATACACTGGTAATGAAGCAGCAACTCAGTATATATGTTTAGACAACGCACTGACAATGGAAAACTGTTTTTTCCCGTAAAAGAAGTGTGTGGATCTTTAGCTTGTCCACCGTATCACAATGACAGATACCTAACGTGTGTTGTTTGCACTAAATAATGATGATTGATTAAATCATTAAAAATACAGTGTCATTATACTAGTAATTGAGTGTTTCTCCATTCATTGGTAAAACCTAGATGGTTCAAATCTAGACTGGTGAACTGTAAGGGAAATGTTGGATATCCCTTATTGAACACTTCAGATCATTTTATTATAATGGTGAATTATTCGTATATTACTACATAAAAGCCTATGCTAAGCTTAAAAAATCAGCATAAGAAACATTCATAGAAGTACACAACGTTTATGGAGACCTACAACCATAATATAGAACCGTTTCCAGGTTGTTAAATAAATTAAAGATGGAAAAGAAAGTGTTAAAAGATGATGCACGATCCAGAAAGAAATTAGCTCGAATAGTAGGAATATCAATGCTTCCACATAGGTTACAGCTTTTCTTGCCTTTTTTGTTTGCTTTCTTGTTTTTGAGAAGAAGACTTTTAAAGATTTTTCTCTATATATTTCTATTTAAAAATTTGACCCCCATTGTAGCACCACCCTACCCCTGGGGATCATGATTTGAACAAACTTAAATCTACACTTCCTGAAGATCCTTCCACGCAAGTTACAGCTTTTCTGCCCAAATGATTTTTGAGAAGAAGATTTTTAAAGATTTTCGTCTATTTATTCCTATTTAAAAATGCGACCCTCTCATTATGACCCCACCCTACCACTGGGGATCATGATTTGAAGAAGCTTGAATCTACACTACCCGAAAATGCATTCAAACAAGTGTCAGCTTTTCTGGCCCAATGGCTTTTGAGAAGGTTTTTTTTTAAATACCAATAAGTTTTCAATAATTCTTAATAATCTCCCTTTGAAAGAGGACGTGGTCCCTCATTTTAACAAACTTGAATCCCCTTTATCCAATAATGTTTTGAGCCGAGCCAAGTTTGGTTGAAATTGGCCCAGTGGTTCTGGAGAAGTCGAAAATGTATAAAATTTCCGACGGACGGACAGACAGACGGACGGACGTCGGACAAAAAGTGATCAGAAAAGCTCAATTGTGCTCTCAGCTCAGGTAAGCAAAAAATTTAACCTTTCAAACAAAGTTAAATGTGACAAACACTAGAAATTGTTTATTTGTGCACGTAGCAAACTAGTAAGTAAAAAAGCGTAAAAAAAAAAAAAAAGAAAAAGCAAATGCCTTGTTTACATAACAAAAAATGAGTTCTTTATCTTTTATATAACTCGACAACTGACATTCAAACTTTCAAACATTCAAACATTAAGAATAGAAAAATAATTTACAGCTCAAATTGTGATCATGCCCCTTTAAGATGCTTGAAACTAAAAAATAAATCACTGATTGAAAAGGAACTATTTTATATTTTTACATTAGAAAAAGATATAAAGTCACAAGTGGTATGAAAATAAAAGTTAAGAACAATAAAAGTCAAAAATATTTTTATTGATACTCAACGTTCAGAATTTTCAACTCTGGTTGTAAGCCTTTGAATTATCTAATAATATCCGGAGATTATCCTCCTCGTGCCTGATGACACAGTGGCCTCCATATATACATGTAGAGTGTCTCTCCATTTATTTTGCTTTCACACGGCGTCTCTATTAATTTTACTGGATGCAGGTTCCTGTTGCTATTACCCATGATTGCCTTCCAGCATCTGTACTCTCCATTTCAATTGTACGGCGCCATGCTGTGTTTTGGACGTCAATGCTTTCTTTTTCATTCCGATGGCCATGTTGGCGCAATTTTACAGTCGTTAGAATGACCGATTTATCCAAATGTACTAATTCCAACAAACCTCCATATACCCCTCAGTTCTTTCCTTTCTCACTCTATATTCACATTTATTAATCATTTATCGTTTGTTCTTAAATATGTCTATCATCTTTTTGTCTCTTTTGAGAGACAAAAGAACAAGAGTCCTTTGTGCATTTTCAATGTTTCACTTCCATATTAGAGAGGTTTAGCAGACCAACGGGTACGCGAACTTGTACGTGTAGGTTACAAGTTAAAACTACGCGTACTAATTCACATAACTTTTCTTGTTTAGCAGTTTTATTTTGTACTTCTACTTCTAAATGTTATAAATGTAATTCTCCTTAAACTATCCTATTAATCTGAGAATTTTTAGCCACAGTCGAAAATTGAGGATGACATGTGATTGTTTTATTGAACATCATTGCTTCATATATGTAAAATATTATTTATCATGATTGATTGGAATAACAGAGTCATCGCATGTTTTGTAAGAAGAGATAAGTATATTAGAACTTCTATAACATATTAAAGTTTTAAGGAGATTTATGTTTTTTGATATCAATTTTCGCATTAAATATTCAGGGTTAAAAAAAAAACCCAATCGTTCAAATACAAGCCAACAAGGAAATACAAATTACAAGTTCTACCTTACTGGTACTTTTCAGTCTACATAGATATTCATTCGTGTGCATGCGTGTAGAAATTCGTCATGTTTACGTTATGCATATATTTTCCTTTCTACACGTACACGTTAGTTTGCTAAACCTCTTTATTAATGGAAATGGAGCAATTTATATTTCGAAATGTCTGTAATCAGACGAGACTCTTTACTTAAACCTCACGATATCATATCCTTATGTTTTAAGTATGTACTTCGCATGACATTTATTGATAAGAGAACAATGTATTAATCCTTTGTGTATTTCAATTATTTAAACTTTCTATTTTAAGCTAGTGGAATATTTATTTGATGGAGACGAAAAACTTATCTCGGCAACAACACAGAACTGGTTTATTCGGTAAATACAATGACAATGATAAAACCTGTCCGTTGAGACTGATGTTTAAAAAATGTCCCTAGTAATACTGTATGCTGTAATACCAATATTTAGTTAAAACATCGTATCATCACAAGTAAATTTATAATTTTGGAAAAACGAAAACCTAATTAACTAAGTAATAAGTACTCATTCTTTGAGTGTTATGAGGTGATGAAAAACGCTAGGGGTGATCAAATCCAATAAAACCAGGACTTTATGATAGATTTGATCACACCCGACCGTATATTATCACCTTATTATATTCAGAGAATGATTCCCTATTACTTGTATTTATATAATCTAAAACAATTGTACGAATAAATAATACAATAGTCATTAATAAAATGTATTGGACTATAAATTACAAGATCCATTCGTAGTGTTATCACAGACAAACAATGGAAAATGTATATATTTAAGAATAGCAACTTGACTGGACTCGTCCTTTTTTTTTTTTTTTTTTTGTATAATTATAATTTAATTATTACCACTTTGATAGCATTAATTTGTTTGGAAATTCTTTCAGTTAAATGAGAAATTTAAATAATAAATAGGTACAGTAATTCTACGAATCACATTCGATCATGAAATAAACTGAAGGAATGTTTTTGGTACGACAGAACACAGATTTCTCCTTATCGTTCCTTTCTATAGGAATGAGAGTACCAATGCACCGGATGTTGACATCAGAGAAGTGTTAATACATGATTGAGCCGAGCAGAAAAGGGTAGGGTTTAGGTGATTGGCTGAATTATTTGCTGAAATAATGATTATTTTTAAGTAAATTTATCACTTTTTAAATTCAATGATGAAATGAAGAAGTACTGCAGAAAGTAAAGAATTAAGAAGGGTTGAAATAGGAGGTGGGTGTCATTTTTGAGACTTGGATTCATTTGCTGCGGATCGCTGTAAGTTGTAAACAAGCTCAATTTTGACCTATAAACGCCATAAGACCCTATATTTTTCTATTGATTTTTTGTTAGTGCTTTGAATGAACTTTCAAATGCTACCAAGGATATGTCTGTAAGTAAAATAACAAACTAGCCAGGGGTGTTTAGGTTAACATTGAGTTCTATGGGAAATGAATTGGTATTCTTTTCCCTATATGTTAGGGTTTGCTGGACGTTCTTGATTTCACCATACCGGAGCCGCCGCCGAGTTCCTTTGTCTACCACCTGACCGTGATTTCACTACAAAGTATACCTCTAGTGATGCATCCATGTATAGGTCAGAATATTATTCAAATGAGTTTGGTCATGGTGGTGGCAATGACCTGCCTTGCTGTGTTTGTCGAAACACGGTACAGTCTGATGATTTCTTGTAAATCCTCCTGCTACGATGGCTGAAGCATACAGTATCATGGGGACCTTGTGGCAAGATATAATGCTAATGAAGCAGCAACTCATTATATATGTTTAGACAAGCATACTGAAACCTTGACAGGAGGGCAACGTAATGCCAGTGGAAAGCTGTTTTTCCCTTAAAAGCAGTGTGCGGAGACTAAGCCTGTCCACCATATCTCAACGATAGATACCTTACTTGTATTGTCTATAACTAATATTAATGATTATAACATAACAAGTATAAAGTCAGTAATGTCTGTCTGTAATGTTAAAATCTACATGGTTTAAATTTGAACCGCTCATGAAATCTTAAATTAACCTCAATGACATAAATACACGTTCCTATGATTTCATGTTATTCAAGTTGTGGTATTGGGGAAGAGATTTAAGTAAACAAACTACCTGCACATCGATATTGGGTCGTCCGTCCTGTATGGGTGTTGTAAGACAAAATGATTAAACCTAGGCTGGTTTGTGTACAGTAAAACAAACCAGTAATATTCCACTTCCATTTTTTATCAGATGTCCTGTTTTTATTACCATAGAAGTTATAGTGTTGGAGAGAGTTCAATATATAAGGCTTCATTCCGTATTTAATACAATAAGTAAATTTGATTCAACATTTTACAATCAAGAAATTGGCTTCATTATATTCAATATGTCAAATACCAATTTTTTAAATAATACAAAAATTAATTATACAGTCAAACTTCGTTATCTCGAACTAGATGGGACGGTTTAAAAACCTCGAGATTTCCGAGTATTCTAGATATCGAGGGTAAAATACTTAAAAAATAAGTGGTTGGGACTTACAAATCACTTCGACATATCCATTGTATTCGAGATATCAGTGTTCGAGATATCGAACTTCAACTGTATGTAAAAGATTAACTGCGTCAGACCGTTTATGTCAAAAAGAAGTGTCTAACCCTCTCCATCATCCTGTTTTAATGTGAGTACATACACATACATTATCTTCAGGCATCCACCGGCTTAAAAAAGAAATAATAAACTGATCAAACTTTTAAAAATGTGATGTATTGGCACGTTAATGAAAACCAACTTGCTATGTATTTAGAGTTTAGCATTGGTGTTTATTTATTAAAATAAAGATTTGAAACATGTTCTAATTTATACCTTTAAGAGAATTTGAGACGGAGATATTTTCATCATTTTCGATGTATATTTCATTCATTTTTCCTTGCATTGCAGATTGGTGGGTTGTTTGTTTTGTTTTGTTTTTTGGTTTTGTTTGGGGCTTTTTTTTTTTGTTTTTTTGTTTTGTTTTTTTTATTGAGGGGGGGGGGTACACGAATTTGTAAAATGTTCCCAATGCACTTTACTCAGTCTATTTCCGTGTGATGATAAGCGCAATGAACAGCTGTTCAATATTGGAACATTACCGATATGGCTGTCTTAATATTCATGGTAATTTTTATTGTGCAAGCAATTGCAGAAAAAAGGATTTTACTGAACGATCCAGCTTTACTTCAGTCTCAGATTCATGCGCTTGAGAGAAAAGTGGAGGATGTAGTGACTACAAACTCTGACCTGGCTGCCAAATATACAGATTTGACTACCAAATACAATGACCAGTCTACTAAATACAACGAGCTGTCTACCAAATACACTGACCAATCTACCAAATACACCGACCTGTCCATCAAATACACCGACATGTCGAACAAATATAGCACGTTGCTGACCAAAACTAATGGTTTGTACGAGTCGCATAGTAAATAGTCAAGTTGCAAATATTGGATCATACATTCTTTTATCTTATATAGAGTAGCATTTTGATAGTTAGTGTTGAAATGCTTAAAATTGATAGCGAGTATTAAATAGTAATCAAAAGGGTAATTCAGAATAAAGCATATTATATGCACACCGACAATGTATGTAAATGCTTTTCCTGAAATTACTCAATAGTGTTTACAGTTTAATCAACTCTTTGTAGTTGGTGGAGTATTCGTGCGATGGGGAAGAAAGGATTGTCCTGGGAACAACACAGAACTGGTTTATTCAGGTAAGTTTGTTGACCGCATAGGGGTGGAGGTGACCGCAGAATCGATTTTAATTACATTGTAAATACATCAGCTTGCTTGATGTGTAAATGCATGCATGTACGTCGACTCTTGACGTACAATATAAGGCAATGGTCTAAGGTGGGCCTGTTTTTGATATGTGCCGAATATAATATTAGTACATGAGACATATAAAGTTTATCGTAATCTATCTATTGCACTTTATTGACATTAAATGAGAAGATCTGAAACAGTTTGAAACTACATTAATTTTGTTAAATATCAGCAGTTATTTTTCTGCAGCGAATTTATTTTCAAAAGATTTTCCCAGTTTTTCCTTTGTTTCCACTCCTCTCCCCACAAAAAAATATTTTGTCTACTTTTCAAACTTAAGGGTTTTTTTAGACATTGAGTATACAATAATAACTTTTGTACTTTACAGTTTCACTCTTTACCTTTTATCGTTTTAGATGGTGCCACAAATCAAGTTTGATACATAACTGTAGTTTTATGTTATGGTTAGTTTGACACCAAATTTTGTAAACTAGATTTAAAATCATAGGAGTCATCTACGTTCTGGGAGGTACAAGTGTTCGAAGTTTGATGTCTGTCTAGCAAAGTGTTAATATGATAAATGTATCAATTTATCAATATTTTTTTTTAAAAAGGTGGCTCCCATCAGCCACGTACCTTCGTTCACTTGACTCTATACTAATTTAGTGTTTCGGCGATGTGATACGACGTTAATGAGTAATTAATGGTTTTCAAAAAGGATACCGGTATAATTTAGGTATTCCTTTTTTTCTTCCGCTGCAAATCCACCTCATCAAGAGTTTATTTGCATAACTGTTTGTATATGTACATAGTACATACTTAGATAACTTATTGTTTAATAATTGAGGAGGTGATAATATCACCAATATTTTTATTACGTTTGTAGGACACTATCGGTAATTCTGAGAAAATCTGTTTACATTCTCGTTCTTTTGTAAGGATGTGCCAGTATTTAGTCAGCTTTCTTTTTAGATGCCGCATGCCAGGATTGTATTTTGTGACAAAAACAATCAAAGTACTGAAAGTACTGAGAAGCGCTAAGCTGTCCCTACATGAGCAAAAAATTAATTGCATTATACATGTATCATTATGAATGAATTTAAAAGTTTACATACGTCATATATATAGCCAAGATTTTGCATTTTTGTATAAATTGAATTACAAACAATATCCAGGACTGCGTTCAATAACAAAGATACGTGCATAGCCGCTAGGTTATAGATATCTAGGTCTATTGAATGATAAGCTAGCCAAGCCTCTAGTTCATTGATTTGAAATTTAAATTATCAACAGATGAATAACCTCACCGACATGATTTGGTAATTTCATGCAGAAATATATGTGTTAAAATTTATAATAACTTATCAAACGAACGAAATATCATTAAATAATATAACTTTTGTGTTTGTTGCAACTTGGTAACTAAGGCAGCTATCTTGAATTTGATGCTTAGTCATAAACTTTTAGGCTATGTATGTCTACATGTACCTAGCGGCTAGCTAGCTAATCGTTGAACAACCTAGTTGCTACCTAACTACTACAATCATGAACACAGAATAAAGCGAGATTCGAACTCTAGGATCTGTGTTTCACAATCTTATAGCCACTCGACTAAAGCGTTAATTGAAGTAGTTGGTTGAAAAGATGATTTTAACAGATTTAAATGGCGTTTCGAACTGAGTTCCGAAATATTGGCGTCGGTGTAGCTTTCTCCTATATAAAATTTTTGAACGCAGAATACATATATTAAAATAAGAAATAATTGAATAAAATTTGGGAACACATAAGCAATTTTATGTTTTTACTTCAGGAGAAAAAAAAATAAAATCTGAAAGTCTGAACAAGTTATAATGCAATACCTGTAGAAAGGTTCCAATAAAAACATATTCTGAATTATAGAAATGTACTTTGTAATATGTAGGGATTTTTCTTTCTGAAAATAAATGTTTGAATAGAAATAAACAGAATTTCCCTATAAAAGGGGAGAATGAGAACAAACTAGTAAATTTTGAAAGAAGAAAATGGTGAAGTATATAAGATTTATAACAACATTGTATGATTTGAAAATGTACATTTCAAAATTTTAATGAGAAAAAAATAGTTAAATTTTTAACGGTTTTACATATATGAAGCCTTGATATATAACAGAACTATGCAAACAGAAAAATTTACATGACTACATTTTAAGTATGAAATAAATGCACGCACAATCTGTAAGTACAAATTAAACTCTCTAGTGCCATTTTTGTTCTACTTATTGTAATTTGAAAACATTCAAAATTTTCCACTGTTTTGAAAAAAAAATCTTACAAAACACAATAACCATGTGTTGATATGCAACAACCGGATAGTGAATACATGAATTAAATAACAATAAAAGGAAAAGCAAAATTAGTAAAATTACAATTGAAATGAAGAGTCAGTTCCCATTTATATCACATTTTTTGGATCATTATGCCATTTTTCTAAAATGTCAAAATATAGATGATCATTAAAGTATTCATTTATCTTTAAATAGTCAATAGATGGGAAACTGTTGAATACCTATGTACCGGTAATATTTAGTGGAAAATATAGAAAATTTTCTTATTTTAATAGACAGAAAACCAAATATCCCTTCCAAAATGAGAAATAAAGACTATAAGGGGTTTGTTTAGAGATAAAAGTACATTTACACATTGACCAGTGAAGGGAATGTGAAGAATATTTTTACAAAAAAGCATTACATGTTCTATTACTACTACTGTAATAACAAACAAAAGTTCTAATGCTAGCTTTATAAAAACAGAGAACAATTTTACAAAAGCATTACTACTACAGCAATAACATACAAACGTATATATGCTTGTTTTATAAAACAAAACACTTTTACAAAAGCACACCTACTACTGTAATAACCTACGAAAGTTCAAACTTTTATAAAAGCACTGCTACTTCTGTAATAACCTATAAAAGTTCTAATACTAGTCTTATAAAACAGAAAACAGTTAACTACTAGGGTAATAACAGAAGAAAACAACCTAACTTTATATGAAATAAAAGACTGACTAGTGTAAAATTGCATGCAACAGAATTTGTCCTTGTCATATGCAAGGAGTAGCTTCAGAATTTGCGTTAAATCATAACACTATATATAGTCTTTCCACATGTGCAATGTAAACAAATAACAGAAAAGTTTTTATGCCTATACAATACACTTGAAACAATTTTTTTTCTTCCGACACTAAGTTTTAGTTTATTTCCTTATGAAATGCTTTACTGTTGATCGACTTTATATTCTAAACATTTGAAAGTCTGGAATTCTGTTCATATTTCCCATTAGTACTTGTACTACTTTTGAAATACATAAAACACAATGCTATCCAACTTGTATTGTCAGTTCTGTTCTAGGAATTATGTTGCCTTTTTACCGACATCACATCCCGCGTGTATTTATGTATGAAACCCTATTGCAACATACTGTTTACAAAACTACGTATGCTCTTTGACTTTTAATGCACTGACAAATACTATTTTATTTTAATTCTTTGATGTTTAAGTAAAAATTATTGTGATAATTTGTGTGCTGCTGCAAATAATTAGAATTATTTTGCCTTAACACCGATACCGCAGCAAAGAACTTCTCTGCATTCTATTATTAGACATCGAGTCATCAGATTATTTTAGATGATTATAGGTGGCACTTATTCGGAAGTGGCATCCCCGAAAAGCAATGCCAATAAGCCTTTGCGTACTGCGTACGCTTAGCGCTTAAAAAGGAATTTTTCCCTTTTTAGATTCATTTTTATTTTTCAATGAACTGTCTCTGTTAACGTTTGCAAGTACATATTGTGTACTTCTTTTGATTTCATTTCCACTATAGCCTCTTCGTAAAAGATACATTTCAAATTCACGTAGAAAACTTTGTACAGTATTTTCATTGCTTGTATTTCTTAAGGTATCCGATCCATAATAGCCCCAGATTCAATGAATCTGGATGCATAAAAGATATGTATGGGCTTCATACTTAGTATACTTGGACATAATTTTCATGTTTAAGTGTCAGTATGTAAGAGCAAAATGTGTCCTAATAAATGACCTTTTCCTTTTCTTGAAAAATTGCTCCCCTTTGCTTTTAATTTATAAAAATTAATTCTAAAAAAAAATATATACGGTATAAAATTTATTTTTCATAGTTTTTGTATTCCTAATGATGAAATGCATCTTTCCACCGAAGCATTTATTGATATTCTTATCATTTAATTTTTTATTTCATAAAATGTGTTTGTCCCCATAGACATTAATACAATCTTCATTATTTAATTACTGCTTAGTTAATAATATTTTTGAAAATTTCTCTCGGTAAATCTTTTTCTTCTCTAAAATGCTTTAAATTAATATCAGAGTATTTAATGCATGATGGATATTCAAGGTTTAAAAAATTAGGTCCTAATATGGATCGGATACCTTAAATGGCGTAAAGTTTTGCCTTTGATAAATCCTTTGAAAACAGAGGAATTAAGAGCACTGCTACGTTTCAAATATTGAAATGTATTTGTTGGTTTTATATAGGTTTTGAAGTCAAGGATTAGATTTGATTGAAATCTATTTCCTTTAATCACCTTTGTACCGGGAAAATTTATTTCTTTTTTAGAAATTCATACGTGAATTTGAGTAGAGGATGATGCGAATTGGCTATTGCGAACAATTCATGAATTTCAGTTTCAGGTCCATGAAAAATAATAAATCCCTCGTCGCGATAGCGACCGTGATGAATTATGTTATCTTTCCCCGCAAATTTGGAGACGATTTCATAAGTGATTTGGGTAATCGGTTTTTGGAACGCAGTTCGCAATTCGCAATTGAAAAGTGAAATGCGTTCTAGAACGCAGTTCGCAATTCAAAATTTATAATTCATATTTGGAGCCTTAAATTTTCAGGGTCATCTACTAGTGATATACTACTACCACCGTGAAAATATGGTGAAGTGGTCATCTTTAGTTTTTGAGATTCGGGCTTATTCGCAATTGAAAAGTGAAATGCGTTCTAGAACGCAGTTCGCAATTCAAAATTTATAATTCATATTTGGGGCATGAAATTTTCATGATCATCTACTAATGGTATACTACTACCACTGTGAAAATACGGTGAAGTGGTTATCTCTAGTTTTTGAGATTCGGGCTCCCACTTATAGAACAATATTCATTATAATGGGAATTTAAACATCGGGCTCGGAAACATCGAGGGCCCCTACCCTGTGCGCTGAAATTTTCAGGGTCATCTGCTAGTGGTATACCACTACCCCTGTGAACATATGGCGAAGTGGTTCAGTTCGCTATTCGCAATTCAAAAGTGAACTGCATTCTAGAACGCAGTTCGCAATGCAAAATTTATTTTTCAAATTTTGGGCCTTAAATGTTCAGGGTCATTTACTATTGATATACCACTACCACTGTGAAAATAATGTGAAGTGGTTATCTCTAGTTTTTGAGATTCGTGCCCCCACTTATAGAACACTATTCATTATAATGGGGTTTTAAACATGGGGCTCGAAATCATCGATCATGAAGTATTTTTCGGAGGGTTCACGTCAAAACATGGCTGAGGGCCGGGAAAATAATTCCCGATTTTTAAAAAAAAAATTTTTTTTTGGGGGGGGGGGGGTTGGCTTTTGGGAATATTGGCTTGCTTTAGGGGCTGATATATATAATGACATGAAAAACATTATTTTAGGTGTAAGGCCTTTCCATTTTGTAAAAACGACGAGATCATTTGAATTCTTTATGTCAGTCGTTTTTTGTGGGGTTTTTTTTGGGGGGGGGGGGGGGGGGGATTGTTTCGTTTTATCATCATATATGATTAGTTCATGGTATGAGTTAACAATCCTGGATTATCGTATTGTTTTTTTGTTTTTTTTAATTTAATGATTTTTATAGTGGCGGATTTTGAAAGGGGTGCAACCCTCCCCACCCCGTCCTTTTAAAAATTCCCCTCCCTAAAAAAAATAAACAAAAGAGAGGGAGAGAAAGGGAGAAGAAAATAAACCAGACATGTGAGAAATTTCTTAATAACCTACATACACATTTTACATCAATAGGAGTTTGCTGTAAATATGTTTGTAAATCTTTTGGTTGTAATGTCGATTTTCATTGAGTACGGAACACAAATGCAGATGCTAATTTCACGGTTTTGTTTATACTTATTCAAATCTAAAAAAATTTAGGAGCCCCTAAATGCTTCGCTGCCTGGACCTCCTGAACATACCTGGAGTTTCTATGCAGCCCCAAATCCCCCTCCTTCTGAAAAACCCTGCAAGCGAACATGTACTTCATACATCCAAATTTCCCATCACCCCTCTTTTAAAATATTTCTGGATCCGCGTCTGTTTAAACTCAATATTTTCTTTTCTCGTATGTTTTTCTGGAAATGTTTAAAATTCGCATATTTATTTTATAAATTTGTATAATTTGTAGAATTTCTGGTGTCAATGACATTACTGTCGATTTACAGGCTAAATTGATCAATGTAAGTTAAAACCGTTAAACACATGTATGTAAATTTTCAAATGTGTTTAGTCTGTTAAATATATTGAAAGATTTCAGATAGGATAAGTTTTTAATATTTGCGTAATAGTAAAATTATTTTCAATGATGATGTCACGATCAATAAAGAGTGCACTCTTTTGAATAAGTTTCTAGTCGACGCCGCATAAAGAAACCGATTGACCACATCCGTCCATTAAAGTTTTCTCCGAGCCATGAAGGCGCCAAAGATGGGTACTTTTATACAGTATCCATGGTGCAAGTGGATGACAGTCATTGCTCCTCATCCCTGGATGGGACACCACCACTGTGAAAATATAATGAAGTGGTAATCACTAGTTTTAAGATCCGGGCTTATTCGCAATTTAAAAGTGAACTGCGTTCTAGAACGCATTTTCCGACGCAATTCAAAATTTATAATTCATATTTGGGGCGCTGAAATTTTCAGAGTCACCTACTAGTGGTATACCACTACCACTGTGAAAATAAAATAATGTGTTCAAATCTTGTTTTTGAGATTCGGGCCCCCACTTATAGAACATTATTCATTAAAATGGGGTTTTAAACACCGGGCTCGGAAACATCGAGGGCCCCTACCCTGGGCGCTGAAATTTTAAGTGTCATCTACTGGTGGTATACCACTACCACTGTGAAAATATGGTAATGTGGTCTTCATTAGTTTTTTAGAGTCGGACCCCACTCATAAAACACTTTTCGCAATTCAAAAGTGAACTGCGTTCTAGAACGCAGTTCGCAATTTAAAATTTTTAATTTATATTTAATGCCTGAAATTTTCAACGTCATCTACTGGTGGTATAACCACTACCACTGTGAAAATATGTTAATGTGGTCATTATTAGTTTTTTGGATTCGGTCCCCACTCATTAAACACTATTCGCAATTCAAAAGCGAACTGCGTTCTAAAACGCAGTTCGCAATTCAAAATTTATAATTCATATTTGGGGTCTGAAATTTTCAGGGTCACCTACTAGTGGTATACTACTACCGCTGTGAAAATTGGTGAAGTGGTCATCTCTAGTTTTTGAGATTTGGGCTTCCACTGATAGAACACTATTAATTATAATGGGGTTTTAAACCTCGGGCTCGGAAACATTTAGCGCCCCTACCCTTGGCGCTGACATTTTCAGGGTCATCTACTAGTGGTAAACCACTACCACTGTGAAAATATGGTAATGTGGTCATCATTAGCTTTTTAGATTCGAGCCCCACTTTTAAATTACTATTCGCAATTCAAAAGTGAACTGAATTCTAGAAAGCAGTTCGCAATTCAAAATTTATAATTCATATTTGGGGCCCGAAATTTTCAGGGTCATCTACTAGTGGTATACCACTACCACTGTGAAAATATAGTGAAGTGGTTCAGTTCGTAATTCGAAATTCAAAAGTGAACTGTGTTCTAGAAAGCAGTTCGCAATTTAAAATTTTTAATTCATATTTTGGGCCTGAAATTTTCAACGTCATCTACAAGTGGTAAACTACTTCTACTGTGAAAATATGGTGATGTGTTCATCTCTTGTTTTTGAGATTCGGGCCCAAAACAATTATTTTGAGTGCAGCAGACGCCGGGAATTATTGCTTGAGTAGGAGGAGGAATTTGCCGCGTGCGCTCCTGTTATACTTGCAGTAATTGGGGGAACGTGTCAAAACCTACGCCCCTCGTGTTTTTTATTTTATTTATATATTTTTTTTTTCGCTTTGGGATAACCGTTATACATGAATTTCTTTTTTTAAAAATTCCATTATAATGAAAAGCTGTTTTTGTATTTGAAGAATGTTTCTTAATATTTTGGCAGAACGGAAGTTTTAAACAATTCGTGCTCTGTTACATCACACTTTCAAATATTTTTAAATTTGGTCAAATAGATAAAAATTATTAGCTCTTCTTCAAAGTGCATAGATATGGTCGAAATTAATGCAATTCAATAAAAAAAAAAATAGCGCAGGGTTTGTTCAAAATTCTTAGGACTTACATATATGATATATAATCATCTTTTACTCATTTTCGCTCAATGTGATGTAAAACTATGAACCCATAAGACTTAAGGGTCTTTGACGCACAGTTATTTTCAATTTGTATGACAGTACGTTACAACATGGCGATTCTAATCCATTGTGATATATCTCCAGATGTAGCGCAATAAATAATGTTTCAGTCAACTAACCCAAGTTCGAATAGCAGGGTTGTTTTTGTGAAAAGCTTTACAATTCTCTGAGCTAATAAGGATTAACAATTTACACATAAAAAATAACAGTTGAAGAGTTTTGAACAATTAAAATAAGAACTGTTTCTCTTAGCCGTCAACTGTTCTTCCGTGTAATGTATATATATATATATATATATATATATATATATATATATAT
>WFKH01003881.1:16617606-16642100 GCA_016163765.1 Magallana hongkongensis | reverse complement strand
TTTTTTTTTTTTTTTTTTTTCTAGATATGTATATGCTGCAAATTTTCTCCCTCAAAAAGGGTCTCTTATTTGGTTATAAACATTGGGCGCCAGAAACAAAAGTGATTAATTTTTTGAAAATCAATGTTTGGCTTTTATTTTAAATAGATTGAAATAGTAGAAGCCTTTTTTTTCGTAAGAGAAAGCCCTGTGATAAAATCAGTATTTTTGTTTATTTTTTGTCATGTTTTCCTAATTCAACCAATACGATGTATAGAACAATAAATATTTGTCAACCGAGTAGTACTCTAAAGTTGTCCTATCTTTCTTTACACTTATATTGCACTCGGTACCTGTTATATCTGAAACAGTCTTTCATATGTTGTATTTTCGAAGGGTACAGTATCTCATAATCAATATGTGAAGAAATTATATAAAGAAGCTAGAGATATAAAAGAAATATATGAAGTTTATTTTATTGTTTTTAATATCAGTAAAATACATCTATTTTGAATGAGACACGAAACGAATAAATAATCTTTTATTTGTTAGGATTTGCGGGGGGTTCATATTATACTCACACTGGAGCTGCTGCTGAATTTGTCTGCCTTCCACGAGACCCAGACCTCACTACAAAGTTCACTTATAGTGTTGCATACATGTATGGATCAGAATATGACATTACTCAGTTTGGCCATGCCGACGGTGATGACCTTCCTTGCAGTGTTTGTCGAAGCACGGTGGAATCAAGCGTTCTGATGATTCCTGGTAAATCATCGTGTTACGATGGCTGGAGTATGCAGTATCACGGGGACCTCGTGGCGGGGGCAGCCTCACATAACGCTGCAACTCAGTACATATGTTTAGACGATCATCCTGAAGCCCTGACTGCAGGACAAGATAACCACGAAGGAAAACTATTTTATCCTGTCCAAGCAATATGTGGGTCACTAGCCTGTCCACCATACCACAACAGCAAATACCTAACATGTGTTGTCTGTACCAAATAAAAATTTATAAAATATTACAAGTATATCGTATTGTTTGTTTATCAAATACATGCGTTTTAGTGGTATAAATTAATTTTGGTCGCAACGCCTTTTTGGGTTAAAAAATGCATCTATTATATTATCGTTCAACATAACTTGCCTACGTCACAATACGACGCGCGCGCATATTGTTTTAATCCGCTTGATGTTACATTCAAATTTTATACAAATTAACATCATTTTATAATGTAATGAGTTTTATTTTTTAAACTTAACATTAAAAAATAAAATCAAAAGGAATTAGTCGATTCGCTACCTATGTTATGTTCGTATAACATAGGAAGCAATTAGATTCATTCCTTTAATAAATCAATATGGTTAAAATCTTAATTGGTTAATGAACCGTTTTGCAAATTTTAGATGTTCCTCATTAAAATATTTCATCCCTTTAGAATTAAGTATACAACAAGCAAACGCATACTACCGCTATGGAGTATCCCATACACTTTTGAAGAACAGCTGCAAAAGTACATTCATTTATTTTTTAGAGTTCCGTTATCTTTGACAATAAACAATTTTGAATTTTTAACAATTCATTATCTTAATAAAGGTAAAAATGTACTAGAAATAAAAAAGAAAAAATTTTCAATACGTCTGACCACACAGCTTTAAAGTGGTACGGTGACTCAAAATAGATGTTTTACTTTTCGATTATTACAACGGATATAAGAAGAGCTACTTGAAATTTTATCATAAGGAAGGTTTCACGCATCATAAGTCATCACCTATCAATTTACAAGTCATTAAAGCTCATCCGGAAATTGCACACGTAAACAAACCGAGTTGTTTTGGACATTGGTTTAGTGTCACGTGATTGCGATTTCTGTCTAAAAATAGTTACAGTGGGATTGACACACTGAAAAAAGAATTTGAATTTGAAGCTATTCGATGTCTGTGGTAAGAAATATGCATTAATAGAGAATGCATCTTAATAAATATATAGTTCTTGAAGACATCATGTTTCAATGAGAGGCTTCTGGCTCATGATGTATGCCACGCTGCAGTATTTACATTCCCTTGCGCTTGCGTGGCTATGAAGCGGAAGGAAAACTCAATATTTTCGTGTTGGCCCAACGCTTAATTCTATTTTTCTCTCTTTAATTTGATTTATTTACTTTTGAACACCGTAATTTTTCAAAAATTCATCTTTTCATATGATATATAAAATATGTGGAAATCGTGTAAAAATTCAATATTTGCTAAATCATGGGTTTGTGCGTCACCATGTCCCTTTAAATGAATTTTAAATACATGAATAACATTTGAACGTTTGAATTAATTATACGTTTTAGTGGCTCTGCATTGTTAAAAAAGAGCTGTGACACATAAAAGCTATACATTGGTTCATTTGATTTATAAAAAACGTAATTATCCCGTGGTAAGCCCCCTCTTTCGAAATGTTATCTAGGCCTGTACCATTATCCCTTAACGAACCTCAACTCACTGGGATTTTAAAAATAAAGTCAGTCCTTGCAACAGTTTGGACACGACAGTCCACAGGGAAGGACGCATCCTAAACTTCTCCCGTCTCTCATGTACATGATCCTGGCACTATTTAACAATGCTTTAAGCACGACTACTATTATTTATTATACCTATGGTCCAGCTACTTTGAGGTAAACCTTATATCGTTATAACTACATGTATTGTATTTTAAGTATGATTGTTTCATAAATGCAGTAAATGTCTTAAAACATCCAGTTACAAAGGTTCTCGGCAATTTCAACTTGAAACTATTCACTTTCATCATTAAAAATCTATATCAGCTGTTTATCTATATTTAGCAGTAAAATATATGGTGGTCCGTTTATGTCTTTATGTATATGAATGACATATGTTCCGTTGGTCTAACAGGTTGGTAACAATTCCCATATAGAGAGAACATTTCGATTAAGCGCGATTATCCCTGTTTAGAGTAATTAAAACATTCCCGTAAATGCGCGATCTTTTTTCACATTTTTCCATTCATAAACAGAAGAATATCCGGAAGAATATTTTCACGTTTTATTAAAAATAAGGGCACACTTACTACATGTTGGTTTCAAACTTTGATCTATACAGCTGCATTTTCTCTGAAATCCAGTAACAAACTAAAACTAGCAGATTTCTTTACGGAAGCCTCTATAGGTAATAAAGGAGATTATTGTGTACACATGTTAAGTCGTACATAGAATTATTCGTTCAATATTTGATTCAGTTAAAAACATAATTTTATTTTATTTTCTTGAAAAGAATTAATTTACTATATGTGTTTAAATTGATGTAACAAACTTCCGTAGTTTTCATGGTCTTGCTTAGATCAAAATATAATAGCAAAAATAAACTATAATTTCTGCTTGTGATTCAAATTCCTTTTGCATTGTCCCACAATGTCATCAAAATGAACTCAAACACTGATCAATTTCCATTTTTAAGAAGAAAAGAACATACTTTTAATGGGAAAATTCGCGTTTATTGCAGTAATACTTACGATTTTCACGAGTTGAAATTCATCTTATTTTCGTTTGCAGCAATGCATGACTAATGTTTCAGGCCACAAAGGTCAGTATTGTAAAGTAAAGTTGTATTCCATCGTTTTTTTAAGTGGATTATTTTATTTTATTAGGATTTTTTATTTATTTGAAATACATCATGAAAATATCGCATTTACGGGAATGTTTTATTACTGTAAACAGGGATAATCGCGCTTTAGTGAGATGTTATTTCTATAGGGAAATTGTTCTTAACCTGTCTAATATTAGAAAGTGAAAAGTGGCTAGTGCGAGTAAGTGTAAGTCATTGTATCCACGTGTAAAGAAATGCATTTCTCGCATCATCACCGGTGTGAGATCGGTTTGTTCAATTTGAGACAGTAGTGTGAGATTTTTCTGTCTTACACTGTGTATTATTGTGCCGGTACTATTTTTAAAACGTAAACAAATATCGTCTGCAATCGTAAACAATAAATCATGGAGGGTGCAAATGCAAGTGTTAGATTTAAACCCGTAGAAACGTCAACTTTCATTGAGGCAAATGAAAACTCGAATACGATAAGAAAAACACTGGGCCATTTGAACATTTTTCGTGAGTATTTTGAAATGAAAGGGGAGACCAGAGAAATTTACAACATACCCCCTACTGCACTTCACCCCCTCTTGGCAAACTTTTTGGTTAGCGTTCGCACGAAATCGGGCGACGAGTATGAGCCCTCGACTCTGAGGGGCATGTTGGGAAGCTTTGAAAGACACTTAGAACGTCACTGCTACCAATATTCATTAATTTCTAGCTTCGAATTTGTGCAGTGCAGAGAGGCCCTAAAGGCAAAACAAAGGGATTTAAAAGCACAGGGGAGAGGAAACAAACCCAAAAAATCCGACTGTCTAACACCTGAAGAAATCGAAAAACTTTATAGCACTGAACAATTTGGAAAAACCACCCCCACTTCTTTGATACACACCTTGTGGTTTAATAACAAGCTCTATTTTGGCATGCGAGGGGGGGGGGGGGGCGAACATCACAAAATGAAATGGGGTGACGTTGTTCTCAAAAGAGACGAACAATTCCAGCTTGATTATTTAGAGTATAATGAAAGGACCACAAAAACAAGAACCGGTGTGGATGTCACCGACAGTCGGGCGTGTCCCCTTCGCATGTATGCAACCCCCGATAGCCCTGAAAAATGCCCAGTATCAACTTATATGTTGGATAGAGTTAAACGGACAGATGGTTATTCAAAGCATGATGACCAATTTTATATTTCAGTCGTTACAAATGAAAAACGGCCGAGAATTCAGGATAGATGGTTTATTGGTAGCCCAATAGGTGTCAACAAATTAAATGATATCATGAAAAAAATGTCAAAAAATGCTGGCTTACCGGATTATAAGAGGATTACAAACACAAGTGCCCGGAAAACGCTGGTACAAAGGATGACCGACTCGAATGTCCCAAACACATTGCAGGTGTATGTAACGGGTCACAAAAACATTCAATCGCTGAACAATTACCGCACAAAAATACGCAATCAGCAGCATTCTTTCGAAATCCTCATGCAAAACTTCTTCACTGGTTCCATTTTCAAACACTGCACAAAATACTCCTCGGCGTGATACATCAGCAGCAGCCACGTCCCCGTCTACAATGGTAGATGTACAACCATGCTTTGAAAACGCCGCCATTGAAACTCAAAATAATAAGGTCGCACAGTGTTCCTCTTCTGCAAGTGCTTACCATTCCATGGGATCAATATTCAGCGGTAGACAGATCCATGGGAATGTGACTGTCAACATCACTAACAACACAGTTTAGTCAAGAAAGAGAATTCGTGTAACTGACTCCGACTCCGATTAACCATTAACTTGATTAAATATTTAGCATCCAAAACAAACGCATAGCCAACGTAATAAGACCCAGTTTTGGAATAAACATTCATTTCTTTTCAGAAAGTATGTAATACCGATTACAATTAATTCACTTGATTTATATTTTCATTTTTAAACGTTTTAAATTAATAAAATTGAATATACCTTTAAAACGTAGTTGTTTGTTCTTTTTATGACTTAGCACTATATGCTACACGCGGAAGGACAAATTTAAATACTGTTTTTAACGTATTATTGTTAAAAAAAGAGTCGTCTTTACATTGTTAAAATGATTTTGATGAATGGAATGTTGATTTTTTGGAAGTTTACACAATAGTGTTAACCATTTCGAGATATGATCTATTTGATGGTGCATTTATATTTTAAATCAGAATTCGAGAAACTAAATATATATACAGTCAATCCGTTTATGTATGCATGTTCGTAAGATAATGCGAGAAAAAAAATCATTCATTATATACTCGTGTGGGATAGTGAAATTCCACCTCGGGGCCAAGATTCACGGTCTAGGACTCGGCACAGCGTCGTCCTAGACCATGAATCTTGTCCCTTCGGTGGAATTTCACTATCCCACACTCGTAATAATGAATGATTCTAATAGTATATTATGTAATACTATGTAATACGTAACAGTACTTACGAGTAAGTAAAATGTCTTTTATTGTGTAACCGGAACCAGTGTGACAAGGACAATAACTCTAAATCTGAAATTTGAGTATTTTGCTCTCTTTCATTCTCACTCACACTCTCTACAGGAAGGGATGTGGACTGTCTACTGACTGACAAAAGTTTACTCCTAGCACCTTGGGAAGGTTTAAACTCAATTCTTGGAGTAGATGTAGCTTGCCCTATATTATCTAAAATAGAATTAAGTGAAGCCATTGTTTTAATCCAGAAATCGTGGTCACGCACCAAAATATGTAACCGGAACCAGTGTGACAAGGGCAATAACTCTAACGATCGAACCCCTAAATGTCAAACAACTAACTCTAGTTAAGTTTCAACCCAGGTAAGGGGATTTCTGAACTATGGTCAACAGCACGTTAAATGAAAACACCAGTAAGATTTTACAATTTATTAATGTTTATACATGCATGTACAGTTGATTTAAGTCAAAGACAGCAATAAGATTTTTTCATAATAATAGAAAAATTAGATAATTAAAAACAGAAGTATCAAAATTGAAAATTACTATAAAAATAGGTCTATTCTAAATTCATAATGAATTGATACTACAATAAATACTTAAAGGTTTTAACAATTAATCTTAAAAAGTAAGACAATGCAATAATGTAAAATAAATGCCAATTTTTAAAATATGTCTCTACTGGGCCACCATAGAATCTAAAAATAGATTCAAATGAAAAACAGAGGAGGAACGAGCTACATCTTGATGCCTAAAAAAATAGAATCATTTTCTACCATCTGATCTGGGGCCTCAATCCAGTTGAATGATAGGGGTACACTGACCAGGTCTCACGCGGTTATTCATGTATATGTACAAATACGATAATTTTCTAGATCTTCGGAAAAACTATCTAGAGCATTTTATCAACCCGTGTATATAAACATTATACGCAAGAGAGCGGGTTTCCCTCGCGGTTTCACACCTTTATAAATTAGGCTCCACCTCCAACTGAACTTTCCTGAGTTAAACCGACCGGTTAAAAAACTCGGCCTTTAAACAAAAAATCATGCTTTATCCATGCTAATAGAGAGATAAGATCTATATATTCAGAGCTTTAAAACCAGGAGATTTATTTGCGAAGAATAGAAAAGGACACCTTCCATTATTCCAGTAATATGTATTGAAGCTGTATTGAACCAACTATGCTTTCTCGATAAAATTATTAAAAATTAAAATCTTTATTTTCTATAACGTATAAAAATGATAACCTAACCTATATTGTACCAAGAATGTTTATTTTAAATTAATTTAATATTGTAAAGTAAAACTT
The DNA here is from genome assembly GCA_016163765.1 of Magallana hongkongensis. Lineage (NCBI taxonomy): Eukaryota > Metazoa > Mollusca > Bivalvia > Ostreida > Ostreidae > Magallana > Magallana hongkongensis. The sequence goes on along the minus strand of WFKH01003881.1, from coordinate 16,634,753 downwards.
CCAACAACAGATGAAATCTGAAATTTAAAAAAAATAAATTTCATGATATTTTTCCCCTATGTTATAATCATCCTAATTTTATTAGTTAGATAATGTTCTTTTAATTGGTTAAAGTATAAGTAATAATAAATATAACATAAATAAACAAAATATTATGCAACAGTTTTTGCTTTTAAACTAATTATTATCAGTGGAATTCAAGTAAATGTTGGCACTTCCCCGTTGACTGTTATAGCATTGCTCTCAAGAAAGTTTATCAAATAGGATATGATTATTATGTTACAGCAGAAGTCTTTATTTAAAACTATGAAAAGCAAATTGTTTGAAATCAACAAAATATATCATGATTTTAGTTTTCAACTATTATTATAAGAATTCTGAGACCCTCAACTAAAATATACTTTTTTATGAACAATTATCACTTATAAAAATCAAAACTATTACATTGCTTAGTTTTATAACGCAGTAATTTTCGATGCTCTTTGTTTTCCGTGTGAAAATATCAAAACGTTAACAGCTGTAATATTAAGTCACAACAATGATGGCCTCGATTTTTCTAATACTATTCCTTACATAAGCGATGGCAGAAAAAAGGATTTTATTGAACGACCCAGATTTACTCCAGTCTCAGATTCGTGGGCTTGAGAGAAAGGCTGAGGATGTAGTGTCTACATACTCTGTTCTGATTGCCAAATTCAAGAATTTGTTTGTCAACTACAACGATCTGTCAACTAAATACACTAATCAGTCGACCAAATACACGGATTTGTCGACCAAGTACAGTGATAGGTCCATTACATTTACAAATTTGTCGGCCAAATAGAGCAATCTGTCGGCCAAATACAGCACTCTGCAAATGCTGACCAAAAGCAATGGTTTGTTCACTTCAGTATCGAAAATATGGTTATATTTCAGATTGGTTTACAAACGATCTCTTTAATTAATGATCAATAAGGTCAGTATAACGTTGAATTATTCATTGTTGAGTACTATATCAATGAAATTAATTAAGAGTTAAATTTTTCTGTATTTTTTTTGCAATGAAATAAGAGAAAACCATTTCAGGGAAGCTTACACATGTATAGGGAACTTATAAAAGAAAATGTACAATGTGTTATGGCCATTGGAAGAGAAACAAAAGTTTTATTGATTTTTCACTCTGATCTGTTTGGATGAAAGCTTATGAAAATAGCAAGACTGTAATTTGTTTTGGAAATTGCAATTAAAAGACACATTCTAAACCCAAGATTCTTATCATAAATATCATCTGGTTTTAAAATATCATATATGATTTTATTGTTTTGATATGTAAACTTATTGTCTTGCTTATATATTGATATGTTGACTAAAAAGAAACTCTGATACTTTTCATACGCAAAAGTTCCGCTAAAATATAGTTTCAATGAAATTTAAACTTAGTCTACTATTCCTATATTCCTATATATATTCCTATTCCAAAACATGCTATTTAAAGATGGTGAAATGCTTGTACAATGAAGACGAAAGGATTGTCCTGACAACAACACAGAACTGATTTATTCAGGTAAAATGATTAGATTCAGGTCGTGAAAATGAATGTATTATGGTATAATAAGGATATTGATAAAGATTGTGAATTTGTAATTACTTAGATTTCATCTAATCATTAATGTTACTGAAAGTATATGTTTTTGGACTGCGATACACAAGATAATCAGTCCTACATCTCGTTGCCTTTGGTTTTTCAGGATTTGCTGAGGGTTCTTGGAATAACTAGCGTCACTACACATTTTACTTCAAGTTATGAATTCATGTATATATGGGTCAAAATATTATACAAATGAGTTAGGAATGATGGTGGCAATGACCTTCCTTGCAGCGTTTGTCGGAGCACGGTACAATCAAGCATTTTGATGATTCTGCTAAATCATCTTGTTACGATGGATGGAGCATGCTGTACCACGGGGACCTTGTGGCGGAAAATAGTGCTAATGAATCAGAAACCCATATGTTTAGACGAACATTCTGAAGCTATGGTTGGAGGGCAACGTAGCGACGGTGGAAAACTGTTTTCCCTGTAAAAGCAGGGTGTGGAGTCTTAGCCTGCCTACTTAAACACAATGACAAATACCTTACTTGTGTTGTCTATAACAAATAATGATAATTAAATTGTTACAAGTACACAGTGTTTCTGTAATTGAAATAATGGTACTTGGTTTTATAAAGTCTGTTTGGTTGTTATGGTAAAATCTATATGGTTCAAACGTGAACCGTTCGTCATTTCTTAAATTACCGTCAATGAAAAATGTCCATGTTTCTATGATATCATCTATTCAACATACAAGTTGTATTATTACGGAAGATATTTAAGTAAATAAAACACTTGCACATCTGTATTTGGTCGCCCTTCCTTAATATGTGTCGTAAGACAAAATTGTTAAAAGCTAGACTGGTTGGCGTACAGTTAAACAAAGTTTAACTAGTAATATATCACTAACTGAAACACTTCCATTCTTTATCAAATGTCTTGTTTCTATTACGATAGAATTTATGGTATTGAAGAGAATTCAATAGAAGGCTTCACTCAGTAAAAATTAATTTCATTTAATACTATTAGTAAATTTGATGACATTTTTAAAATCAAGAAATAGCCTCTAATATATACTCAGTACGATACATCAATCATCGATTTTTTTTTCTAAACGCGATCGACGCAAATAGTGATAATAATATAGTCACATAATATATGTGAAATGTGTACACAATAGGTTATGTTTTAAATATGCAGACTCCATGTAGGTCATAGGATCCGCTTATACCATTAAGTTAATTTTTATGGCTCTTTGGATCAAGTCACTGTTATAATGATAAATTTATTATATTCCTTTTTCCATTTAAAAGTTTTAATTTCAAAGCAATGCTTTTAAAATCAATTGTATGACGTTTACTTATATAACAAATCTATTTTGAAATGAACTCTTTTAAAAAGCGCTAAAATACAGACGTTATTAAATGTGTACTACGTCATCAGTTTCAGAGAGTGGTGATACGGAATCGGAAACCCCCAGTGTAGAATCCGGAAAATAGGATCACACCCTGTAAAATTGATAGTATCAAGAAAGAAAAATTGATGGATATATAATAAAATGCATTATCTATCTTTGATTTCTAAGGATTTGCTGGAGGATCTTGGTACGACCACACCGGAGCCGCCGCTGAATTTGTTTGTCTACCACGTGACCCAAACCTCACTACATGTACAAAGTTTACCTCGAATGTTGCATTTATGTATGAATCAGAGTACGATGACAGAATTTGGTCAAGACATTTGCAATGACCTTCCTTGTTGTGTTTGTAGGAGCACGATATATTTCAGCGTCCTGGTAAATCCTCCTGCTACGATGGCTGGAGTCTGAAGTATCACGGGGACCTTGTCACGGGATATTATAGACATAAGGCTGCGTCCCAGTATATATGCATGGGTGAGCACCCAGTCTGGTTGCAGGACAAGAAGACCACGACGGAAAATTGTTCTACCCAGTTAAAGCAGTATGTGGGTCCTTAGCCTGTCCACCATACCACAATGACAGATACTTAACTTGTGTTGTTTGTACCAAATAAAAAACTTACAGGCAAATGTCTATTTAGTTGTGTTTGTCATTAGATGATTAAGATAGTATAATCATACTGACTCAAATTTGGCATGCACCGTTTGACAAATCGTAAGAATTTCTAATATTCCAAATTGAAAACTTTAATCCTTTTTTTGCTTTTTTATCTTTTGACAACAATTTTGGTCAAATTGGCATAAGCAGTCAGTTCAAGAAATGTTTATTTATTTAATCCACACATCTACAAAATGGCCGGGTATCCTCTTTAACGTAATATGAAAATAACTTCGTGTTGACTGATTTTTAAATGGTGATTTGGTATGAATTTGTTAAGTTTATTTGTCAGTGTAATCCGAGAAATATTCCATTACATCATAAAAGTAAAAAACAAGACCCTTTACATATAAAAAGCTTTATTTTATTGTGATAATACAAAACATCCACGTCTTATGAAACGTCACACCTTTTTCATCTTTGTAGTGTTTTGAATGAAGAATCTAGCTGTAGAATAACTCATTTTAATTTAATGCATAATAACGAAAAATAATAAATATTCCTTTGACGTTTTACCACACTTTTCCCTCATCCTACACCCACTTAGTAAGCTATATCTTAGCTAGATGTCACTTATAATATATTTTCATGCACCTGCTACTTAGCTACACATTCCTCATTTAGCTATTGACTACTTGTTGTCATCTTGCCACATGGTTCTTACAGACATTTCAGCACTGTATACCAATATTTATAAAGAGTCACAGTTCAAAATAACAAAAACAATGCTCTACTTTTATGGAAAAATACATGTACCAAGACATGCTTTAGTTTATATAATACAGCTCAACAAATATTCAGCTTACAGAATTCATCTTTCCTTTACAAAATATCATAATTATAGGGTTCAAACTATGAATTGAAAACGAAAATTTAATATTATAAAAATCAAATTGGAAAGATCCATGAAACATCAATAGCTTTCCAATAGGCACAATACCGTTTACAAACAATTTTTACTGGAGATCATGCGCAAATTTTTCACGATAAATCTCTGTTTAGATGGCAAAGATCTTATCTATTTAACGAAGTATGAACATGACGTTCGAAAGCTTTTACATCGGAGACTAAAATTTCTTTATCAAATTGAACAAGCGATACTAAAAAAATAGCCTAACTACATCAAGTAGTGTACGATAAATAATAAAAGTACACACTTACTAGACTTTCCGCAAACAATGCATTTGACGATTCAGTGTCTATTAAAACAATAAATATTATCATGAAAAACCTAACGTAAGCAATACGCAACTTTCCTTTGTATTTCTTGACATTGATTAATCATCAGTGATTATAGTAATTTTATATTTTTTTACATTGCAAATTTTTATCCTTAAAAAGATAACGCTTATACTATTCAATATCTTAATGAAAAAATATATAGTTGGTTTACGTATTTCTGATGCACATTACGAAGTGCATTTGTGCGCAGCGATCGGCTCATTGAACATCAGTTATACAGTCGGACATCGATCGCTATGGCTATCTTGATACAATTACTGAAAAGGGGGATTTTACTGAATGATTCAGATTTCTAAGATTCTTGCGCTAGAGAGAAAATTGAAGGATGTAATTGGCAAATTCACCGACCTGTCTCTCAAATACAACACGTTGTTGACCAAAACTAACGGTGTGTACACTCAAATATTGCAGTCAACTTTAATGTGGTCGCACGATCCCATGTTTAAAGTAACTTTGTAAATAGATATATTATAATATCAAGTGATAGGAATATATATAGTCTATAATATAATGATAATGAATGATATAGAGAATTGTAATCGAGCGTGTAATGCACTTCTGTTGCTACTCCTCTTCAGTGGCAGGGATGTATCGACATTTCTTGAAATTGCTTTTATTTAACGGTAAAATGTATTCCTGTCGATTCGTCAAACAATTATCGGCACTGTTCATAGTTTAAACATGGCAATATTTAAGAGTTCAGTGCAATTCTCTAATTTCTTTGAATTGGATCTTAAACGAGAATAAGGAATGTTTGATGATTTTCTTTTGAATGACAAAAATGAACTCTTTCAAAAATGAACAGTTCCATAGGGTCTTGATATAGTGGATGGAAACACCTTAATGCATGCGTCAGATATTTTTAAACAAAACAAAATTTGACACTATAAGAGTATATGAAAATATTCTTTTTGTACTACAAAGGATTTAAATAATTTAATGCATGTTAAATTTTAGCATTTAACCCCAGATTACCTGAAATACACTCCTTCTTGAATTGCAATCGTGTTGTTCTAAATAAAGATCATCCTTACAAATTATTTTCTATATATAAATCTTGCACACGTAAAAGTGTTTAAAAAAGCTTGCCTGGCTTAACGAAGTATCTAATTTTTTTTGTAAGCATGGAAAACGGTAGAAATGTTTTTTGCAAATCATGAAACAATTATAAATATAAAATCATTTTCAGTCGAACAAAATGAGCCTATCATAGTAATATGATATCCCTAAATATAATTGCCCCTTATAATTTTTACCAGAAATATATTTAAAAATAAGCTAAAAATGAGATAATGACTTCATTTCCAAAAGTCGGAAGCCCAATTTAGACCTTGCAAATTTCTCTAATTATTCTCAGTTTACAAACTACTGATAATGATTACCTATTAGCATTTACGCCATGTATGTGATATCCTGTCCAGTCTTGCACCTACAAAAAGAATAACTGTTTTATTTTTGGAGGTTCACCTTCTAAAAACACACTTCTGAATATGATAAAATACTAGCAATTTTCCCATGTATGTGATATCATTCACGAAAGAGTGAAGCGGCCAGTTGGAATAGAGCCGAATTTACTCAGTGAAAAGATGATCAAATGGCCCAAGGTAGGTTTTCCGACGACATTTTATACCTAATGCATATTGAACAGACAAAGACTGTTTACATGCTTATTTAAAGCTGGTGAAATGATCGTTCGATGGGGACTGAAAGAGTGTCATGGAAACAACACGGAACTGGTTTATTCAGGTAAGTTTGTTGACTGCGTGAATGTTTTAGCGCAGGCATATAAATGACCACACACGCTAACTCAACTTCGCGGTTTCACAAAACACTCTAATTTGCTTGAAGAACTTCAAATTACAATCTTCACATTATCATGACTTTACAAAACACACCAACATGCCGTCGCACTTAGACTCAGTTACAGTCTAAGTGTTCACTGGATAACGCTACAGGACTTTTAAAGGATTTCTTACTATGGTCTCATCAATATTTGTGGGCATCAGTTTTCGTGGATTCAATGATTATCACATTTTAATGAAACGTAATTTCGTGAATAATGATCACATCAATACAATGTGTAACAAGATACATTTTACACTTCGATGATCATAAATTTCGTTGATCATCTCAACAATATAATCTACAAAAATTGGTATTCAACAAATATTGATAAAACCACAGTATTTGTCATGCTTGACTCGAATTCATGTGTTTCTTGTCCTTTCATGTTTGGCAAATACATTTAATGTCTGGTGAAGTCTGGTTAAACGCAACAGAGAGTTTTAAAACCGATCAAAATTTTAAATAATATACCATATTATAGGACTAAGGTGTCCGCTTAAAGTATGGTAGCTATTAATGCATGAGTTTCCACGGAACACACGCGGGTTTTTTCCAATATATGACAGGGTTTTTTTCCTTGATCGTATGTTGATGTCCGTTTTATCCGTATTACTAGCAATTATTTACTGAAAGGTACCCACATGTTAGGCTACTGTTCAAATTTCGTCAGTTTCAAATGGGTTGTGGTTTTGGTTTTACAATCTATTTGAGCAGAAAGTCCTTAAATAATTTAAGTATCGGCTGCATGCAACATTATGTTATGAAACCTCTCATGTTACATTAGATATGAGAAATTAAAAATAATAGAAGTGATGATAACTATACTCAAAAACGATAAAACTGCAACTTAACGAACGAATGTAAGAAATTGTTGAACTATTTATGCATATCTAGTATGATTTTGGAGGTAGGACCATAGAAACAGTAAATGGGAATATATTGACTCAGCACTAGTTTTATCTCAATCGATGTTGCAAAAGATGAACCTTAATCAAAAATTTCGTATCTTAATCCGTACTCTGTGAGTTAACTGTTTATCATCCATAACTGTGGTAGGTTGATCAAATCTGGACAATAATCCGTTAGATATTATCCATAGTTACCTTTTTGTAAGAACGTCAATTTTCAAAAAATATTCCAAGAAATCTTCGACAGTATGTTGCTTGAAAATATGTGAACAACCAATTTTGTGTTTCAATAATTTCACGTAAAATGTGCATTTACACGAATTGACATGTTCATGTGCATTTTTGTACCTACAATAAAACTGTTAATACAGTTACTTTTACAGTACAGGACCCAGCCAAAAATTGTTGATTTAGTCTTCTTTTCTACTTATGAAAAAAAAACTTACAATGTCGGTGTTAAACTTTTTACATTCTTTAGAAATTTAACTGTACAATTGTATAATAAAATCAACAAAGTAATATATAACTTAGAGTTTTGGGACTTATATGTTGCAATGGTAATTAAGTAAACTGCACTCAATATTAAAACATCCATCTTTATGAGTATAAAGATGGATGTTTTAATATTGAGTGCAGTATCCTGTATGAAAAGAAAATGCCATATACATTATTTTTTGGTATGAAATACGCATAGCTTAAATTTATGGACTTTCAATTATCAGGTAAAACATGAACATTGTATTCAGTAATGGAATAACACAAAAATTTAGATGGTAGATTTTCTTTTTTGATTTGTTAGGATTTGTTGGGGGTTCTTACTCTAACTACATCAGAGCCGCTGCCGAATTCGTATGTCTTCCACAAGACCCGGGCCTCACTAAAACGTTTACTACAATTTATGCATATATGGATGGATCAGATTAAAGCAACACTAAGTTTGGCCATCTGATAACGGGGATTACCTTTCTTGCAGCGTTTGTCGGAGCACGGTACAGTCCAGCGTTCTGATGATTCCTGGTAAATCCTCGTGTTACGATGGCTGGAGCGTCCAGTACCACGGGGACCTCGTGGCTGGACATTATGCTTATAGAGCTGATTCTCAGTACATATGCTTATACCAGCACCCTGAAATCCTGTATGCACGTAATAGGCCTGACAGCGGAAAACTGTTCTATCCTGTGAATGCAGTTTGAGGGTCCTTATCCTGTCCACCGTATGAACGCCGCAAATACCTAACATGTGTTGTTTGTACCAAATAAAAAATTTCAAATTATTACAAGATTATTACATGATCATATGTTGTATCTGAATATGAACCGTTCGACAAATATTCATTTATGAAATACTTCAATTCCATTCGCCGATGTCCATTTCAAGTTGTATTGTTTTGGAGAGTGAAAATTCAACAACCAAACAAATACTATCGCTATTCGTTTTATTTTTTCTATGACCTCAAATGTCACGAACTACATTATTATTATTATTAGTATATTGAAAATATAAAATTCAAGTGCTTACGTTGAATATCGATACCTGAGCGATAACAAATGAATGAAAGACAGCAAAATATCCTAGATAAATGCTAGTACATGTAAACATATTATAAACGTTGGTCTGATTGAAAGTGTTAATAGTTACTATTGATGAAACGAAAAGTAAGAGTCAGATCCTCCATGCTTAAAATACATTTCATCTAATCTGTTTAAGCAGTTTTATCCTATATCGCACGTATATTACAAATAAACACATTCCACAATACCAGAACGTTTTATATCTATACTTGTACATACATGCTTTGGCAAAGTATTTGACCGATTTAATTTAAGAAGCCTTGTATTTCAAACCATGCTATGAGAGAAGGGATCGACGTTTGACATTTATAATAAGTAAACATTTGAATATGCTCACGTTTGTCTTTCTAAAGATTATTAAATTTCATCCATTTTTGTTATCGAGTGATCAGGAATTTTTCCTAGAATTCCATACTTATTCAAAAAGCAATCGGAATTATCATGAGTTAAATCTCAAAAGTTAAACTAAAACACTGTTAAGGGTTTAGGTTTTATAAGACAGTAGTTTTCCATTGCACCTTGTTTTCCGTGTGAAGATTACAAAACATGAACAGCTGTGATATTAAGTGACAACAATGGTGGTCTGGATTTTTCTAATAATATTACTTACAGAAGCAGTTGCAGAGTAAAAAATTTTATTAAACGACCCAGCTTTAGTTCAGTCTCAGATTCATGCGCTTGAGAGAAAGATGGAGGATGTGGTGACTAAATACACTGATTTGACCGCCAAATACAACGATTTGTACTCTAAATACACTGATCAGTCGACCAAATACATGGATTTTTCCACCAAATACAGTGATCAGTCCATCCAAGTCTCGGATTTGTATGCAAAATACAACACCTTGCTGACCAAAGTCAACAGTTTGTTCACCTTATCATCGACAATATTTTTACATTTTAGATTGATACAAATGCGATATTTTATAATGAAAATCATAATAATTAAATCAGTTGTTAAGTTGTATTGCATTATTCATTGTCAAGGATCACATAGATGATACTTGCAAAGTTGACAAATCTATTATTGTATGATTCATTTGCTTGTTAAGGTTATCAATTTCATAGAATGTCTCTTGAAAGTCAATTTCAAATGTTATCCTGGTTTGAATTACGCTTCTGGTTTTTTTCTTGATCTATCTTTTATTTATTTGCTTTCTTGACATTGTTAATTACTTTGAATGCAACTTTCATGGTACATAGTTTATCTTTTAAAAAACCTAGGTTAAGTTATTGATGCTTACAGTGTATCTGAAGCTGGTGGAATATTCATTCGATGGGGACGAAAAGTGTGTCCAGGAAACACCATTAAACTGGTTTACTCAGGTACATGTTAAACAATATCATATTTTTAGTAACTTAATGGTCATCAAATGGCCTGAATGTATATTGTTTATGTACCTTATAATCTAAGGTTTCATCATACTTTTTGTTTCGAAAATAAATGATATGCTACGGTTGATAAACTTGTGTATATACATGTACTTACATACTTTCACATCATATCATTTAAGAAAAATAGAATAGCCTATATCAATATGATTTGCGTCATCCTTTTGCATGTTGCATTTAATTAACTGTGCAACAAACATGTGATGTTTCTCTATGTTTATCATAAACACTGCATGCAATTTCTTAATATATGTTAATTTCAAATAAGATCACCTTATTCAGGAGATGAGTTGCTTCATTCAGTGTGTTACGGCCTGGAGAGGTTAATTCATTTTATTAAGACGATGAAGGGCTTCAAATTTTAGACGTTTGCTTGGCCTTCAGTAGAATAAGAGATAACTCAAAGGCAATGCGTTAATTATATTATTTTTTGATATTCTTCATCCACATTTTGATCTTTAATAGCTTAATGCATCACATGCATTAAAAATGATTCTTTTAAGTTTGTAAAACCTTTAATAATCAATTCTTTTACGTTAACCATCTGCTTTTTCTCAGGATTTGCTGGAGGTTCTTGGTATGGACACACCGGATATGCCGCTGAATTTGTTTGTCTACCACGTGATCCAGACTTCACTACGAGGTTTACCTCAGGTGCTGCATTCATGTATGGATCAGAATACGATTCCAATGAGTTTGGCCATGCAAACGGTGACGACCTTCCTTGCAGTGTTTGTAGGAGCACGGTACAGTCCAGCGTTCCGATGATTCCTGGTAAATCATCTTGCTACGATGGTTGGAGCACGCGGTACAATGGTTACCTCATTGCAGGAAGTTATGCTGCTAGCGCTGCAAGCGAGTATATTTGTTAAGATGAGCAACCTGAAACTTTGACTGCAGGTCAACATAATGAAGAGGGAAAAATGTTTTACCCTGTAAAAGCAGTGTGTGGGTCATTAGCCTGTCCACCATATCAGAATGGCAGATACTTTACTTGTGTTGTCTGTACAAAATAAGAATTATTAAACCACTACAACTGCACATCTGTGTTGTGCCAATTGTCCTTCATGAGCATTGTCGTTTGACAAAACTTTTCAAAGCAAAATAGGTGAACAACTAGTAATGTTCTGGATTAGCAGATACACTTACATTCTTTCTCTGGTGTTATATTTCCATTAAAGAATCAAATCGAAGTGCTGGGGAGAAATCAACATATCAGGCTTTTTTTTTGTAAAAGCATAAACTTTATTAAATAACAGAAAATAGAATTACACAATATTTTACAAATACATGTATAGAATACAATATGCTCGATATATTAGATGCTGATTTGTTTTAATGTGCGACAAAATAAAGCAACAATTACTTTTAAATTAAACGAAAATTGGCATCATACCATTTGTGATGTTCGCGGTGTTCTGAATATACAATTTAAAATGTGTTGATGAGGCTTTTCATTTATATGTACTTTTAAAAGTGCAATTTCTCGTATCTTTAATAAATAATATATTAATTTATTAACACAACAGATGGCAACAACTCTTTTTTAAATTAGATGTGAAGAATACATGTTAGTTTTAAAGCTCCGTTAATGAGCGCTTGTTTACTCACGGGGTGTAAATTTATCACAAATACAAGTTTTAGTTCTAGTGTGTGAATGTATTTTTCCGATGATTTCATATTAATAGAAACTTTTTTGTTACTAAAGTGGTTTACAATATCAACAATGTTCCTTACATCCAAATTTTGGATTTTTTCTATAATTGAAAAATTAACCTGTCTTTCATAGTACAGTCTTACACCAGCATCAATATACCCTATCAAACCCCCGTAAAAAGATGAATCAAATCAAAATCATCATATACAGACCAAATTTTAAATAGAACTGTGACATTCATTGTGCTCATTTGAAAAGAAAATATTGATATCTGTCATAAAGAAAACAATAGTCAAACGGAAGGTTCTCCATTTGAGTTAAGGCCCCGAAAAGGCATGATCATAATCATATAACAAATTTCGCATTGTTCCTTTAAGGAATGGGACAAATGATGATGAACTTTTTTATGTTAAAATTGGAAATTTTAAAATTTTGAAACTCTGAATTTATATTCCTTTATTGAGAAGATGTGAGCTAAAACTGATTTCAACAATATTGGTAACCCTTATGATGGCAGTTTTCAGACTTTTCCCTAATTTGTTTTAGTATTCGACTATGCCGAAACCGTAAATGGTTCCAGCTTGTTTAAATATTTGATATAATTTCATTTGAAAGTCGCATTTTAACATAATATTTTAACATTTATGTAAATTTATCTAAAGGTTCACTGACTGAAAATACTCATTTGTATGTATAAGCCAGATATGCTTTCTTAATTAAGATTTTGAAATTAAAAAAAAAATCCAGGTACAGTTCTTGCTTACACAACCTACATTATATAAAATACACCGGTGTGATACATTTGTCTACATGTAAAATTTGCATATCGTGCATGTGAGTAAATACGTGGGCGTATATAAATGGATTTTTGTGAAAAAAAATTAAATGAAAGCGATTTCTAATGTTTGTGCCATTGTTAAGTTTGCTCTCATCAACTGTAGATCTAGTTTTTAAACTGTATACTCCGTGTAAGAGGATGTAATTTTAAACTTTTAAGCTCCGTTCTAATGTTTTGTGTAATCTCACTCCTAATCTGTTAATGTATATTTTAGCAATTAATTCATATAAAGAAGCAATCTGTAAGTGAATCAGAAAAAATATGACAATTTTTCTTACATTGTCTTTTGTGAGAAAGTAAAGTTATTTGTAATACAAAATCATGAAAGATATTTGTGCACAAAGCATTCAGCCCCAATAAAGAGAAGGTACAAAATTTGTGTTTACATGTTTGTCAAAAATCCACGCCGTGTGTAATTAAGCACATGTAAATAGACTTAAAATAAGTGTATGCATGTGCAAATCTTACTTACCCCTTAATTTCAAACAGGGTATGGGTGTTTATTTATTTGCCCCATTTGGATTTTGAGAATACATATGTTACCGAACGTGCATGCAATTTCCGGATCAGTGCTTATTTTGTAGAGAACAATAATATAGTATATTTATCTTTTTAAAAGTATTTAGTGAGAATATTTCGTATTGTTTGTTGGAATAGGGATAATGCTGATAAAAACTATATCACCAATATAATATTCAAAGTGCCATTTATCTATACTTCCAGTAGCATTGCATATTTAGACTAGAATGAGTCTATCCTTCGTTATTTTTGGTTCCAATAAATCCGTAATATTTTCCCAAATTTTTTTGATATTGTTTAATATGGATAACATTTTTGATATTTCTTATATTAAAAATGGTCTGAATAATTAGTTGTTTCCATATTCATGTATACTTACTGTAAACGCCTGACGTGTGAAAATTAACGACGAAACAACTGTTCAACATAACAATGGTGGTTTGGGTTTTTCTCGTGCATTTGTTTTTGCAAGTTATTGCAGAGAAAAGGATTTTACTGAACGATCCAGCTTTACTTCACTCTCAGATACATGCGCTGGAGAGAAAGATGGAGGATGTTGTGGCTGGAAACACAGATCTGACTGCCAAATACACTGATCTCTCTGTCAAGTACAATACGTTGTTGACCAAATGCAACGGTATGTGTACACAAAGTCTTGCACTTGTTGTAGTTTAGTTGCAAATGTGCAAGACGATCTTTTGAAAAATAGAATTGGGATGGTGATTTATTTCCCTTCAATTACTATGTATGTGAATTTATTAATTGAACTTGTCACATTTTTTCATAATTCGAAATACATCTGAAGTTTTGATGTTTTTACTTTACGGATATATATACGTTAATTTAGTTTTTTGAGTTCAAATTAATGGAAATTATTGCTAACTTATGTCTACCAAGTTTTGTGATAATATGACGTTAAGTAACAAAGCTATGGCAAAAGTCTTCGTATATATTTGATTGGCCTTCGTACTAAAAATTTAAAATGTGAAAAATGTAATGATGAAATTAAAGGGGGAAAATGGCACACATACATTTGATTGATGACTTCAATTTGATTATGACTATTCTGTTTCCGAACTTCACGTCATTACATCTGTGCAATGTTTTGTTAAGCGGTGTATATATAATATATGCTCTCTCTTTATTCAAAGCTGGTGGAATGTTCGTAAGATGGGGACGGAAAAATTGTCCTGGAAACAACACAGAACTGGTTTATTCAGGTCAATATGCTTCTAACTGGTTGATCTTCTGTTGTATTTTAAAGATGACATGAAGTCATGAATACGCACTTATTTTTTATCTCCGGCTACCCCTATATTTTTAGCTATTGCATGTCGCTACACACCTGCTATAAATGGGTTTGAACACTATTTATGCTTCACCGCATTCTGGTACTCCGCCGACCCGAACACTTTTCATAAGACGTAAAGATTTGTAGAAACGCATTTTAAAGAGAAACATATCTTTCTCGACTCGTACGAATATATATTCCCCAGTAGCAGTTTGGGATCTATATAAATATTTTGGCGACCAAATGAATTTATGTCAACGTTTGAAAATTATTCCTCTTAATTTTTTTAAATAATTGCATGCATAAAATAGTAAAAAAAAATAGAACCCATCAACTCAAATACTTTTTAACAATTAAATTACTCATTACAGCAGAAATGCTTGCGTTGTATTTGATTATTATAGGATTTGCTGGAGGTTCTTGGCCAAACCACAGTGGAGCCGCTGCCGAATTCGTATGTCTTCCACGAGACCCAGACCTCACCACAAAGTTTATTTCAAGCTATGCATTCATGTATGGATCAGAGTACGACGCCTCCTCGACAGAGTTTGGCCATGACAACGGTGACGACCTTCCCTGCAGTGTCTGTCGTAGCACTGTTCAGTCTAGCGTTCTGATGATTCCTGGTAAATCCTCCTGTTACGATGGCTGGAGTATGCAATATCACGGGGACCTCGTGGCAGGGGCAGCCGTACATAGCGCTGCAACTCAGTACATATGTTTAGATGAGCATCCTGAAACTTTGACTGCAGGGCAACGTAACGACGATGGGAAATTTTTTTACCCAGTAAAAGCAGTGTGTGGAGCTTTAGCCTGTCCACCATATCACAATGACAGATACTTAACTTGTGTTGTCTGTACCAAATAAAGATGATTAAATCATGCCACGAGGACGAAGTGTAATTATAATAATTGAAATCGTGGTGCGTGATTCTGCCTGTAATGACTAAAAAGCAAGATGGTTTAAATCTATACTGGTATGAGAACCGTTAGAGAAATGTTGGATAACCCTTATTGACAAAGTCCAATCCTTCCAGTGGTGTCCTATAATATAAAATTATGCAAGATACATGTTGAGTTCTTAGGGGAGGTTTAAGTCTGTATTTAAAATAACATACAGACTCTTAACTGTTCAAATTAAGATGTTTGAAACTAGATTAAAATGGGGTCACTATTAATATAAATATACTAGTATATACATCTATCGAGTAAAATTTCTCTTCTATTTCTTAAGAAGACCAATTTTGATTCATAGCTCTATAGAAACTGACAGGGCTGAAATCTATATGATCCAGTTTTAACCAGTTTATCGATCGGTCGAAACCTTCAGCAACCTAAGAAAAATCACGGACTGCACGAAATAATCATGATGGTGTCAGACTCAAATTCCCATAGGAGACGATTTGGCTGTTTCTTTTATCTAACGTCCTGATGAACATCAACTATAATTTAGTAAATTTTACTTACTCTTTAGGATCAATTAATTAATTTTAAAAGAAATGTAAATATTAACAATAAAATGCTTTTTCTTTGATGATTCATGCGGGCTATGAAGGTAGCGATCATTGCAGAAAAAAATTACATAACCCGCTGACACGGGTTATCTATTTTTTCTGCAATATCGCTACCTTAGTATCCCGTATGAATCACCAAAGAAATCATTTTATTGTTTAAATAAACGTAAAATTACTTTAAAGGATAAATACAATGATTCAACTTCAGAACAATTCTTATTTTCACTTGGTTGCAAACAACAAGCACAAGAATTCAGAACTGTACATATTTATTTCGATAAAAAGGAATAATATTACACATATTCTCGTAATAACTATTTAGATAAACTACTTCTTGGTTAGAGAGTTTAGCGGCATTCAGAAGTTGGAGTTCTATTCGCTTTTCGCTATTCACTATTCGAATAGCGAATAGAATTCTGTGGTCGGTTCGCTATTCAAATTACCGTAAACATGCTAATAAACGTAAATTCAAAATTCCATATAAACTTCATTTTTTTACTGTAAATAAACAGTAATATATTAAAAATTAAATCTTGCTGATTTGACGCGAACATTGACATAATTAGCTAGCCTGGCGAAAAGGTAAGATATTCATCATATTCTGTTACAATGGGGATATCATTAAAGGGGCTGGCTCACACCCTGTATCCCATATTTGGGGCTTCATATTTGGTGAGGTTGGGGCCTCGGGAAAGCCCAGTCGACCCTCAAAAGGAATTGGGTTTA
>WFKH01003881.1:16582988-16603806 GCA_016163765.1 Magallana hongkongensis | reverse complement strand
AACATTCTTTTAAATTTATTTTTCACATTTGTTTGATATTATTCACAATAAAGGCTGCATGAGTTTCGAAGGTAATAACCGCTAACAAGTTAACACTCATTACTTACGAAATGAAGTCGTTGCGAGTGTCCGTATCTTTTGTCTATTTTCAAAATTTTCTTTAAAAAATGCAGTATTATAATTAAATTGTTTATCTTCTATAACGAAAGGTTGATGTTTCTAAAAAAATAAAATCATTTTATCCATTAAAATTCGAGTGAAGATGTAATGAAATTCAATAAAAATGAAAGGGAGAAATGATTTTACGCTTATGACGTCGTGAGGGACATATATGTCCCTCTCGCAGCCAGCGGTAAAAGGACATATGTGTCCCTCTCGCAGCCAGAGGGTTAATATTAACAAGGACGGACGATGATAATGATGAAATAAATAATCAACCATAAAATAATAATTTGTTGCTTTGTATATGGATCTAACGGTTGCAATTCGCAATTCGAATAACAAAACCCTGTTTGCAGAAACTAGTTTTTATCTGCAGTGGCCTCTGTCGCTATTCTTATATGAAACAACAGTCAGCAATCTGTTTTCCCTGTGGTTTATGAATTAAATAAAGAACATTTAGATAAAAGTAATCAATTTGTTATCAGTCTTTGTTCTACGAATCCACTTTAACTGCTTGACAATTTTAAATATCTAATAAGATGCACCGAATTTTGATTTTAAAATGCATTTCTTTGTTGAGTTTCAAATAAATTGTTATTCAAATATCAAAACTGGTTCAATGAAAAGGATGAAGTATGAGTTTACGCCGTAATTCAGCCTAAGATTTCATCATAAGTGACACGTGTTGTAATAGAGATTCGGTTGAAATATTTGATATAATTTTTTAAAATTGCATTTATAATAGGATTTTTTTTATTTTGTTAAAAATGTCAGATTTCCAAGAGGAGCGAAGCGTGACGTATCTGGGATTTATATTTTATATGTATAATCACCCCTACCCCTTCACCAACATTCAAACACTTTACACATTAAAACTCGTGTTCTCACAACACCTTTAAGTATTATAGTAAAAGTTTGATAACTTGAATACCTGTTAATTACTGTTAATTTTTTATTAATCGCAAGAAATGAATATATTCACGTTAAAATTGGGAGAAGCATCCTTTGCTGAAAGTTATAGAAAGAAGAAAGAACAATATTAAATTACACAAAACATTGGCACTTGTGAATATATATTCACGTGATTTTGATACAAAACGGCAATATCTAAGGATAAAAATAAGGACGTTTTGATTGAGTTGGCTTTTTTGTTTTAGAGTAAGTTTTGTCGTAATACATTACCGTCAGTCTAAACTGTTTTAAAAGAATAACAAATTAACAATCAATCACTGAAAGAATTGAATTTCCAAATACATTTTATAATTAACATAAGTATTCTTTATTATTCGATTCACAACGGTTTCTAAACAAAGCCTTCCCGTTTTTTACGCATAGATTTGCTAAAGAAGCTGCATGAACAAGTACGACGTTAATGTTTAAAAACCGTGTCATATAGACAAGCGACAGCTGGTGATAAGTATCATATTAATTGGTCTAAAAATCTTTTATTGCAACTGGTGGTTGAAATTTAACAATGCTTAGCAATCGTTCTGACTCCGTTATATCATCCGTATCTGTAATGCTCATTCAGCATCAGTTGTATATAAATTCGTTTGGCTTGCATTCTGTCAAATTCTAATTTCTATATATCATTCTCAACATTTCATGGGCATATCAAATTACAAATATTTCCTAGTTACGTAGTCTTCTGAAGTAAATTATTTTTAAATGTTTAAGTTCGAATTTCGTGTTTTTCTATCTCGAATATCGAATGAGCATTTTGGACTCGCGAGCATATAATTGTCTATTTTCAAGCACGGAGCCTGTAATTAATTGCGGATATATGTATAAACTGTTTACTGGTGTTAAATGTAAAATAAATAAACTCAAAATTAAAAACGAACATTTTAAAAACTGAGGTAAAAATACAGTAATGTTAAAGGAAAAAATGTCAAAGTAACATTTTATAGGTAGATTTTTTAAAAATGATATCGGGAAAACTACAGTGAAATTCAAGAAAGAATATTGGTATAGAGGTTCGTATGTAGATAGGTACTGACCTTTCTCGCACGTGGGCCCGCCGTACTCCGCAGGGCACGAGCACGTGAATGATTTCCCGTCCTCGGTGGTCTTACAGCCTCCCCCGTGATGGCACGGCTTACTGGTGCAAGGGTCATCAGTGGCTGAAAAGAAACAATTCAATATATACAGAATAAGATTACTTATTGATAAATATATTTTATGATATGTAAAAGTTT
Organism: Magallana hongkongensis; assembly: GCA_016163765.1. Taxonomy (NCBI): domain Eukaryota; kingdom Metazoa; phylum Mollusca; class Bivalvia; order Ostreida; family Ostreidae; genus Magallana; species Magallana hongkongensis. Next base: position 16,601,446 of record WFKH01003881.1, on the reverse strand, counting down.
GCATGAATTGTAATTTTTGTACTTAGAAGAGAGGCCGACAATGCATATCTGTAGGTTGAATTAATTATTGCATGTATTAAAATATTAAAATAAATTATTTGAAATATTGGTATGTGAAAGTTGGGCCATGTAAAATATTTATTGTCTTACGATACTTTTCAATTTTAATTAATCAAGATTCATTATGTTACATGTATGATGTATAGTATTTTATTATTTCGTTGGAATAAAACTTAATAGTTTCTTAAATTAGATGAAAAATAAATATTAAATCCTAAAATGAAAGATCTTATCGTTTTAATCAAAATTTACGGGATCTGGTAAGGGTTATGCTGAGGAAATTTTTTTTTTACCTTTCTTGGTTCCGCAGTCGTCAAACTCGCTTCCCTCGTACACACACACCCCGAACTGTCGGCTGTAGATGAGCCCGGGGCTACAGTCCGGCATCCTCACAGGCTTACCCCACACACATCTGTGGAGGGTCTTACAGTCGCTAGAAATAATCCTCTCAAAGCTGGAGGTACAGACCAAATCCTCCCCACTGACTGCCCCAGCTAGGAACACCAAAGCTGTCACCAACAACGCTTGCGGTACCATGTTGTATTTTCTCAGAGTAATAGAAATTCAATGCGTTATATTAAGGGTGAACTATACAGTACGTGTCGTTCCAAGCACCTGTTTTAGCTTTGTCCGTGTCTTTCTTTCTAACTGCGAGACTGTGTGAGATTCGAGAGCTGTTAATAAGTTTATAGAACAAACACATCAGCATGTTTGTCTGTTTGTGATCTGTCTTTCCTGTATTTGATTGGCGCGGATTCCTGGGTTATCAGTCCCGGGTTACTCTGATCGGCTGGATGTGCGCCTCCACATCCTGGGAGGGGATGGCCCGCACTGACTAGTCTCCGGTAATCACTATTACATTGTAGTCCGCTCTGTTTGTGTACCGGGGATCAGTCTGACTTTGCCGGGAATAATAAAGTCGGAAAATCTTAAATAGCTCTGTTTTGTTCACTTTTTGAGTTTATATGTGGTCTTTTTTAGGGTCTATGCGGTGCAATGAGTAAACCATTGCATAGGGGTTTTTAACGTGTTTTCCTGAGATAATACTCACCAGGAAACATGAAAGAAGTTTTCAAACGTCCATCCATTTATTCAAATCATATCCGAAAACGGAGGTAAAAACAAACTATTTTCTAAGTGTTTATAAACAAACATTCTGTAATTTAGGCTAATAATCTTGCGAAGTAGTTTTTGTTTTTAGATACCGATTTAAATTACAAAACAAACACGTGCATACATATGCATTTATGTAAATGTTTAAAATCACCATGCAGCAAAAATAATTTAAATGTTCAAACAATAGACTATTATGAATGAAAGAACTGTCTCCTATATTGCAGGAGCGAAAATAATGTTGAAACTTTACATCACTTGGAATTGTTTACAGAATTAATGGACAAATCAAAGTTTGTAATCGTTAATTACGCATCATAGCAAACAGAGGTACTGCGTGCCGGAATGCCCTGGTTGTTAGGCGACCGTTGACTGATTGAAGGTTTATCTTATCTTAATGAGGATATTGATATCAATACTATTGTCAAATTGACACCGGTCTTTTTTGGTTCTGGCATTCTTTGGTGATAAAAAGGAGGGATCATAATAGTATTCATGTAAACACGTAGTCTTTCTCCTTACACCTAGGTGGCAGGTGACGGTCCCTAATTTAAGCTGGAATACATGTTTTATGTACACCATTGCTCAAAGACGGATGAATGCTTATTTGGTATTTTTTAATTATAAATTTACGTATATATTTATTCATTTTTATTTACATCACTAATCTTGACAACAAAAAGGTATATAGTCAACACAATCAAAATCAAAATGTACATTGATACAACTAAAATGAATTGATGAAATTTTGGAAAACCTCGGCCTGTAATCTGTATTGGAAATGGAGTTAGCTTTTTTTCAAATACAAAAATGAAGTAGGATTGAGGATTTGACATGGTTAAAAACATTGTAATTTGTTTCACTTAAGGAACGTAGACGATAGTACATCTTATATTTATAAATCCTGTATGCTACGATAAAATCTTTCTATTATGTTCATTAAAAATCCAAAAATACATGTTGCCATTTTTATATCTATCTTAAGGTAGAGACTTTATGCATTATTTGAACTACATTATCACATTCAAAAATTATGTATTTTAAGTTTAATTTACATAACATATCTTGCAGAGACCATGTGTTTCTTTTTTCCATGTACTCATATGGGCATTATTACAAAGGAAATTCCTAGTATTCGAAAGCTTATCGTTAAATTCTGCAAGATGTTTATCAGACATATCTTAAAGTTTACGTCTGTAAATGTATTTCCATTCCTTAGATTAATCTTAAAAACTGTTTGATAACATAATTTACAAAAAATACTTTGTCTACAAGATTCTTATACAAAACATATATCTTTGGTCTGTTACATTTGCATATCCCGCGTAGAAAGAATTTTTTTTTTGTTTTGTGCATTAAAAAAATTGCAGTCTGAAAAATTATATTTGCTACATGATGGTTTGAAGACAGAGGAAAGAACCTTGAATTCACATATCCAGTTTGAAAAGTCTGCAAGAGACTCTTGTATATGATGATAAATTTTCAATATTGCAAAGTATACATTCAAGGAACTTGATATGGAGTCATGTCGCTATCTTTGGGTAGGGGAGGGTTATTAATAAGATTTCGTCAGAAGAAAAATTCCCAGGCACTTCACTCGGACTATTTCCGCGTGACGATAAGCACAATGAACATCTGGTATATATACTGGAACATTACCGATATGGCTGCCTTGATATTTCTGGCGATTTTCATTGTACAGACGATCGCAGAAAAAAGGATTTTACTAAACGATCCATCTTTACTTCAGTCTCAAGTTCATGCACTAGAGAGAAAAGTGGAGGATGTTGTTGGTAAATACACCGACCTGTCCGTTAAATACGCTGATCTATTAACCAAATACAACGACATATCCACAAAAAACAACGACCTGTCTACCAAATACACTGACTTAACTACGAAATACAACGACCAATCTTCTAAATACAACGACCTGTCAGCCAAATACAACACGTTGCTCACCAAAACTAACGGTTTGTTTTTACGAGTCACATTGAAGATAGTCACACTGCAAATATGGAATCATACAATAAAGTGGCATTACTATATTAAGTGTTAAATTGCTAAACATTGTTAGTGAGTATCAAACAGTAAGCCAAAAGGTAATTCAGAATAAAACATATTGTATGCACCCCGACAATGCCTGTAAACGCTTTTCCCAAAAAATGGCTTAAAAGTGCACAGTTTAATAAATCTTTGTAGTTGGTGGAATATTCGTGCGATGGGGACGAAAGGATTGTCCTGGAAACAACACAGAACTGGTTTATTCAGGTCAGTATGTTGACCGCACAGGGGTGAAAGTGGTCGCAGAACCGATTTTAAATACATTGTTAATACATCAGTTTGCTTGACGAGAAAGTGCATGCATGCACGTCAACTGTTGACGTACTGTTGTCAATAAGTAAAGTATATAACGCAAAAAAATGCGTTATAACACCTTTCCAAAAGATTTTGAATGCTTGGTAATTAAATTTTTTTTTTTAAGTTTGAGTTCCTTTATTAATATTGTGGATCGAATTTTATGGGGCCATTTTTCGTGAATTATTTAATTTCTTATAGGTTAATGGGAACAAAAGTTTGTGGAGTTTGTTACTATTTGTCAAAATTCCTTTTGGATTTAATTACATGGATAGGGTATCTACAAAATGTATACAAATTGAACCAACAAAAATTCCAATGATTCCACAGTATGTATCATGGTAGTTTGCTGGCTAGAGCTCGATTCAGAGAGAGATGGCGTTTGAGTTCCCGCGCCCGCAAAGTTAATTTGACGACAACATTTCCGCAAAATATATCCAAGAAATGAAAACATATTCATGTCGATAAAACTATTATGTATTTTTTTTTGTTGTATGTTATAATTTCTTTTGCTTTCTCAAAATGCAATACAATACAAAATATTTTGTATGAATGAAAAGACATACAATGTCTAATGTACTAATATATATATATATGTTAGTAAAACTATAAAAAGTTTATCAACGTATAAGTTATAAGATAGAGTCTGTAGGCCCCTATACGCTTTCGTAGAACTTTTAGAAAGGCGTTTTAATGCCTTTTGCTTTTAGAAAGGCGTTATATAAAGCGTTTTAGAAAGGCGTTACATTTATAACGCCATTTGAAATGGCATTATAATTCCTCTTTTCGCTTTATAACGCCTTTAGGAAAGGCGTTACAATATATGTTTCGGTCTACTAACCCACAGGTCCCAATGGCTGGGTTTTTATGAATAGCAATACGTTTTTAAAAGTTAATTTTTTTCGTTAAGCTAATGTAGATCAACAATTTACACATAAAAATAACAGTTGAAAAGTTTTTAACTACTTGTATCTAAATAAGAAATGATTCGCTTAGCCGTCAACTGTCCTTCCATGTTATATATGATTTTTTTTAATTTCAAACTTTCATGTACAAGTTCATATCATCACATGTATTTAGATAACAGTGTATACACATAACTTATTCACTTCATTTAAGACAGAGACACAAACACAGTCACATACCGTTGATAAACATGCACATGTACAGACAAGTATATACACCGACAAACATATATAGACATATAGAGAAAGAGACAAGGTCAAATATTTTCTTTAATCGACTCTTTCTCCATGAAAGTTTGAGTAGTTTTAGTTTAGAGGGGGGAGGGGTGAAAACGGGTAAAGAGCGGGAACACCAGCTAACAAAAAGCCATATATATGCAAATAATTAAATATTAATAAACTAATAATTTCATTTGCAATAATTTTCTTGCAATTTCCTTGCAGCTTTTATGAACACAATTTATAAGATATCACAAATAGTTTTCCAATGCTTTTCATACTCAGCAAATTTACAATTCTTAAGCAATATTAGTTTCTCAATATGTATTCTATCAGTGATAGTTCGTTTTAACATGAGCGTAAAAAGTTTTATATAATTTATTTCGGTTGAACTCGGTGAATTAGAATAAATTTATTTTCTTTTGTGGAAACGCCAATAAGAGTAAGAGGCGGGGCTTAAGGTTTTCTTGGTTAGTCGTGTTTGAATTGTATTCATTCTGGCGTTCAAACTTTGCACGGGAAAGTTTTAAGTGTATGGTTGTTGTAATCAGTACTTGACAAGGTTCTTATTGAGTATACCGGTATAATGGTAATGCTCTTGAGCATATATGACAAGCTGCTTGTCAAATGAAAACTTCAGAAGTTTTCAGATATGGTTGATGTTGAATATTGCAGATTATGTGGGAGTGACTTTCTGAAATGCAAGAACGCAAAATGCAAAAAATAAATATTGTTTTTGTTTTTGATGTTTATTGTTCTTAAGAAGTGCAACTACAAAAGAAGGTACATTCTAATATTTACTGGCAAAAATGAATTGTTTTACTGTAAGAATCAATAAGTTTTGTAGTCTATACATATGTCTATTTCTGAATATACCAAAAAGTATGGTTGGTTTATCAAATGTCATTAAAAAATGAAACTTGCTTTTAAACCATTCTTCCAAGTAGTGCCATATTTCTTTGACATGAAAACAACCAACAAATAAATGTTCTATTCTTTCTATATCTTGATTACAGAATGAGCATGCTGATGAATCAATTATATTGAGTTTAAAAAGGTATTCATTTGTTGGCAAAATCCTATGTAAAATCTGAAATTGCAACCATTGAAATTTGGATTCTTTGGAGGTTTTAAATGGGAGTTCAAAAAGGTAATTCCATTCTATTTCTCTATACACAATAATCCAGTATCTGTCCACTTCTTTATTGAACGAATTGATTCTTTTTTTATTGAAAAGTACACAGTATATATCCTTACATCCTTTGCTTTATTTGTAAAAAATACTGAGAGAATTTGGAATAAATGGTCCAAATTCTATCTTATTATTATTTGAGGCTTTCAATCTCTCAAGAATTGCCTCTGTTAAACCAATATTTTCTTTAAAAAAATTGATCTTAACATTTGAGTTTCTGAGAATTTCAAGGCTTACAAAATTGCCTTCATCTGCCATCAAATCCTTTATAAATTTAAAACCAGAGTTGAAATACTTTTTATAAAAATTGATGAGTTATTAATTCTAATGTTTGGATTAAACCATATATTTTCATTAAGCACTTTTATGTCATGTTGGCTATAAGACTTAACAATTCTAACCCAATCTAATAGAACCTCTTTCCAAAAGCTATTACTTATATCTATTACAGATATTGGTAATAAAGTCTAAACCTTTTTCCTATAGGGTTTCTATTTTTAATCCTAGTTCTGATTTAAAAAGTTTTACCCACTTTGTATTGGAGTGGATGAGTCTTCTTATCCATGTAGATTTCAATGCAAAAATTCCATATAGTCTATAATTTTCAACCCCCCATACCTATAATCTTGAATTGTAATGTTTTTCTTTACCTTATAGACCTTGCCTCCCCATAAAAAAAACAGTAAATTTCTTTCTCAAACTGTTGCAGGTATTCTACACTAGGGTTTGGTATAGTTAGGATTAAGTGGTTAAGTTTTGGTATTATAAGTGTTTAAATCACTATTAATTTTCCCGCTGTTGTGAGATTTCTTAATTCCCATTGCTTTATCAAACGGATTATTTCAGAAAATTTTGATGGGTAATTTAATTCAATTTTATTCAAATTAACAGAAAATTTGATACCAAGTAGATCAAAGGTGGGATTGTTCCAATCCAGCTTCCATCGCGAGTGGTGAAAAACTTCTTTTGAAATTTTTTTTACTTCCGATCCATACCATTTTTGTATTAGAGAAATTAATTTTTAGACCAGATATGCATGCAAAATAATCAAGATCTCTTAAAATACCATCCATGGTCTGAGGCGATCCATCAAATATTATTGAAATGTCATCAGCATATTGCGAAAGTTTGTATTCTACATGTACCCCATCAATTTTAACTCCCCGAATGTCTTTATTATTTCGAATTAAAATTCCTAAATCAGAAATAGATATGGGGAAATTGCGTCACCCTGCCTACATCCTCTTTGAGGAAAAAAATAATCAGAGGCAATTCCATTTTGTATAACGCATGATTTAATATCATTATAAAAAGTTCGGATCGAGTTTTTGATCGAAATCCCAAAATTAAAAAAGTCAAGTGTTTGGTATATGAATTTTCAAGAGACAGTATCAAAACCTTTTCCAAAATCTATTAACATTAAAAGGCCAGGGATCTGATTTTGTTCGGTTTAGTGCATTATGTCATATATCAATCTTACATTTTCTCCAATCAATCTACCTTTTCAAAACCCAGATTGGTCTTCATTGATTAATTTATATAACACAGATTTTATTCTATTAGCAATGCAACCTGAAGCAATTTTATATAATACATTAAGAAGGCTAATTGGGAGCCAGTTTTTTAAAAATTGTTTTGGTTTTCCTGCTTTTGGTAAGCCGGTTATAATACCTAATTTATTTGATTCTGTAAAGTATCCTAACTCTTAAGTATTGTTTATAGCTCTTGTTATGAAGATGCCTATGGCTTTCAAAAAAAAAAATAAATAAAAAAATAAATATAAAAATTCGCTCGTAAACCCATCAGGTCCTAGGCTCTTATTCTTTTTCGTAATCTTCAAAAAGTTATAGACTTCTGATTTATTTAATGGGCCTTCCAGAAGATTTAAACTCTTGTTTATTTAATTTGGGAATGTCATTTGGGAATGTCTTGATTTGGGATTATTTAGGTTTTTATAGTTCACGGAGTCTAAATCCTTATCAAAAACTAAATTAAAATCACTCTATGCCGGTTTGAGTATATATTTTGAATCTTATTAAGAAGGTTTATGTAAAAGGCGGCTGAGTCTAAATTTGGTCCATATATATTTATTAATAAAAAAGGAAGACTTTCTATGGTAACATCTAATACAATGTAGATGAAAAATACCATCAATATCTTTGTGTTCATCGAGTACTGTAATATCACAGTTATTATTTATAAGTATTGCTACTCCTCTAGAACTTGATTTGTATGAGTTAAAGTAGACCTTTTAACCCCATAGTCCCTTTATTTATCATGCTCTCTTCCTTTTCAACAAAGTGTGTGTCTTGAAGAAAATATACATTGTATCTTTTTGATTTTAAGACTTTAAAAATGTTCCTCTTTTTATTGATATCACATAAGCCTTGGCAATTTAATGTCAATATGCTTAAATAACTTTTTTGTAGTTTATCGTCCATGTCTATATAAATGCTTTATAAAGTTTACAGTTCCCAAAAAGAAGAACAAAAGAGCAAGTAAAAGAAAGGAAAAACAACTATACAGCAACGATTTGGAATTGCGAAAGCACATCACGCTTACTAATTTTCCCAACAATAAAAAAGAAAAGTCACAACTGGCCGTAAGTGTTTGGTGATCGTGCGTGTGCTACGGGTTTTGCCAGTCGTGGCTCCCGTGGCTGATCGTAGCATGAAAAATCGTGTTAGAGTGTTGGAAAGTGCAACGTAAGACAAACGGACGTTTGACGTGCCAGTCGTAGGTGTCACGTACAATTTTGTTTGGAGACGGGCTATCACTTGCAACGTGCGATGCCCGTAGGAACCGTACTTTTGTCTTACGATTATCGTGCAACAAACGTACGTTTGCCTTGCAAATGACAGTAATAACATTCACGTCGTAGGTCACTTGCAAGTCAATCGTACCGACGTCTTTCTGTGGCTCATGATAGCTGCACGGACAATAATAAGTTTTGACATTAAATAAAGAACTTCTTTTTCTATAGACATGTACTGAAATAAAACTACCGTAAGCAAGTGAATATTGAAACGTCAAAAGAACTCGAAGAAAAAGAATACTATTATTCTGCAATTGCTGCTTTGATGAATAGACTAGCTAACCTAGACGACACAAATAAAGAATGTTTTGGAAACATAATTTATCTTTCGTATCTGATACCACAAATATTAAAAATTTCTCTAAAAGTCTAGAAGAATGTCTGTGCAAAAATCTAATTTCAGCGAATTAATAATCAAATGATACTTTTCCTGGCCAATGTTATATCTTTGAATGCTGTCGCATTCTTGTTAATTATTTCTCGAACTTTACAATATCTTCAAAAAAACTTTGACGAAACTTTTAATTGAGAGTAAAAATCCACAACGAATTACAGTGTACTTTGCTTTTACAAATGTTAATATTAAAGGAGTGACATCATTTTCACTTCAATCATTTTAAAAATCCAAGCCTACAAATTATTTTCTGGTATTCTGATTTTAATATCATTATGAAAACAATTTTGAAAAAGTTTTAATGGTCATAAGAGATGATATTGAATATTTTTAAAAAGGAGAAAGTATCTGTTAACAAACATAATTATTATGCTCACGAAAATTACTAGCATTATAGTTATCTGAGAGTTTCAATAAAAACTGTGTGCACAGTTTTTGCGCCAAGTTCTATAAGAACTTCCTCAAGTAGGATGTGTTGGAGTTTTGTGAAGATGGTTCTAGTTAAAAAATATCGTTCTGTGCGTTAATATCATTTGTCTTCTCCTTACTCCGAAAATGTATATGATTCTTTCTTAGCACGCTTGCAAGTCGAAGTGATTGGGAAATCTTTTGCCTTTCCTCTACAATCTACTTCAAAATCTAGTTCATTCTTGTTCTGTTTTTCTTCTTAGATCTTCCACCTTTTTCAGTTTTCTCAAAAAGAACGTATTTGTTTGTTTGGCTTTTGTTTTTAGAGGGGGATTAATAGAAGCTTTGATTGGATTTTGATGAATGGTAAAACTGTCGATTCTCTTATCCTTATGGGGATTTTTTTAATAAACATTTTTATATCTATCTTGTTTATGGGCGATTCGCACGCACCACGAGCAGTTGGTGTCCGCATGACGTAGGTATGACGTACGTAAACCGTACGTTTAATTTATATGTTGATGGTGAGCACATGCGACTTGCAGTTAACGTACGTGTAACGCAAGGGACAAGTGAGATCCCCTTACGTCATTCGTGCAAGTCAAATCGTACGGTTATTATACGGGTTCCTTGAGTGAAGCGCAAGTGCAACGTACGTTTTCAGATCTCGCAAGGAAACCGTGGTGATTGTTGTGCATGTCCAACAGCCACCGTGCGTGCTTACTGGTAGCGTACGTCCTTCCGAAATCGTAAGATGCCTTGCGTGTCTCGCAAGATTTTTATTAAAATCCGCCCGTAGACCACCCGTAGAAGCACGTACGACCAGTTGTGACTAAGGCTTAAGCAATAGGTGGAGAAGATTTAAAATTAACATCAGTAAAATACATGCAATTTAGATATGACACAAAACGAATTTTTTTTTATTTGTTATAATTCAGGGGAGGGGGTGTTCATTTTATTCTCACAGCGAAGCCGCTGCTGAATTTATTTGACTACAACGTGACCCACACTTAACTACAAAGTTTACCTTACCTTTTTAGAACCCCTTTGCTTAGAAACTAAAGTCCATGACCGTTCAATGAAATATTTTTTGCCAAAAGATATTAAACTTCAAAGGTGTCAAAAGAAATTTCAAAGGATATGAGACATTTTTAATTAAGTAAAATGAAAACGCTCTGGTCAGTAAAATATATTGATGCAAGAAGTAGATAGTTACATCCTACCGAAAGTGCAAATGAATGTCTAGTTGAAATAGTTTGAATTTCAGGCTCTCTTATATCAGTAAAATGTGTGTATTTAGATATGGAAACTAAATTAATGCATTATCTTTCTTTGATTTCTCAGGGTTTGCTGGAGGTTCTTTGTATGACCACACCGGAGCCGCCGCCGAATTTGTTTGTCTACCACGTGATCCAGACTTAATTACAGGGTTTACCTCAGGTACTGCATACGTGTATGGATCAGAATACGACACCAATGAATTTGGACATCGCAGCGGAAATGACCTTCCTTGTAGTGTTTGTCGGAGCACGGTACACTCTAGTGTTTTGATGATTCCTGGTAAATCCTCCTGTTACGATGCCTGGAGCATGCAGTATCACGGTTATCTCGTGGCGGGAGACAATATTCATAAAGCTGCTACCCAGTATATATGTTTAGATGAGCATCCTGAAGCTTTGACTGCAGGACAAGATGATCACGACGGAAAATTATTTTATCCTGTCTTAGCAGTGTGTGGGTCATTAGCTTGTCCACCTTATCAGGACGGCAAATACCTAACTTGTGTTGTCTGTACCAAATAAAAAAAACAAGTACATTTCTGTATGGTGATGTTTGTCTATCAGACGCATTCTTTTATAATGGTATTAATCAAAATAGTTCAGACTCAAGACTGGTTATGAATTGCTCGACAAATCTAAAATTTATGAAATACTTCAATCCGATGTCAATTTCTATGACAGTACAAGCTGTACTATTGTTGGGCGTTAAGTAATCAACAACCAAACACTTGTATTATGTCCAAGACCTCAATTGTTACAAACAACATTGAATATTAAAAACCCACGTTAAATATCGGTAACTGAGGGGTAACAAGATCATGTAAGACAACAAAATGCTAGATAAATACACATTATAAACGTTAGTCTGATTGAAAGTGTTAAAAGTTACCGTTGCTCAAACGTTAAGTCTCATGCTCCATGCCGAAACAAATATTATGAATAAGAGAATTACTTTTGTGTTAAATCTATTAATATTTTGTCAGAAGCATGATATATTCAGTATCCCATTAAAAAAAAACCAAAACGACAATGACCAATTTAGATAAGAAAATATTGAAACATTGGAAGCAAGCTCTTTCATGTGGTATGGTAAGATATATCTCTAGGTAATTTTGCAAATACATTCACATTTTGTTGGGTTATTTTAGTGTCGATAATCTATTTAATTTCATTATATATATATATATATATATATATATATATATATATATATATATAAACAGAAATAGTTGCCGTCGTTAATATGTAAAATCAACAGTAACAATAAAGGTCAAATTTAACATTAACACCATGGAGTCACCTTTTAATTCATCACCTAACAACTTATTTGGTGTTATAATGGAAATGAATATTTGATCCATTAATATTTTGAATTGAAAAACCTCTGCGAAGTTGAACATTTGTTGCTAAGTAATAGTTTTCATAAGTTTCTATGTTTGCGAGGACACTATCGGGCAGAATTTCTGGCATTTAGTCCAATATGCCATCATCCAGAAAATCTGGAACTGGCTGTTCTTGTACACTTGAGGATGGACTGGAGGTACGGGGATGTTTGGGTGCTGGTTTCGTTTCCGATTTCACACACCTGTACAAAATATTACTAATTTCTCTCTGTTTATTCTCCCCCAGCCGCTTGGTATATGAACGAACAGAACTCTCGGATTAGTGTCCACTTATTTCCATTATGTGCCTTGTCTCAATGCCATTTTCGTCCAGATTTGTAATACAGGTTGCTCGTATGCAATGGTTTGTGTAGTGTTTGGACAGTTTTGCATCTTCACTTACTTTTGCCATGATTTTATCTAGGGTATTTTTGCCGACTGCCATGTTATCGTACCGAAGGTTCTCTGTCATGTTCTCGACTTTTTGGGGGCGTTGCCAAAAATTGGGATTTTCGGGGTGAAGTTTAAATGCACCATCAGGACAGTCCTTGTCATCTGAAACAATATAATACATATAGTAATAAAACAATGCACTGAAATAACCATGTCTTGTAGGCCTATTTGGTGTTTTTTTTAGCAAAATATTAATTTTTAGTTTTTTGATAAACGATGTTTGGTGAGTCAAATGGTTCTAATAAATCAATAAAAGGCAATACATTTCATTTTTACCTGGATTCTCATAAATTCGGCTCTCCTTGTCTTCATGATCTGTAATCATCATGATCGTCTCCAAGATGATTTTTTTTTTGTCTTTTTGTCTTCATTCTGATGTATTTCCGCCCAAAGAATCGGTGTTCACCTCAAAGAGTTCTTTTCTCACCTCCCTCACATTTTCACGTCTTCTGCTACAATTGTAGTACATGAACTCAAAAAACACTCTATTCTGCGAAGATTTGGGGTTGTCTAATTTAAAACAGTCACTTTCGTACATTTTTCTTAAATCATCCCGAGTTATACTGTCTTTGTGTTTTATGTCGTCCATGCCTTCCTTTTTTAACTGAACCAAAACAGCTTTAAAAATATCATTGGTCGGCTTGTATTGCTCATTATTTACAATATCTTCTTTTCGCGTTTTCAAAAAATGTTTCTGTAATCCAAATGGCAAGGTGATCATGGATTTCTTAGCGTAAAAAGAACCATCTGTTTTACGAACCTCACCGTAGAATTTCCTGAGTCGTAACAACCTCAGGAGTTTCAGCTTCATCAAGTTCTGTAATTTCCGAAAATGCACAGTGTTTTGCTCTGAGATGTTCATTAAAAATGTAAATTGACGCTCATAACTTTTTTAGTGTTTGCAGCATCTCTTTGATCCAGTATTCCTTCTAAATCCTCCTCCGTTAGCGACGCAAATTGTTCAGCCATACTGCGTATTGTCGACTGCATAAATTATGATTAGAGTTATCGGACCTCGAAATGACGTCACAATACGTGCCACACCCGATAAAACCAGGAAAGTTCCGAGATAAAATGCGAGGGATATCAAATGCCGCCGGTGAATAGTTTCTAGGACTATTCACCATGGGCAGATAGCACGGAAACTATTTCACGGTTAGATAAAGTAGCATGTTTATTCGTTGTAATTTTACATAGAAAATATTCACAGAGGTATAATAAATTGTTTTATTTACCTAAAAAGCATGACGTTCTTGAAATTATACATTTTATCTGGTTCTCAAAAGATTTACTTTGATTCTCGCGAGAACGTGAAAACGCCATAAACGCCGAAAAATTCTGACGGATCAATTTACGAACCATTGTGACGTCACTTGATTGTATTTAAAAGTGTACCGAGGTTGAAGGGTTGGATGCTGTATATCCGTACGTGTATGTTGTATCAGTAGTATATTTACAATGTACATAGTTATTTTTATCTCGCTGGTTCTCGCGAGAGCGTGAAATAGGAAACCATTTATAAAGGTAACTGCTGGTCCGATTAAAACAGGGAACTGCTGGTCCGAGTAACTGACGCCATAAACTTCCATAGAATCAATGTGGAGCTGGTCCGAATTTTCTATTTGCACACGCCTTGCCGGTAGAGCTCGCTTCGCTCGCCGCCGCTGCGCGCCGGCGAGCTGCGCTCGCTTTCATATATTCCAAGAGTTGACAATACATAAAATCAGTTGATGACAAGAAGCCTACGTTTTGGAACTCCATATCCTAAGATCTAAGATCTAAGATGCATCAACTGACCAATTGTATTATCCTAGGTCTCAACGTATCTCAGATAACAAAATTGGAAAATGAACTATAAATAAAAAAGTGTAAGGCGGTCACTGTAACATTATAATGATATGAAGAAATGAGAATAATTACATAGTAATATCACTAAACGTAGCATTGTGCTTCCCCAAAAAATATTTTTAAACATTTCACCTATGTGTTCTATGTAGAATTTTTAATCACTCTTTGGGCCCCAGTATTAGTCTGTGGGTCACGGTTTTTACAATTTTAGAACCTTCACTATAACTATATTCATATACAAGCTTTGGTGTAGATATTGGCATTGGTGGTGCAAAGGTTTTTGAGAAGAAGATTTTTAAAGACCTAAACCCTATTTTCACTGTTTTGTGATTTTCTCCCTTTTGAAAAGAGTTTCGCCTTTTATTCTAAAAATTAGAATTTCCTTCCCCTAAGAATGCATTTTACTTGGTTTAGTTGTCCGTGTTCTTGCAAGGCCGTCATGTAATGTGCGTCAGTTTCTTCTGGTTATTCAAACATCTTATTTCATTTCCAAAATAGGTAAAAAAGTCGTTATTTGGTGAATGTAGGTAAATAAAACCACACGCAAAATAACGTCAGCGGTTTTATAGTTCAGTACACATACCTTTAATCATCAAAATATAATAACTAGTAATAGAAACATACAAAAGTAACTGTATACTTTTCTGCAAAATATCATATATTTGTAAACTGCAAAAGTAAATAATGCTTCGATACGTCAGTAACCAGGCGAGACTCTTTCTGAAACCTCACGATATCATGTCCTGATGTTTCCTGTATGTACTTCTGATGGTACTTGTTTATAAGAGCACAGTTTATTAATCCTGTGTGTATTTCAATTATTTAAACTTTCTATTTAAAGTTGGTGGACTGTTTGTTCGAAGGGGACAAAAAAATATTCTGGCAACAACACAGAACTGGTTTATTCAAATACATATAATTAGCTAAAGGTCGCATATAGATGAACTTTTTGAAATAATTATAACAATGATAAAACCTTTGCATTGAGACTGATCTTTAAAAAGATTGTTTCTAGTAATGCTGTATTAACAAACAGTCAAACTTAAATCCGTCTGAATTTTGTCTGAAGACAATTCATTGTTTTATATGTGTATTAATACGTTTTTCTTTGCACATTTTTTCTCTACGAGAATGCATTTATAAACTACGTGTATGATTGATGCAACAACCAAACAGTAGTTTTTATTATTTTGCAAATTAACAAACGATGTTATACACTGCTGCAGTCAACCCTGTATGCTGCAATACCGGTGTTGTATAGCAGTTTTTCCCCCATAGTAGCTATATAGTAGCCTTTCCCCCCGGGGGGAAAAGCTACTATATAGTAGTTTTTCCCCCCATAGTAGGGTTTCTCCCAACCGTTTTTGGTTCAGATTTTATAAAAATATTAATGGAAACCCAGTAAGGATTAAAATCAATGTTTAACACCTCCAGGTTGCGTATACCTGTATCCATTTGTACGGGTTGTTTTCGTTTTGCTGTTTTATTATTTTTTATTGACAATGCTGAAAATTGAACATACGTATCATGAAATACATAGAACTTAATTAAGGTAATTATTTTATAAATTACCTGGTTTGACAAGATACTAGTATTCACTCATATGCATTACCACGTGTTCTAAATTTGTAAATGAAAAATGTTTTGCAAATTTTTGTATAAATCTATCAGTCCGTCTGTCTGTTTGTGCAATTTTGTGGCAAAACCTTTATTTTAGAGAATCTTTAAAAGAACTGGGCCCAGTTTTTCGAAAGGTGGTTAAATTTAACACTGTGTTAAGGTTAACGACATGTTAAATCCTAATCAAGTGATTAGCTAACGCAGTGGTTAAATTCTGTTGATCGAAAGCAATTTAACGCATTGGTTAGCTAACACTGCGTTAACTGAGTTAACCACTTGCTAATCACTTGGTTACCCATAATGCATTTCTACTTCCTATATATGAAGAAAAAAGAAGATTTTGCTTTGGGATTTCAATAAGTTTGAATTTAGTGAAATATATTATTAATGTAATTATATGTTGAACATCTATATCATTTCCAGGGTTCCATCCTATATAATCTGCAATTTTCCAAATCCTTTCTTTTCTTGTTGTAATTTAATAGCTTCAAAATACCATTATAAATTCCTTTCAATATGTATATTAAGGTACATGTATTATAAATCACAGACCAAAGGCTCAAAAAATGTTTGTAATTAATTTATAGGGTTTAACTTTCACTAACATTCTATGAAAAGACATGTTGTCTTAGAATAAGAAAGCCTATGCAATTCTAAAAAAAAGTATGCCCCATATTGGCAATTCCATTAAGGTTTAAGAAAAATATGGTCATTTAAGTGAACCCACCATTTCCACTTTACTCTATTCAACACATATATATAGTGTTCTCCTTCAGTAAAACATCTCAACATAATCATTTAGAGGTCAATTGTTGTTCAAACTCATTTATTAAGAAACCTTATTCAATACTGCATGGTTCTACATGATATATTATCATCATAAATGCACCACATCACTTAGAAATACTCTTGCATGTATACCCTCCTCCTATGTATTGATTTTCATAATAAGAAGTAGTTTTGAAATCTTTTAGAGGTTATTTGTTCTTCAGCCTCCTTTAATAAGAAACCTTATTCAATACTACATACATCTACATGATATTATCATGATAAAAGCACCCCATCACTTAGAAATAACCTAACATGTATACCCTCCCCATATCTTCTGATTTTCATAAAAAGCAGTAGACTGAGATCTTTTACCTATAATATTATGAAACTTGTGGCAATTTCCTTGAGTTATTTCTCACATATATTTAAAAACAATCATCACTGATACTAAAAAGTGATCTTTTATGGTAAATTGGATGATTTGTAGCATTTTTATTAATAAATATACATGCCGTCCTGCATGTGATTTCTTTTTTCAATGAAAAATTAAGCTTAACAATCATATTTAGTAAATATCTTATTTATTCTGGTTTCTGCTCCCTTTTCAACCATGATAAAGAAAAATAAGACCTACAGTGTGATGCCTGCCTTTGATTAAGAAAAAATTCAAACGCACCCGGGTAGCTGTAGATGAATTAGAAATCCACGACAAATGTTTAAATTTTACATGTTTTTTTTCTACTTATTTGATGCATAAATACAATACAAACGTAAAAATATGTTGTTTCTTGTTCATTTCAAAAGTAATTATTATAGCAGATGTTATTTTAATGTAAAATGTACATTTACATATCCTACATGTAATGTAAATTGAGACAACTGGAAGGAGTGGGTGATTTTTGAACTATGTAAATACATCTAAAATTTCACTTTTGGATAGGAAGGAGCTGAAAACTTGGATTTTTTGACATTTTGTATTCAACGATAACTGCATTTGTCTCCATGGAAACTTAATTTGAAAGAAAAATATGCCTTTAAAAAAAGAGGGGTTACATCAGAGGCTTACTAGTATTAATGCATATTTTTATACAAGGACATTATAGACAAAGACATATAAAATAGATGTATTAAATATTTAATCTAACATGGGTAATTAAAGACATTAAAAAGCACAACAATATAACATTTACACCTAAGAACTGTAATAAAACAAAAATCGAGTCATCTATATGTAACATTCTGTGTATATTTTAGTTTATTTACTGGGTATTTCACATTTGGATGAAAATCTCAACTTTTATAATATTAAAGTACAAATATAAAGTAATCAACACACTGTTTTACAGAGAGAGAGAGAGAGAGAGAGAGAGAGAGAGAGAGAGAGAGAGAGAGAGAGAGAGAGAGAATGCAAAGGTTTACATTCATATTGTTTTACATACTTTATCATTTGCAGTATATGGTACTTTAAACAATTTCATAATTAAAACATGTTAAACATGTTATTAGCAGAAAGAGAGAGAGAGAGAGAAAGAGAGAGAGAGAGAGATAAATAATGTCAAAATTTTTGTCTAATGTGTATT
>WFKH01003881.1:16528723-16574577 GCA_016163765.1 Magallana hongkongensis | reverse complement strand
CAATGTTAAAATGCAGAAGTAATTGATAAGTAGATGAGTAGATGAAAGTATTATAGTTAAAGAAATAATATTTATAAGAACAAATTTAAAGAAGGAAAATAAGTAATATAAATTGAATATTTCACCAAAAGAGTTTATGTTAAAACTTGCGTCTTGTTAAATATAAATATATATAATATCTAATTTCGATTTTGTATCATATGAAAGGATAAAATTAGAAATATACCTATTATGACAACATATACCTATTAAAACAATCAAAAAAACCTATACCTATAACAATCAGTATTACTCAGTAATCAAGATTTTTTTAATCATACTGGAGCATTTTGCTAAAAACAAAATTTGAATGCTTTAACGAGATTTTGTTTCTATATATAAAAACCATAAAATTATTGATGGTAAAAAAATAATTGTCAGCTCAAAAATAAGGAAAACAAAACTAAACGCTGAAAGGCCTACAAACATCATTTAAGTTAAATAAAACACAACTAAAGGCTGGAAGGTTTACAAACATCATTTAATTTTGTTAACATTTTGAATTGTATACAACTTATAAGTTTACTAGAAATGATAGGTATTTCAGTATTAAACAAAAGAGGTCTTTATGATTTAATGCCACTAGAACAATAAATAACCATACAATATACACGTGGATATTAAAAACCCATTTTTGGTGGAATTCAAAATTTTAAAAGTTGTCTTAAATTGAAATAAAAGTTGAATGAATCGGTCAGTTTTATTGCATTGGCGTTATTTCATGTTTCATTAAACACCATAATAAGTCCACTGTTTAAACAATGTTATCATGTTTCTTTATTCTAGCCGGAGGAATATTTGTTCGATGGGGAAGGAAAGATTGCCCTGGAAACAACACAGAACTGATTTATTCAGGTAAACATCTTGATTGCATAGGTTTACTAAGAGGTGCAGAAAAAGCTCATAGGCGCGTTGCGAAATATTTGAAACAGAACGCATTCGCGCTAACAATAATTTACATACAATCACGTCAGGCGAACACAACTTTCCAAATTGCGCGCTGTCATTACATACAACATGCTGTTGCGTTTTCACAACTTCACACGACGCACCGCAGCGTTGTAACACAACACGCTCTCATGCTGACGCAATTTCACACAGCACATCGTCCCGCTTGCGCAACTTCACACAACATACTGTAACGCCAAAATCACGTTTTATATACCGTAGCGATAATTACAACTTCACACTTTTCCCAACTTTCTGAAAGCCATATTCACATAATATGTTTTAGATGTATACCCATTAGGTCATGTTTTAAATTTGCAGGCTAGTTCACAGGGTCCACTGATAGCATTGAATTAATTTTAATTTAACCCCCCCCCCCCAATTAATTAGGGATCATAATGGTTTGCACTTGTTGTGTTGGTCTGTTGTTTGGTCGGTCGACTGTAGATGACTGTATTCAAATTTGAGGTCACAAGGTCAAAGTTAAACTATAATGGACATACGTAAATATTCCCCTTATGTTTTCAAATCAAAAGAAATGAATGAAGTTATTTGGAAAAACACATATGCCCGTAGGCACTTTGACCCAGACAGCTCATCCAAAACATTGTAACAGTTGGAACCAATATTTGAAAGACACAATGGCTCATGACATTTCAATCAAATATTTTTTGCCAAAAGGTATCCTTCAAGGTGTCAAAAGAGATTTCAAAGTATATGAGTCATTTTGAATTACGTATAATGAAATTGATCCGGTCAGTAAAATCCAATGACTGTTTTTAAGTTCACCTGAGTCACTAAAGTAACCTATTGCAATTGGTCTTCTTTTGTCGTCGTGCGTCGTCCGTTGACAATCGTACATTTATAACTTCTTGAAAACTACTTCACTAATTGTTACCTTCTTTGGTTTGAAGCATCTCTAGGATAAGAGGAATATAAATTGTGAAATGTATTACCTTTCCTCCTATTGCGTCTCATGGGCGGGACCAAATATGCAAAAACAAAAAGGCCATATTTTTAAAAATCTTCTTCTCTACTCCCATACAGGTGGGAAACAAACTGAATTCACGGTTATGATGTCCATGAAATAGCCATCTTTCAAAATTGTAAAATTCATGGCCCCTTGGGTTAGGGGTTCAGGCCCTAGGTCGGGCCCATATCGCCATATAGTGAAAATGTGTATATGTACTTGAGACCAGCGTCATTTTTAAAATGTATTTATGCAAGAAGTAGATAGTAACATCCTACCGAAATGTTTTGTTGAAATTACTCTAAATTAAGCCTTTCTAATATCAGTAAAGTGCATTTAGTGTATTTAGAAATGGGACCAAAATTTGATGCATTATCTATCTTTGATTTCTCAGGATTTGCTGGAGGTTCTTGGTACGACCACACCGGAGCCGCTGCCGAATTTGTTTGTCTACCACGTGACCCAGACCTTACTACAAAGTTTACCTCAAGTGCTGCATACATTTATGGATCAGAATACGACAATAATGAGTTTGGCCATGACACTGGAAATGACCTTCCTTGCAGTGTTTGTAGGAGCACAGTAGAGTCAAGCGTTCTGATGATTCCTGGTAAATCCTCCTGTTACAATGGTTGGAGCATGCAGTATCACGGGGATCTCGTCGCGGGATGTTACTTACACAAGGCTGCGACACAGTATATATGCTTAGATGAACACCCAGAAAGTCTGGTCGCCGGACAAGATGACCATGATGGAAAACTTTTCTACCCTGTGAAAGCATCATGTGGATCACTAGCCTGTCCACCGTATCACAACAACAGATACTTAACATGTGTTGTTTGTACCAAATAAAAAAATTACAAGCAAATGTCTATAAAGTTGTGTTTGTTACTGAGATGACTTTAATAGTTAAATCACACTTGTTCAAATTTGTAATGCACCTTTTGACAAATTCTAGTAATTCTCTAACTTTAACTCTAACTTTAATTTCCATTTCTATTACGGATGCAAGATCTATTGCAGTGGAGTATTTAAATTTAGACAGCTAAACAAATACTGCAGCCATTTTTTTGTTTAGGAGCACAAAAATCACACACTGAATAAAATATTTTTTAAAAATAAAAATTAAAACAACAACAACAAAATTAATGGTCATTTTCAATATTGATATTAATTTTTAAACAATAATAAGATTGTGCAAGACAGCAACAGACAATATATAACAAATATTATATAATTCGATAAAAAAATATAATTATATAGATGGTATATTTCCGATGTACTTTAAATTTGCGCGCGACGATAAGCGCATTGAACATCAGTTACACACTCGGACATCAACACTATGGCTGCCTTGATATTCCTCGTGATCTTCATTGTGCAAGCAATTGCTGAAAAAGGGATTTTACTTATTGATCCAGATTTAATTCAGTCTCAGGTTTGTGCGCTGGAGAAAAAAGTGGGAGATGTAGTTGGTAAATGCACCGACCTGTCCTCTAAATACAACACGCTGCTGACCAAAACTGACGATATGTACACGCAAGTAATGCAGTCATCTTTACTGTGGTCGTACAATCCCATGTTTAAAGTAACTTTTTAAATATATATATTATAATATCAAGTGATAAGACTATAATATAATGAATGATATAGAAAATGGTAATCGAGCGTTTAATACACTTCTGCTGCTACTCCTCTTCATTGGCAGGGATATATCTCCATTTCTTCAAATTGCTTTTATTTAACTGTAAAATGTATTACTGTCGTTATGTAAAACAATTATTATTGGCAATGTTAACAGTCTAAACATAGCAATATTGTAGAGTGCAGTGGAATTCTTTAACTCTCACAAAATAATAAGATTTTTTAACTCCTGCCATTGATCCATAAATTCTTGATCAAAAGGCCCTACCAGCTGGCAATGCTTTTACAATAAATGCAAGAGATCCTGCTAAAGACTGCATTTCTTTCAATGTTACCTTTTTTGACATGATTACCCTATCCAATTTTGCCAACAGCTCCTTAACTTTATCAGCTGAACAAATATGGTCCTAGAAGTGGTATCAATTCCTAAGCCTAAGAAAGTCAAACGAGTAGTAGGCCCTTCTGTTTTTTCTAAAGCTAATGGAATGCCTAAATCTGAACATAACGTTTGAAACTGATTCATTAAATCAATTTATTCTGAAGAATTTGCTTGAACTACAAACGAAAAATCATCTAAGTAGTGAACAACACTTTGCAATTTTGACCTCAGTGACAGTTCCCAGTGAAGAAAAGTTGAAAACTTTTCAAATAAAGAACATGATAGCGAACAACCCATTGGTAAAGACTTGTCAATGTAATACAAACCAGAGTGTTTAAAATCTAACAGACAAAAGTCCTCAGGGCAAACAGGCAACAAACGAAATGCACTGGAAATTTCCATCTTTGCTAAAAGAGCACCTTCACCTATACTTGCAATTAAAGACACCGCATCATCAAAAGTATGATATTTAACTGAACATATATTAGGATCAATATAGTCATTAACACTTTCACCTATAGGTTATGACAAGTTTGTGATCATTCTCCATCCGCCTTGTTTCTTGGACTAAACCTATCGGGCTATAGATATGGGAGGATGTGTAAGGTCCAAGAACTCTCCCCAAATTAATTTCTTTATTAATTTTTTCTTGAAGTTGATTACGGTACTGAACTGCTGATACCATGTTTTTAAACTCCATCCTCCTCCTAGGTCCAACAAAATGCAAAGAAAACCCAAACTTGAACCCTTAGGATAGACACTTAGCATCCTTAATATTTGGGTAACAAGATAACAAATGGTCTAAATATTCAGAATCAATAGGTGAATAACCCAATTGCCATAAATTGCGACAATTAAGTGGTAGTACGAGGTTGTTTCTGACCCTTGGAATACTGGAACTGGTTTCTGGAATAAAGCTGTGAATAATTGTAGAAATTATTTTGAGATGGAGCTTGTTCCACCACTGCGTTGCTGTTATTTCCAAAACACTTTACTAAAGGATGGAATAAATTGCATTTGAGGCAACTGTGTAAAAAATTACAATTAGACCTGTTGCAGATACCCTGATAATTAAAACTGTAACATTTATTGCGGAGAACGGGCTGCAGTGACTGCTGACGAGACTGAAGATTGGTAACAGATGTAGAAGACTGCATGTACAACATCCATAACTCAGCATCTACAGAAGCCAAACACAAGGAATTGTTGAACGATTTTTTTAGCCAAAATTGAATATCATAGTCTAACCAATTTCCTTTAACTTTTTCGGCTCCTCTTTTTATCAAAGCCATGTATCTTAACAACGGGATTCCTTCAGTTGGATATTTGACCAAATAAACTGAAGCAAAAATAGCAAAGGCATCTTACCATTGAGATATGTTTGAAATGGTTTGCTCCTTGTGTTTGGGTTTAACTTGAAATACCCCGTCCTCGAAAACAATGTGATTTTGTTGTGTTGATGACGGGTCATAAAAGAGAAGAGTGCCAAAATTTACAAACTGATTGTTGAATATTTTATCTTTGACCTTTTGAGGTAAATGAATCGCCAATGGCGAAACAGCACTAACGAATGAATTTGGTACCTGATTAAGAGGATCAAAGTGTTCTATACCTTGACTATTTCCATTTTGCGACGTCCCAACGTCCGGAATTTGCTGTGGGATGTTTACGGATGATGGGCTGGTGACAGGATGAGATGGTGCGTCTAGAATGATCGGCGCTGATGCAGTAACTTGTCCAATGTCCACAAGTCCCTGGGGGATCGCCGTCGGGGCAGTCATGGCGGCATTAGGATCCGCACGTGGTCGTGTATTCCTTGGTCCTGCTGCCCTATGTTTTCTTGGCCTAGGAACCCTATTTGACACAGATTTCCCAGCATAAGGACTACGAGCCTTTGAAGCCCGTGATGCTCTCAGCATAATTGCGATTGTGGTTGAAACAATACGGATGCCGAACGATTACACTTCTTAAAATTTATACGACGTCTGCTTTGATCAAAAACCGGAATAGAAAGGAATTTTCTAGAAGACATGCGCAGTTCAAGAAAATTGAAAATTAGGGAGACCGAGCCCGATGAAATAAGTTGGACGAAATAACCAAGTTTATCCATAGTGGATAAACCCCATTATAATATTAAGTAATAAGAATATATCCAGACTATAATATAATGAATGATATAGAGAATGGTAATCGAGCGTTTAATACACTTCTGCTGCTACTCCTCTTCATTGGCAGGGATATATCTCCATTTCTTCAAATTTCTTTAATTTAACTGTAAAATTTATTACTTTCGATTTGTAAAACAATTATTATTGGCACTGTTAACAGTTTAAACATAGCAATATTGCAGAGTGCAGTGGAATTCTTTAATCTATTTGAATTGGTTTTAACGAGAATTTTTGATGAATTTAATGAATGCCAAAAATGAACTCTTATAGAAATGAACTTTTCCTTAGAGTCTTGTAATATCGGATAGGGATTTCCCAGCCCCAGACTACTTCGCAGTCTATTATATATATAGATCTGACTGCCTTAAAAATAATGATAACATACTAGCAATTTCCCCCATGTGTGCGATATCCTTCATGAAAAAGAGAAGGAGTCAATCGGAATAGAGCCAGATTTTATCATATGAAAAGATGATTAATTAAACGGCCCACGGTCGGTTTTCCGACATAAATATCTAATGTATGTTTAACAGACAATGTCTATTTAAATGTAATGCTTGTACAAAGGGGACGGAAAGAATGTCTTGGAAACAATACGGAGCTGGTTTATTCAAGGTAGTTGTTTTAGCGCAGATATACATGTAGATACATGTAGATGACGAGACGACAAATTGACGCGATATCACAAAACACCCTGATTCGCTTGAAGAACTTCAAATTAGCATGACTAAAAAACCAACATGTCCTCTGACTCAGTCACAGTAAAACCTCACTGGATAACGCTAGTGGATTGCTTACTTTGGTCTCATCAATATTTGTGGGCATCAGTTTTCGTAGATTAAATGATAATCACAGTTTTAAGGAAACGTAATTTTGTGTATAATGATCACATCAATACAAAGTGTAATTAGATAGCTATTACACTTCGATGATCATAAATTTCGTAGATCAACTCAACAATAAAATCGACGAATATTGGTATTCAAAGAATATTGATGAAACCACAGTATTTGTCATGCTTGCTACCGATGCATTTGTTTCTTGCCCTTTCATGTTCGGCAAATGGTGAAGTATGGTTAAACGCGCAGAGAGATTTAAAACCGATCAAATATGAAATACATACCATATCATCAGACTAAGGTGTCCGCTTAAAGTATGGTAGCTATTCCAATGAATTGTTTCTAGAAACTCATGCGGTTCGTTTCTTATACCGGTATTTGACCGGGGGGGGGGGGGGGGGGTTCCGTGATCGTATGGTGATGTCCGTTTGATCTATATTACAAACAAATACACAAATGTTAGGCTTCCGTTCAAATTTGTCAGTTTCAAATGCATTGTGGTAGAAAATGCGTTGTGGTATATAGAAAAGTGGGGATGTAGGAATCCAGTAACAGTAAACGGGGATTGTTGACAATGCACTATTTTTATCTCAATCAATGTAGCAAAACTAATCATATCAACTTTCCTCGAAAACGTCGTTTCTAAATCCTTACTCTTTGTGCTCATTGTTTATCATCCATGAATGTGAAAGGTTGCTAAAAGCATGGCAATAGCCTGTGAAATACCCTCCATGATTACTTTTTTCAAGAACGCCATTTTGCAATAAAAACTTTTAAGAAGTCTTTTACAGCCAATTGTGTGTTACAGTTATTTCACGTGAAATATGCATTTACAGGAATTTAACGTTGTTTATGAAAATTTCGTGTTTGCAATGCAACTGTTAAATACATGTGAATACAGTTACATTTACAGTATATGATCTAGCCAAAAATTGTTGATTAGTATGAATAAAAAATTACACTGTTTATGTTAAGATGGTATGGGACACCTCCATGTTGTGACATACTTTCTAGCGAAATAAACAATAAATTCAAGTATATTTTTTTCAAAGTGTTTTACCTGACAGCGTAGCGTAATGGGTTAGAGCGTTAACTACGAATCTTAAGTCATGAGTTCGAATCCCGCTGGGGCTTTTATAACTTGTTCCTTTCAAAAAAAATTTTAAAACAGTCAACTCCATAAAATCCATTTTTAAAACATATTTTTTAGTCAAATATTGTAAAATTGAAACATTTTAAACCGGTGAAAGTATTTTTATTATAATGTACTTTTATCCACATTAATATCAACAAGTGTCCCATATCACCTTCAACCTTTTACATTCTTTTACAAATTTTACTGTTCAACATTATAAAAATCGACAAAGGGATATATAACTTAGAGTTGTAGGACTTCTTTTTATTTGAAGTGATTAAGATGGTAGATTTTCTATCTTTTATTTGTTAGGATTTGCTGGGAGTTCTCACCCTAAACACGTCGGAGTCGCTGCCGAATTCCTTTGTCTTGCACAACACCTAGACCGCACCAGAAAGTATACAACAAGCTATGCATTTATGTATGGATGAGAGTACAGCAACAGTGAGTTTGGCCATCACGACCTTCCTTGTAATGTTAATCGGAGCAAGGTACAGTCCAGTGTTCTGATGATTTTAGGTAAATCATCCTGTTACGATGGCTGGAGCATGCAGTATCATGGATATCTTGAAAATGGATATTATGCTTATAAAGCTGCTTCTCCATACATAATATTATGCTTAGATCAGCACCCTGAAATATTGTATGCAAGTAATTGGCCTGACACTGGAAAACTGGTTTTTCCTGTGAATGCAGTTTGCGGGTCATTAGCCTGCCCATCTAATAAACATAAATAATACAGAATGTACCTAACATGTGTTACATGTATTTGCACCAAATAAAAAATAAATTATTACAAGTAATTTTTTGTCGTGTTGTGAGTCTGAATATCTGAACATGAAGCGTTTGACAAATATTCATTTATGATATACTTCAATTCATTTCCATTTCAAGTTGTGTTGTGGATTGTGTGAAAATTCAACGCCTTAATGGATACTTTCGATCTTCATTTTATTTTGTCAAAGACCTTAAATGTCACAAACTACATTATTATTTTTAGTACATAAAATATAAAAAAAAATCCAGTGTCTACGTTGAATATCGATAACTGAGGGGTAACAAGATCATATAAGACAGCAAAATGCTAGATAAATATATACACACATTATAAACGTTAGTATGATTGAAAGTGTTATTATAATTAGACTTATTATTGCTGAAAAGTAAAGTAAGAGTCACATCCTCCATGCAAAAACTTATCTATAAATAAAATGATACTTAGTAATATTTTGTCAGCAGTATGATATATTCAGTATTCCACTGATTTGTGAAAAAAAAATAGAGACGTTGGAAGCAAGCTCTTAGTGTGGTAAGATTTAAATAGAATAGTAGTTTGGCAAATTCATCACTCTTGGTTATATTCTTAGCGTGGATAATGCATTGTTATTCATTGCTTAGGAAGATGGAAGTGATAAAATGTGTCGTTTAAATACATTTCATCAGATCGGTTTTTGCAGTTGTATCCCATATTGTACATACATTACAGATAAACCAGATTGCGCAATACAAGATGGAACCTTATATCTACACTTATTAGAAATACATCCCATGGCAAGATCGTTTACCTATCTAATGAAGGAAGCCTGCAGTCCTGGAGAAGGGACCGACGTTTTGACACTTAAGTAAGCCATAAGAATATTTACATATGCACACGTTTGTCTTTATAAAGATCATAACATTTGATCTATTTTAGGTTATCCAGTGTCGGATAAAATATTAGAGAAGTGTTTTGATACAATTATTTTTGTATACATTATTATGAACTATTTAAACCTGCCTTAATTTTGCTCGTCTTATTTGTTTGAGGGCGTCGGTCGAAAAAACCAAGCTGACAAAATCTCAGCCCATATTAGGGCCGATCGATTTTCCTGATATTCTATAATCATTCAAAAAGGAAAGGAAGAAAGAGAGAAAGAAACCCTCCAAACACGAGTTATTCCTAATAGTTTACCTTATTAATAATTTCTTAAACATGATTTATTGTGTTACATTTGATTATATTATTTGATTAGATTCATGAATATAATTATCAATATTCTTAGTGGTCAAGGTTTGTTGTTCAATTAAGTCATTTTATATGCAGAACATAAAGATAAAAAAAGAAATCTAATTATTCATCAGTGCTCATATATTCATAAGGTTTTAATTAATATATAATCAGTTTTACAACTGACACTCAAATTCAAGTAAATTTGACAGTTCAACCCTCAACTCCAATTATGACAATACTAATTTGTATAACATTTCATTCAGAAAAAATTATATATAGGGCATGATTATGTTGTTTTTACAGAAATCCTTCATTTAAAACTATGAACTCTAAAGTATTTAAAATAAACAGAATATATCAAGATATCATTTAATAATAAGTAGGACTTCTAAGTTCCTCAATTAAATTATACCCTTTTTAGAATAACCATCAGTTACAAATCTCAAAACCATAACACTGTTAAGGTTTTACAAGGCACTAATTTTCCAATATACAATAAAAAAAAGCT
Source organism: Magallana hongkongensis (assembly GCA_016163765.1). Taxonomy (NCBI): domain Eukaryota; kingdom Metazoa; phylum Mollusca; class Bivalvia; order Ostreida; family Ostreidae; genus Magallana; species Magallana hongkongensis. The sequence continues at coordinate 16,563,957 of WFKH01003881.1, read as the reverse complement.
GCCACAGTCCAAACAGAATGTTAGTACCGACTGTTACCCAAATACTGCTATCATGATTTTTTAATGCTTCTCAGGATTAACAAAATGTCAAGTTCATTCTCTACATTTGTACAGAAATTTGGACATAATTCAGGTCCATTGTTTCAATTTAAAGACGGACACTCTGTTTCATATTCTTTTGTCACAAAACAGCTGAGTTCCGCAGTTTGTTTTATTGGACTTGATCCAAAGTTATACAAGGGGCATAGTTTTTGTATTGGTGTAGCGACTCATGGGTACTCATGCAGGTACTCATGGGGTACTCTAAAAATTCTATTCAAAAGATGGGGAGATGGAATTCAGAGGCAAATAAAAAGTATATTAGACTGGATAGTTTTCACTTGTGAATCTCCCTGTATGTTCATGGTTTGGTTTTTTTGTGGTTTTTTGTGGGGGGTTTTTTCGGGGGGGGGGGTGGGGGGGGGGGGTGGGTTCGGAGGATTACTTTGAAGGGCTGGAGCTATCATACTACATATACAGGTCAGAAGTTATCTGCTGTATTAGAGTCTCAATCTCATTTTTGTATAGATGATATACATGTGTGTACATAGATATTACTTTCTACCTAATTTTTGGGTTTTTGTTTTGTGTTTATATGTGTGTGAGTTTTTATAAGTTCAATTTTTGTTAGCAATATCCAATTGTAAAGATTTTCTAGTCTTGGTGGTCAGTTATAATGTGCCATACTTCAATTTTATTTGTTCTACAGCAACAAGGTATATATTAATATGATCATATGCTGTTTCTAGTCTTTTAAAATTTTCTTTTCATTTTTTTTCTCCGCTATACATGTATGTAAGAGTGTGCCCACTCCCCTTGTCATATGTGTCAGTGATACATTATATGTGACTCTTTTGATCTTGAGCCTTTCATTCCAAACAATCATGGTGTTTTCTTTGTTTTACTTTTTTCTATGGTGTATTTCTTTTTGACATTGTTATATTGTATAACAAGTTCACTTTGGGTGGCAGTGGGTACAAACATTCTGTTTGTACTGTGGCAGAGTTTGTCTGCCACTTTTTTTGCACATTGTTATGTCAGTTTGATACTGGATTGTTTTATTTGTTTATTATTGTAATTTGATACACTGGGGAGATCAATGTATTATAGTTTAATAACTGATGTAGTGTGTAAGAGTGATCTCCCCTTTACTGATTTGTTCATCTATTATAATTTCCTGTCCTCATTTTTAATAAATGACAATTTCATCCATCTATCTTGGCGTTTGTGTGACTTTCTGGATAAAGGAAGTTAGATTAGGAAATGAAATATTAACAAGCTTTTGCAAAAAACTTTAGCGTCAGTGAACTTGTGAATTAATTACACTGGTGAACATAAAGACCATTGGTATTTGTCTTCCTTGTGAAGATTACAAAACGTAAACAGCTGTTTTTCCAAGTCACAAAAATGGTGATCTCGATTTTTCTAATAATATTTATCGTACAAGTGATTACAGAGAAAAGAATTTTACTGAACGATTCAGCTTTTGTTCAGTCTCAGATCCATGCGCTTGAGAGAAGGATGGAGGATGTGGTGACTAAAAACACTGAACAGTCTGGCAAATACACGGATATGTCTACTAAATACACCGACCTGTCTACCAAATACAACACTCTGTTGACTAAATGCAATGGTTTGTTCACTTTAGTATCGACCATGTTTTATAGTTTAGAGTGGAATACAATTTTAAAAAAATATGGTTGGTATATACTCATTGTTTAGTTATGTTGCGTTATTTATTGTCAAAGATCATATCGATGAAGCCATTCAAAAGATCAATGAAGTATATTTTTTACGCAAAGAATAAGTCAAAACTATTTTAGAGATATGTGTTTTGCTAATATTTCATAAATTATGCATTCAGCAGTAGCTTTAAAAAAGTTGACAATCTTAAATTGTATGTTTTAAACGTTATCAATTACATTACTCTCAAAGAGTAAAATTTCAAATGATCTCCTTGTCTAAATGACGGCTCTAGTTTGATTACTATTTACTTTTTATCCGTTATCTTTTTTATTTATTTTCCTTAGCTTTCTTTATTATAATGGCACAAATTTAGCCTATTGTTTAAGGTGGTATGGGACACCTGTCGATATTGATGTGGATAAAAGTACATTATAATCAAAATACTTTTACCGTTTTAGAATTTTTAAATTTTACAATATTTGACCAAATTCTGGAAAAGAAAAAATTATAAAAGGCCCAGTGGGTTCCGAAATCATGACTTAGAGATTCGTAGCTAACGCTCAAACCCATCGCACTATGCTGTTAAGTAACAATATTGGCGGTAAACAGTTGTATAATATTATACATGTACTTGATTTATCGTTTATTTTAATAGGAAGTTCGTTACAATATGAAGGTGTCCCATATCATCTTAACAAAGTTGTGTATAGTTAATGTATTCATGTTTATATTTTTTAATCTTAAGCTGGTGGAATATTCATTCGATGGGGACGGAAGGTCTGTCCTAGGAACAACACGGAACTTATTTACTCAGGTATATGTTAAAATTTAAGGAGGTTGGCACCTGAAATACTAGTTATGTCAATAATCCAAACACCACTTAGATATAAAGATGGGGACCTAAAATGTTCATTTGTTTTATTGGTGACCCATGTCACATGCCATTTTTTGGAAATATAGGGCTCCAAACAGAAATGATAATTTTCCTGAAATTTTTACTAAAATTTGGCGTGGAAATTGATTATTTGAAGAAATCAAACAAATATTTATAGTTTTAACGATTATTTAATTATGATTTTAATACAGCATGAAGTTGAACACATGTAGTGACTATAAAAGTAATATCTAAGTCACAGTTTTAAAAATCTTGCTTTACTGGTGGCTTCAAATGCCAGTACATAATGAATACAACAACAGATGTTACAAATTTTGGAGTAATCAAATTATAACGCAAATTTTAAAAAAATTAGTAATGTCATCTTTCCAAAACTTTGCATACAAATAGACATACATTTAATGTCTCATTTAAAAGTAAAAAAAGTAGGGGTCACATCTCAAAAATTTGAGATAAAGCATGAAATAAGCTAATTGTAGGCCAAAATTGGAGTTATTTTTTTCTTAACTTCTATGAAATATAAGCTACATATGCCAAAATATATCGATCGAAATATCAAAATATTGCTCAAATATATTTTTAGAACATCATGAATATATCGTTATACACAAACTATCTAGAAGTTTGGTCTGTGCTGAAAATTAGAACGCTAAAGTAACAGTACTCTAAAACTACTGAGTTATGAAAATTGTTCATTTCCTTCTTGAAAACCTTCCGCCACGAAATATAGTCCCTTACTAAACTCTGTAAAAGTGTAAATTTTTTAAACAATTTTATTCAATAAAGTTTATTTGGCATTGTAAAATATAAATATACTACTAGAATTAATATGTGATGCAGTATTTTCAGACTAGAGGTGACCCAAAATGGCTACCCAAAACCTAAGGAGCGAAACTCTTTAATAAAATTCGAACAAACTTGTTTCCTTGTTGTGCTATACTTATCATGCATTGGTGAGTAGTCAATGGTGTACAGTGGTACTGTAAAAAATAAAATACAATGTACTTAATATTTTTAAATTTAACTTTGTAAAATTATGTGTTGTGGTTTGTTCGATGTTTATGTCAATTTTCATTAATATCTGTAACTTAGAACGGAAAATATCTGGGTTGTCTCAATAATTTCCGAACAACCCTCGTATTTTTGAAAAACGGGCAATTATGAATTCTTTTACGTTTCCCATTTTTGATTTATCAGGATTTCCTGGGGGTTCTTGGTATGGACACACTGGGGCTGCCGCTGAATTCGTTTGTCTACCACGTGACCCAGACCTCACCACAAAGTTTACTTCACATTGTGCATACATGCATAGTTTAGAATACGACTCGAATGAGTTTAGCCATCATAACGGGGACAACCCTTATTGCAGCGTTTGTCGTAGCACTGTTCAGTCAAATGTTCCGATGATTCCTGGTAAATCATCTTGCCACGGTGGCTGGAGCATGCAGTACCACGGGTACCTTGTCGCAGGACATTATAATTATTAAGCTGCAACCCAATATGTTTGTTTAGACGAGCATCCTGAAGCCTTGACTGCAGGATATCGTGATCAAATTGGAAAAATGTTTTACCCTGTAAAAGCAGTGTGTGGATCGTTGGCTTGTCCACCATATCAGAATGGCACTTACCTTACTTGTGTGTACGAAATAAAAAATATATTATTTTAATTCAAATTTCTAATTTGTCATTCAAACACGTATGTTTTTTTCAATGGTATAAATCAACTTAGTTCGAATTAATAGACTAATTCATATACCAGTTGATGAATCTCTTATGTTCCTCACTAAAATCCAGCCAGCATTTTCCCTTACAGAGACAAGATGTATTGTTGTGGAGATTAAGAGTTAGACAACTAAAGGAATCCTACAAGATTTTCAATTTAGTTTGTTTAGATGCCGAAAATTCACAAGCCACGCAAAAAGTTTAACAAAAATATCTTTTAAAAGTAAAGGAATGATAAACTTGTGGTAACAATATTCAGCATTTTTGTTTTTAAATAATGTCTTTTTTAAATCGATATTTAGTTGCTTTTCAATTTTGTGTAAAGGTCACAAACGTGGCCAGCTGTTATATACTAGGTAATAAAAATGGTGGTCTGGATTTTTTTAATAATGTTCCTTGTACAAGTAATTGCAGAAAAAAGGATTTTACTGAATAATTCAGCTTTTGTTCAGTCTCAAATCCATGCGCTTGAGAGAAAGATCGAGGATGTCTAAAAACAACGATCTGGCTTCCAAATGCACCGATCTCTCCACCAAATACAATGATCTATTCTCCAAATACAACGATCGTCATCTAAATACACTGATCAGTCGACCAAATACACGGATTTGTCGACCAAGTACAGTGATCATTCCATCAAATTCACCGATTTGTTGGCCAAATACACTGATCTGTCAGCCAAATACAACACTCTTCTGACCAAAAGCAATGGTTTGTTCACTTCAACTTTGACAGTATTTTTATATTCTAGATTGAAAATGTTTTAGTCATGATATCCTTATTATCGGAATATCTCAAATGAACGAATAAACTGATTGAATTCAAAGGCAATGATTTAAGAACGATAATGCCTCAAGCACTTATGTATGAAAAAACACCACAGGCTTAAAACTCTAACTGATCATCTATCATACAGAATGCTATTTTTTTTTCATAAGCAATATCCTATTTCCAAACAAGACAAGGTTTCTTTTATCCGAAAGTGAGAGTCACACAAACACCAATACAGATATATAAAATTGTCATTTGTGAACCACGACAGTAGAACACCGACTGGTTAAAGTTTACAGATTCCTCTATTGGTCGTTAGTTCACCATATCTTTTTGTGTCACCGATCACAATCTGTATATAAAACAACGTGTACAGCTACTGTTCTGTAGGTCAAATCTATAAATAGTTTTTGCTAGACCATCATATCATTTACGCCAGTTTTCGGTATTTCATTTCCAAAAGGGGAAATGTCTAAAGTTAAGAAGGATTCATGTTAGTAAATAAGGTGAATGCAAGTATATAACACCAATCATGAAATATCGTCTCGATTTTATTGTTTAATATCCATAGCCTTTAAAAAGAGGTTATGATAAAAATTTAATACAATTTTTTTTTTAACTTATTTTTTTCCATAAGAAATATGTTTTTTAAAATTCATTAATATTTTTTTAAAATCCCATACAAATTCTTTGGAATGGAGTGATATTATTTACATGCATATTAAATAACTTTAATTTTTGTAATATATAATATACATACACAATGCTGAAAGGCAATTATAGTTCTTAAAATTGTAATGAATCATCTGTACTTCTTTCGAAAGAATCTATATATGATGTAATGCATAGAAAAGACATATTGAATTAAAATATTACATTAAATTAATTTTGAAAAAATAAAATTATACAACAAAAAGTTGACATTGTAAAAAATCAGATTCTCTAATTTTCTTATCCATGTTCTAGTTGCCCAAGTGAGTTGAGTTATGTTCTCAAAATTACTCTTTCTATGTGTAACATAACTATGAAAATAATCGCAACAGTGTTTATATCGACGTCTGCTTTTTAACCAATTTTACAAGCAGCATTCAAGTAAATTTTGACAGTTCCCTTCAGGCAGTTGATTGGTATAGCATAGTTTTCAAAAATGTTGATTATTTTGTAATTACAGAAAACTTTAATTGAAACTATCAATTTTTTTAAATCCTTTATTTAAACCGAGATGCCATATTCTAACTATAAATATAGACTATAACTATAGATTTCTTGGTCCCTCAAAAACAAAAACAATTCGGAATAATCATCACTTTTTAATATAAAACTATATTACTGTTATGGGGTTTTAAGACAGTAGGTTTTCGATGCACTTTAGTGGTTGAATTTCGTGTGAAGTTTACAAATGTGAACAGCTGTTATATACTAGGTGGTAATAACAATGGTGGTCTGGATATTTCTAATAGTATTCCTTGTACAAGTAATTGCAGAGAAAAGGATTTTACTGAACGATCCAGCTTTGGTTCAGTCTCAGATTCATGCGCTTGAGAGAAAGATGGAGGATGTAGTGAATAAAAATTCTGATCTGACTGCCAAATACAACAATGTGGTCGCCAAATACAACGATTTGTCTACCAAATACACTGAACAGTCTGGCAAATACACAGAATTATCTACCAAATACACCGATTTGTCAACCAAACTCAACACTCTGCTTACCAAAAGCAATGGTTTGTTCACTTCAACATCGACAATTTGTTTATATTTCAGATTGGATTACATGCATTTTAAAAAAAAAGAGAATTGATGATTGGTATATTTATTGTTTAGTTATATTGCATTTTTTATTGCCATAGATCATATAGATGGATTTTTTTATTAGATCAATTTTAGAATATTTATACTCAAAGAAATAAGTCAAAACAATTTTAGATAATCCTTTAAGTATTTTACTAATATTTTATAAATCATGCATTCAGAATAACTTATAAAGTTGAAAATCTTAATTTGTATGCTTAAACGTTATCAATTACATGCAATTACAAATGTACTATCGAAGTGTTAAATTTCAAATGCTTTTCTTGTCTAAATGACTACTTTCTATTCGTTAGCTTTCTTGACATTTTTTAACATGTATTACTTTCTTAGCACATAATTAGCTTATGTTAGCTAAAGTTCTGTGTAGTTATGTATTCAGGTTTATATTTTTCAACCTTAAGCTTGTGGAATATTCATACGATGGGGACGGAAGGTCTGTCCTAGAAACAACACGGAACTTATTTACTCAGGTATATCTTAAAATTTAATTAAATTCCAACTTGTTTCCTTGTAATGTAATGCTTTTTATGCATTTGTTAGTAGTCCCCTGGTCAATGATGAAGATAGTAATTTATTTCAATTATACAATGAACCCGTTATGACATGTGCTTGATCTTAACGGAAAATATTTGATAATTAACCGAAAGACCATTTGTTTATGATATTCCTTTTGAAAGTTATTGACATGCATTTTAACCTTAAAAAGCAAATGCATTACATCATTTATTCTTGTAAAAAGGGCAATTATGAATTGTTTTACGTTTCCCATTTTTTGATTTATCAGGATTTGCTGGGGGTTCTTGGTATGAACACCCGGGAGCCGCCGCTGAATTCGTATGTCTTCCACGAGACCCAGACCTCACAACAAAGTTTACTTCACACTATGCATACATGTATGGATCAGAGTACGACTCCACTGAGTTTGGCCATCACAACGGTGACGACCTTCCTTGTTGTGTCTGTCGTAGCACGGTACAGTCCAGTGTTCTGATGATTCCTGGTAAATCCTCCTGTTACGATGGCTGGAGTATGCAGTACCACGGGTACCTTGTCGCGGGTTATTATAATGCTAGCGCTGCTACCCAGTATATATGTTTAGACGAGCGTCCAGAAGCCTTGTTTGCAGGACAACGTGATGAAAACGGGAAAATGTTTTACCCTGTGAAAGCAGTGTGTGGATCGTTGGCCTGTCCACCATATCAGAATGGCACTTTTCTTACCTGTGTTGTCTGTACGAAATAAAAAAATATTATCATAATTCAAATTTCTAATTTATCTCTCAAACACGTATGTTTTTGTAATGGTATAAATCAAATTATTTCGAAATACGTAGACTAAGTCGTATACCATTTGACAAATCTCTGATGTACCTCACTAAGTTCTATTCACAATTTTCCATTACAGAAACAAATAGTATTATTGTGAAGATAGGAAATAGACAATTAAAAAAATACTACAGTTTTTCAATTCAGTTTGTTTAGATGCCCAAAATTCACAAGCCACGCAATATGATTTGCAAACATTCCTATTAAAGGAATGATCAACGTACGATTACAATATTCCGCATGTTAAAAATAAACATGCTTTAAATAAGGGGTGCATTTTTAAATCGATATTTTGTTGCTTTCCAAATTACCAACTATAAATTCATAATTAAATCTAGACCTTGATTTCAAATGATATTCTTACGTGTTAGGGAGACTGGATGATCAACAAGTTTCCCATTCATAAATAGAAATGAAATATATTTTAGCCTTACAATTTTTACATTTTCCTATTTCTTTATATAGTTATGGAGATCAATACAGTCTAATATAATGGCAATGAGCATCAAGTCCTATAAAAAAAAACCTAATAAATAAATGCTTGCATCTTATGACAAATGCATCAAGAAAATGCATGCTTTCTTGTACATAAGATAAGTTATCAAAGATTTACATGAAGTTGTCAGTAGATAGTGAACAAAGTAGTGCAAAGAGTAATCATTTCTAATATATTGTGACATTTGTTGGCTGCCTTATAATATAAGCCAATAAAAATAGCTAACGATCATGCTATACAGCGACGTTGTATCAATAATTGGCTAGTGCAAAGTAGCGAAACTAGATATTTAAATAAATTTGAAATGTCATACTTTCTGATTGAAAAAGTTTAAAATTAACCAACTTAAACGTATTTAGAGAACTACATGTTCTAATCAAATCTGATCTCCAAAAATATAATTAAATAGTACCTGTTTTTGGTCAAGTTCATAATGTTCTAGGGCATTGTGAGAGAAAAAAACGTTACCAAAATATAAGGATTAAAATAAATACCAACTTGGAATCCTTAGGTACGGAAGCGTATCGGGGCCTATACTTATTTATTATAACTTATACGTTGTCATACTTTTTATCGTCTTATTAACATATTAACTATTATGTCGTTTTATTTATGCAAATATTTTGCATTGTATTGAGGTTTACATAATTTAAATCACCTTATTATAATTGATCAAATTTCATGCTACCTAACATTGACTTAACAAAATATGGGGTTATAAATAATAACTTAAGAATGAGTTTTAGTCACATCGAGAAAGAATTGTTGACATAAAACAATGACGATGTATACATTATAGGTATATCGACCTTAATATGTTTTCACTTCTTGGTAACATATTCCGAAAATATTGTTATCGAATGAGTTTCACGGGGGCGGGAGTTCTGATGGTCACCTTACTCTGAATCTTGCTCTTAGAAACACAATTGTGGAATCATTGGAATTCGTATGCTCAATTTTCATGGATTTTGTTTATCCTTTCATCCATTAATTCAAATTCACAACGAGTCTTTAGTAAAAGTATTGATATAAAAAGTAATTCCACGAAATGTTGTACCCATTAACCTAATTAAAAATAGGATTTTACGAATATTGACTCAACGAAATTTAATCCACAATAAAGGAATTTAAAATCTTAAAGTCAGATATATCTTTTATCATCAAGCAATTAACAAAATATCTGCATTTGTAATCGTAGTTAGGGGCGGTAGATATGAGTAGTCCTACATATGTACCCCAGGAATTATCATCATGATTCAATAATCATGTTGTTGCAACGGTTTCCCATCAATGAGGCTTGTTTCAGCCATCTGTCTTCATATTGATATAACAATTTTATTGGATGATAACCCACTCTCTCCACTACAATGTAATCTAACAATGATATCAACTGCTATTTTGCATAAACTAAGTGCATGAACGTTGCATTTTATCAATATCATGATTTGATGGGGGCTTTTCTTTATTCGTGTGGTAAAAAGACTCACATCAAATTTTGATAATGAATAAATGCAACGCTCATGCAGTTTATTTATTCATAATATTATTTAAAAGCAAATACAATTACAGTTACCCATGTGGAAGCATCCTCAGGTAGGGTAGATTCAGGTTTGTTCAAATCATGATCCCTGGGGGTAGGGTGGGGCCACAATAGGAGGGGGGGGGTCGAATGTTTACTTAGAAACATATAGAAAAAAATCTTTTAAAATCTTCTTCTCAGAAACTGATCGGCCAGAAAAGCTATTACTCGTATGGAAGCATCCTCAGGTAGGATAGATTCAAGTTTGTTCAAAACATGATCCCCAGGGGTTGGATGGGGCCACATTGGGAGGGGGTCGAATTTTTACATAGGAATATATAGAGAAAAAATCTTTAAAAATCTTCTCAGAAACTGATCGGTCAGAAAAGCTATTACTCGTGTGGAAGCATCCTCAGGTAGGATAGATTCAAGTTTGTTCAAATCATTATCCCCAGGGGTTGGATGGGGCCACAATGGGAGGGGGTCGAATTCTTACATAGGAATATATAGAGAAAAAATCTTCTTCTCAAAAACCATTTGGCCATAAAAGCTGAAACTTGTGTGAAAGCATCCTCAGTTAGGGTAGAATCAAGTTTTATAAAATCGGGTATGGTGGGGCCAAAATTGGGGTCAAATTTTTACAAAGGAATATATATTTGGAGAAAAAATCTTATAAAATCTTATTCTCAGAAACAAATTGGCCAGAAAAGCTGTTACCCATGTGGAAGCATCCTGAGGTAGGGTGGATTGCAGTTTGTTCAAATCATGAGACCCGGGTAGGACGGGGTCACAATAGGGGGGCAATTTTTACATAGGGAAAATGTTTTAAAAATCATCTGCTAAAACACAATTTGCCTAGAAAAGCTCTAACTTTAGTCAGTTCAGATAGTGAAGATTAAAATTTGTCAAGATCATAATGTTCAAGAGTAGGGTTGGACCACATGAAGGGGGGGGGGGGGTGTTCCAATTTTACAAGGGAAAACATTTAAATTATTCACAAAAGCTCAAATGTTATTATGAATGGTTTTACTTATATGCAAGCATTTTGACATATTGTTGATTCTATAAAATTGTTTAGACTCTAGCCCCTAGACAATTCTTGGGCCTCACATAGGGTTCAAAGTTTGATGTAGGTTTATAATCCATTCATATATAAACAGTTGTTTAAGTCTGATCATCTTCTCGAGAACTGCAATTCTCTATATGAGATATGACTGTAAAATCATTCTGTTACAAAGGGGCTCAATGATACACATAAGAATGTGCAGGCAAATTTTTTGTATATGACTCCATAAAGCTGATAATATTATGTTTATTGTTGCTCTGGTGAGCAATGTGACCCATGAGCCTCTTCTTTTTATTCCAGCCGTTGGAATATTTGTTCGATGGGGAAAAAAAAGATTGCCCAGGAAACAGCACAAAACTCATATATTCAGGTAAACACCTTGACTGCATAGTAGTACTAGCGGACGCAGACAGAGTCATTTTCAAAAGATAACGGGTGTTTTGCGAAACAGAAGTCTACGTCGCACGAAAAAAACTTTACACATAAAATTCTTCTCTCGTTTTTTGAACAACATTAATTTCAAAAGACAATCTAAAAACATTTTACAGATAAGATTCGTTTTATGGAAAACTTTATTTTTTCTGTTTTGGCTGAGGAATCAGACAATAAAATACAGCTACATTAGATTTTTTTAGCGTAGAGTACAATTAAGAAATTAGTGCTCTACTTTTTTTTTTATTAAAAACAAACATAACTCTTTTGCATGTTAATATATTTATCTTCTATGTCGACATATTTTTATTGAAAAATAACTTGAACACAAGGGGCAGAAATATGCCACCATACAATAGCCCCAAAGTATATATAAATATTTTTAAAAAACCAAAATAATGGTCATGTTGAATATTAATATTATAGCAATGATATGATTATGCAAAAAAAAAAAACAAAACACTTATTGTATAAACAAAATATACATCACCCCGAGAAATGTTTTGAATTTACTTTCAATGCTTTAAGGGTGATGTTCGATCATCTTGTCCATATGTGGACCAAAAAATATAACAATTTATAACTAACTTGCTTATGCCACAATCTGGTCAACATTGTCATTATAAGTTAAAAACGCAATATATATGATGTTTTACATGTTGCTTTGTGTGCAAATTTTACACACAAATACAAAACAATGTGTGTTTCGACCAATTAGAACTTCGCAACTTCCGATTAAAATTGAAGACTTAAGATATGAAAGGAGGTCATTAGTGTCCACTCTACAACCATTTGTTGAGAAAAAGTTCGAACCTTACACTTTTAAGTTGTAACTTTGCCGCAAAGTTAATGCATGATAACGAAAAAACATAAAATATTCCTTTGAAGTTTTAAAACACTTTTCCCATACGTTGAAACCTGGCAAGACACCTCGTCATACACCCACTTGGTAAATTATATCTTAACTAGATGTCACTTGTTATATATTTCATGTCTCCTTAATACCTCCAAATTGCATCATTTTTAGAACTTCAATGTCTTTTATTTTATACAGTTGGTCTGTGTTTCAATTTTTTTTTGTCATAGACTAATTAAGGTCTGATGGAAATCAAACCGAACTTAATCAAGAAAAAAACATAGAATGAAGACCCACTATTTATAAAAATTATCATAATTTTGAATTTGAACAATTGAGTGTTTTAGGAAAATAAGTCCGATAATCTTAGTCTGAGTCGCGTGAAACACTTGATAACCCATTTGTGTTGTTATTAAATGGTCCAGACCTAAGGAATTCGTTTTATAACTAGGCTGGAACAGGCAGTACCACGGAGATCTTGTGGCTGGACATTATGCTTATAGAGCTGCTTCTCAGTACATACAAGTATGCTTAGATTAGCACCCTGAAATCTTGTATGCAGGTAATAATCCTGACAGCGAAGAAACTTTTTTTTCTGTGAATGCAGTCCTCAGCCTGCCCACCGTATGAATGTCTTAAATACCTAACATGTGTTGTTTGTACTGAATAACTAATAAATTATTAAAAGTAAATTTTTGTCATGCTATACCTGAATATGAACCTTTTGACAAATTTTTATTTACTAATTTTCTATTTCATACAATGTTTTGTAAACATTACTAGGGAGCTTTTAAAAATGCCTTAATTTTGCTAGTCTTATTTGTTTGGAAGGTCGAACAAAATTCAAGGCGGAAAGGATCTTAGCCGAGATCATGGCCGATCTAGGATCTTTTCCTTACATTCCATAATAATTCAAAAAGTAACTTGCTCTGCATACAAAGATCAGTATTAAAGTTCTTTTTTTGAAAGTATACTGACTGACATTATAAATGCAACACACCTTTCCCCTATTTTCAGTTTTCCTAGTATATATCTAAAACTTTAATCGCAAACACATCCCACCATCCATCGTGTTGATTTTTAAAACTTTCCAGCGCTCATTGTTTGCACGCTGTGAGAAGCATTGCACAAAATTTTAGGGCTCTATTCAAAAATGTAATGATATAACGAAAGTTTAGTCGTAAAACAACTTCATTGCTACTAGCATTTACACCACTAACACAAGAAATCTGGGAAAAAAAACACGCGTTTGAACAATGAAATGGGAAATAAAGCAATAGGTATGCTGCAGGCAGGCGTTAGTCATCGGGGGTAGCAAGAAGTTTTAATCTTCACCACTGTACAATAAGCCGGTTGCTGTGGTCCTTTTTTCAGACACAATCAATAAATGATCGTCCAAGATCTGGTCAACCGTTTGTGACAACATCAATTCAACAAGCGTACATACGCCAACACCGTTCGCGAGAATGCTTAACGACCACTGCGACCACGAGGGTGCTAATAACTGGACGCCATGGTATGCCTATTCATACTATAACGTTGTCTAGAATATTGAAACACCATGGGACCCACTGCAGAAAACCATACAATGGGCTACAACGTAAGTCACATCACCGACGTTACAGATTTCAATGGGTAGACAAAAGCTAAAAAATACGTTAGAATTGTACACCTGTCGTGTTTTCCGATGAGTCTATATTTAATGTTAGCAATGCAGAGGAAAGATACACCCTTGAAATTTCACCAAAACGTAAACCAGGATAGAGTTTATTTCTAGTCCATAGCATGATTAGATCTTTCCTGGTAAGCTGACCAACTTGCCTTCCTACAGGGACCAGGAGCAACCGCAAACTTATCGCAACGTCACTTTAACGCTTCTTATTGCTCCTTTGTTTTAAACACTGTACAAACGAACGGAAATTAGAATTATTCTTCATTTCCCATTTTATTTTCATTTCAAGATGCCAGCATTTACTTATTCTCTACATTCTTATTTTATTTGTGTGTGAAAAAATTGAATTATTTCTACCCGAAAGTCAGTTTACTGTGAAACGTTTCCTACAGCCATTCTGTACATATACTAGAACTGTTGACATCAGTTAGTGTGTAAAAAGTACTTGATAATTAGTCTCTTGTTTTAATTATAGTTAAACAATAAGTGAAAAAGACAATAAACTGAAACTCTTTATCCCTTTCCATCGTATAGTTTTTGTTTAAGCAATTGCGTGGCGTGAATAGGCCTTCTTCCGAGATTTCCAACAATTTAATGTATATTCGCTGCGCCGCCTTGACGTCAAAATTCAACACACCGTCTTTGTCTTAGTTTATAAAAATATATGTAGGTATGACGGCAATTGCAGCGAGGTACATGTATATCCTGGGTACAGACATACACCTCTTGGTGGCAAATCTTTGAAGTGAGCCTTACCAAAATTAAATCCATATAAATATTCTGAAATGAGCACTACTGGTAAGCCAAAAATCCGCAATCAGCAAACAGCTTGAAGGACGCCTGACGTCCTGGAGTAGCAGCCATGACGGTTTGTCGGAAAGCGTTGGTTCCTGAAATGAAATCGAAAAGCAGGAGCACAGAAAAACCAATACGATATAATATATAGATATAACATTTACAAGTTAATAATTAAGCACAAATGGCTCCAAATTGCTTGATTAAAAAATTGGTATGTATTTTTAAATCAGGGTGTGGAGAGAGGGTGAATTGCCTCTGGAAAATTGGAAGACGTCATATATGGTATGACTAATAACCAGACCCGATGAAGATGCGGAGTAGTGATAATAAGTGAAACCCCTGAGAACCTGAGGTGTCAAATCTATAGCGCGTTGATGGAAAAAGTGGAATTCCACTTCAATAAAATTATACTGCAGGGCAACGTGAAGCCAATGGGAAATTTTTTTGCCAAGTAAAAGCAGTGTGTGGAGCTTTAGCATGTCCACCATATCACAACGACAGATACCTAACGTGTGTTGTTTGTACCAAATAAGATTAATAAATCATTACCAGTATATACTGTGAATAATATTATGCCTATAATGGTAAAAAAAAGAACTAGATTGCTCAAATCTTGACTGGTATGTAAACCGTTAGGCAAATTTTAATCTTTGAAATTAGCATAACTTATTGAAAAATTCGCATTCTTCCTATGATGTCCTGTTCTGTTTAAGAAAAAGGTTGAGTTGTTTGGAGAGATTTAAGGATTTAAATGATAAACAAGCTAATATTACTATATTGCTTACTACAAAAAATATTTGTTTACATATACGTGTCAAGTAAAGATTAAAGAAAAGAAAAGAAAAGTCAAAGAGCCAATTTTATATAATTCTTATTTTAAACTGATTCTAATTAACATACACCAAAATTAAAAACTTTTAAAAAAAATAATAATTTTTTTGTGCGACACTGAAAAGTTTTTTAACATAACATAAACTATTCAAATCTCGGTTTTAGCCTTTGTATTGTAGATGTTAACTGTTTCTTATCCTTCTTTTTTCTGGTGGCCTACGTACAGCGTCTTCGTTCATTTTTATTACCTGTTGCTATTCATGCTGCAACTCAAGATTGTCATCAAGCATTTTTCCTTTTCGTTGTTACTATGCTGCGCCATGTTGTTTTTAAACGTTATGTTTCCTTTTTTCTTCTTATGGCCATGTACGCGCAACCATACTAAAAATTTTCCTTAAATGAATACATTTGTTCCATGCATATTCACAAAGTAAACATGTTCAATGGACGGTTATGCTCAATTAACTTCATAACCTGTTGTTTTTAATGGTCTTTGTTTTATTAAATAAGCTTTAAGGAAGATATAAAGTAAGATTTCTTAATTGGCTCGAAACACTGCGCTTTACTCAAAACAAAAATTATTGATTTTATGGGAGGGTGGGGGGGGGGGGGAATTCTGACATTTATCACAAAAAGCTTCAATAGCAACCCAAACTGTAAAGAGTGTAAAGAGCCCGAGCATTTTCCTGGAAATTCCAAATAACTCTTTTTGAGCCCCAACGATATTTAATCGCTTTTAATGGAAAGGAGAATGTGCTATCTATTTTTTTTTTCGTTGTGACATCAATTTATATGGCATAAGTCATAAATATGCTGAACATGTCTTCCAATACGCAAAGGCAATGCGTTGTAGTGATTTTGACCTTTGAAAGGATTGCTTTAACCGAAAGCACAAAACACCTCTCGATCATAATTTAGAATGTTTAAGAATATGTGACTGAATCAATCTATGACTCAATTCAACAGTTGTGAAGTTTTAAACAATTTCTATTAGTCTTTGGTTCACCATATCTGTTTGTGAACTTTGTTTACTATATATTCCTTATTTTACGCGAGTACTTAATTCCGCGGTCCCGCCGTTTTGTATCAAATCGCGAGAATATAAAATTGGGAACGCGGACCTTTTATTGCTAGCGCTCTCGAGCGCTAGCAACTACGTTAGTCTTTTTCACTGGAATACGCATGCTCGACTCCATAGTAGGGGATTCTGGGAATATTGTACTACTGTAGATAAACTATACCATGTGAATTTCGTTTTACCATCTTCACATGAAGTTTTGTGTTTTATTGTAAATGTCAAAAAGTAACAGTAGCTTAGGTCTTATATAATGCAGAGTTATTTTAAATATTATAATGAATAGCTAATAGCTTTATCTTAACTACCTTCAAGCTCGGAAAACAACCTCGGATATATTTTCCGAGCTTGCCGGAAAGGCCCGAGAAGATACGATTGCTACAAAACAGTACCAATGGTTCTTGAAAATTTTCACCTCGAAATTGAAATTACAGTAGATACATAATGATTGAGGCACAGCCAATGAGCTATGCCATTGCCGATGTGAAGCCCACTCTAGATTCACAACTCTAAATTGAGACCCCACTCCAGCACAATTCCAGTACACCACTGTGCCTTCCTATTGTTAATTAATCGATTCAGAAATTTAAACCAATGTTTTAGAAATCTGCTTCTGTGTTTTATGATGGCTACAACGCTAGCTCACCAATCTTTTTAAAAGATAAGCTTGTTCTAATTATTATAGAACTCTCAACCCTTAGAAAATAAAAACGAGATTCTAAATTCCACCAGGGGATGCTTATTGCGATTTTACGCGGATATTTATTCTTCGCATTTGATTAGTAATCTGCCGTATGCCACCTTAACTTTTGCATGTTTATATTAAGGGAGATCACCCTGTCATTGTTGGCGATCTCCAAATTTATTCAGGTGTTTTTTTTTACTCACAAGGGAGATCCCACAGTACCTGTTCAATCAGTAATTTTAATAAGTTTAAGTGTTGTCTTCGTCTGGGATCTCCCTGTTTTTAATGTAGTTTAGTATTTGTTAATAATAAAAGCTTTGATTCGTCATTAAGAAATGACAATATTTCGTCAATGACTATTTAGTTGTTTTTTTTTTTTTAAGGAAAAGAATTAACAAGCTGCAGTTCATAAATGGAGGAACGAAAAATGGAAATTATTGATTTGACAGTTTTTACTGGTAATCTTTAAGATTAATGGATGGGCACAAATCAAAGCAACGTGTCCAGCTTTTGTTTTTAGGTCAAATCTATAAATAGTGGCCATGTGTTCTTGCCAGACCATCACATAATTGGCGCTGATTTCTTCCGGAATTCTTGACATTGTTAAATATTTTCATTGCACCTTTAATGGTAGATAGTTAGTTTATCTTTTAAAAAAAAATAAAATAAGTTAATGTATTAAATGTTTATCTGAAGCTGGTGGAATTTTCATTATATGGGGACGAATAGTTTGCCCAAGAAATACCACTGAAATATAGTTTACTCAGGTACATATTAAAATATAATTTAAAAATGCAGACATATTTTTAGTAATTTAATGGCAATTAAATAGTCTGAATGCATGATGATTATGTTCCCCAAGTTTCATTACACTCTTTGCTTCGAAAAGATATAATATGATACGGTAGATAAACTTGTGAATATACATATAAATGCACATACATGCTTAATTTTAAACATATTTTGTAAGAAAAATAGAAGTGTATAAAGATTTATGTAATTTGAGTCAACCTTTTTGCATGTTGCATTCATTTCAACTAGGCAACAAACGTGTGATGTTTACTTTCTCCGTGTTATTTATAAACACTGCATATAATTTCTTAATATCTGTTCCTTTCAAATACGATTAAGGAGGCCGACTTTAGTTTGCATTGCGCATGTTTTTGCGCATTCTAATATAATACAGTTGATTTATGCTTCTAAGAATTTTTTTCGATATCATTTATAAAATTGAACACAATAAACAAAATACAGATAAAAATATTTAGATTTTTTAAGGAAATTTTTATTTTTAAAACGATTTTTACGTTGTACGGTAGGGGAGCGTTGCCATTGCGCTTTTATGACGTTATGATAAAATGAAGCTTTGTAGGAGTACGTTATAAGAAATAACATAAAAGAAAAAGTAAAAATTGTACGCTGTTGAAATTTTATATACAGAATGATGCTATCCTCGATGACATTTTCCTCATTTTTTGAATGAATCCATTATACCAATCATCATTCGTGATGATCCAAATATATAGCAAAATTTGGTGCATTTTAATATTTTGAGATGGCCCCCACTAAAAACCAGACGGTAGAATTTTGTGTTTTTTACATATAAGGTAGGAAATGATATTACTAATCATATATAACACTTTGAGAAAAAAAGCTATTGTAGTATTTTTTTAAACTGCTTTGATGTGCGGAAAATGACAGTTTCCTATATATTCCTATAGTAAATGTACCTCTATTTTGAGATGGTCCCTAAAAAGAACCAGACGGTCGATTTTCATGAACCTTCGCAAATGAACTAGAGTTGGTTTAAATTACATATGGTTAAAAAAAAAGAGTTTTGCTATTGTAATTTTTCCACAAAAAAACCCAAATCGGCCTCCTTAATTTATTCAGGAGATGAGTTATTTTATTCAGTGTTTTACGGCGTGAAGAGTTAAATTCATTATATTGAGAGGATGAAAAGCTTCAAATTTTAAACGGTTGCTTGGCCTTCACAAGACTAAGAGATAAAACAAAGAAATCGTTAATTATATTCATTTTCGATTATCTTCACTCGCATCTTGAACTTTAATAACTTATTGCATCACATGCATTAAAAACAATTCATTGAAGTAAGTAAATCGTTTAAATAATCATTTCTTTTACGTTAAAGATCTGTTATCACAGTGTTTGCTGGAGGTTCTTGACATGGACACACAGGGGCTGTCGCCGAACGTGTGTGTGTGTCTAACACGTGATCTAGACTTAACTACAAGGTTACCTTAGATGCTGCATTCATGTATGGATCAGAATACGACTCCAATGAGTTTGGTCATGCCAATGGTGACGACCTGATTGTTGTCGTAGCACGGTACAATCTAGTGTTCTGATGATTTCTGGTAAATCATCTTGCTACGATGGCTGGGCAGTACCATGGCTACCTCATCGTAGGAAGGTTTGCTGCTAGCGCTGCAATCGAGTTTATTTGTTTAGATGAGCATCTTGAAACTTTGTGTCAACATAATGAAGATGGAAAAATGTTTTGACCTGTAAAAGTAGTGTGTCGGTCATTGGCCTGTCCACCTTATCACAAAGGCAGATAACGTACTTGTGTTGTCTGTACAAAACATTTAAATTGTGTCGTTTGTCCTTCAAGCGCATTGTCGTTAGATAAATCTGTTTAAATCAAGACAGGTGAACAATCAGGGATGTACTTTATCAGATGATACACTTACAGTCTTTCTCTTGTGTTATTTTTCCATTAAAGAATGAAATGAAAGTGCTGGTGAAAAATCAACATATCAGGGCTGGGTTTCACAAAACTATCGTAAGATTTATCATAAGACATATCTTAAGACTGTCTTAAGATCTGACTTATGACAATCATAAGATATGTCAGTTCCGTTTCACAAAACTATCTAAAGTGTTAGAAATCTTAAGACAGTTCTTAAGACAAACTTCATTCTTGAATATACCCCCCAAAAATTGTTATTTGTACCAAAAATACTTACTTGCGCGAAGGCTGTTTTCATTTTGCTTATATTTTATATTTTAGCTTTTTATGCTCTGAAACCTGCATCAACTGAATATCTTTTACGGGGGGAGGGGGTATTGCTAAACTGAGCTGTCTAAAGTATGATAAAATTTGGTTAATAAAAAATTGATATAAAACTATTTATTAATAAAATTGTAATATAACTTACGGAATAAAAGGTATTTTATAAAGTTTATTGCAGTCCTAGAAATATTTTAATTGATTCACCGCTGCATTTGCGCCTTTACAAACAATAGATGTTGTTTGAATGCACGCAGTTGTGACTGTAAAGCGGGAACGGACATAAAAGTGGACTCAGAAACATCCATATGAAAATGTCTACGATGTGTGGTGTCCAATTTAACAGACGCAGTTGAAAAGTTTCAATGCAGAATGTCTCTGTTGCAAATGCTCTGAAGACGAAGACAGAAGACATGAAAAAGAAAGCATCAGGAATTGAGATGAGAGGGGTGCACTGAAGTCTTAAACTCGAACACGGTCGAAAAAGCGTTAATATCATCTACAAATAAATTATTAGTTTTTGTATTTCTGTCCAAGGGTTATTGTAAAAAGTCCAAAATGGAAAATTTTTTAAAATGTTGATCATCTGGCTAAAACTTTGATTATATCAACGTTACTTTTTTCATAGCCCTATCACCCTTAATATTTGGAGTAGTGCAGTATATATTGCAATCATTAATAAATGCTGTCTTTAAAATCTAGTACCACTTTAACATTTTACCCGATTAATGTCTAAAAATAAATTATTTTTAAATGTTAACTGTTACGTATGTTTATTTTGATTAAAAACACAGTACTAAAGAAATTTTTAACGTTGCACCAACGGCAGCATGAAAATAAAAGTGTGGAAAGTCGCGCGCACTCGAATTATACTCGGCCTTTGGTTGTGAACCAAAATATAGGCTCTCGCCATGTTAAAGTTGGACTTAAGACATGTATTTGGTTGTCTTAATATTATGACAGATCTTAAGATCATCATAAGATATGACAGTTTTGTGAAACAGCTATGGTGAGATCTTATGACAAAATTTGGTCTTAAGATAGATCTTAGTCATAAGATACTTTTGTGAAACGGGCCCCTGGCTTCTTCGTTAAAAGCATAAACTTTATTAAATAACAGAAAATAAAATTACACAATATTTTACAGATAAGTGTATATACTACAATATGCTCGATATGTCAGATACTGATTTGTTTTAATGTTGGTCAAAGTATATACAACAATAATTACCTTAAGTAGTGGCTTTCGTGTCCCGTTCATTTTTTACACAGTGTGAGAAATTTCCGGTTATAGTTTTGGACACGTCAATGATCATTTAAGACGATATGTATTTGATTTAAGGTATTGTACAAGTATGGTTCGGTGGCTTCGGTACAAATATATTGCTAATGTTTTCACCTGAGCTGAAAGCTCAAGTGAGCTTTTGTCTGTTGTCTGTCTGTCTGTCCGTCTGTCTGTCTGCACGTCTGTCTGTATGTCTGTAAACTTTTCTCATTTTCAACATCTTCTCCAGAACTACTAGGCCAATTTCAACCAAACTTGGCACAAAGCGCCCTTAGCCAAAGGGGATTCAAAGTTGTGAACATTAAGGACCACGCCCTCTCTCAAGGGGAAATAATTAGGAATTATTGAAATTTTTTGAGAAATTTTAAAAAAAACTTCTTCTCAAGAACCATTTGTCCAGGAAAGCTGAAACTTGTGTGAAAGCATCCTGAGGTAGGGTAGAATAAAAGTTGTGAAAATTATGACCCCCGGGGGTAGGGTGGGGCCACAATTGGGGGTCTGATTTTTTACATAGGAATGTATAGAGTAAATCTTTAAATATCTTCTTCTCAGAAACTAATCAGCCAGGAAAGCTAAAACTTGACCCTCGGTGGTAGGGTGGGGCCACAATGGGATGTCGAATTTTTACATAGGAATATATAGAGTATTTCTTTAAAAATCTTCTTCTCAGAAACTTATCAGCCAGGAAAGCTGAAACTTGGATGGAAGCATCCTCAGGTGGTGTAGATTCAAAGTTGTGAAAATCATGACCCCCGGGGATAGGATGGGGCCACAATACATAGGAATATATAGAGTAAATCTTTAAAAATCTTCTTCTCAGAAACTAATCAGCCAGGAAAGCTGGAACTTGTGTGGAAGCATCTTCAGGTAGTGTAGATTCAAAGTTGTGAAAATCTTAACCCCCGGGGGTAGGGTGGGGCCACAATGGGGGAATCGATTTTTTAACATAGGAATATATAGAGTAAATCTTTCAAAACTTCTTCTCATAAACTAATCAGCCAGGAAAGCTGAAACTTGTATGAAAGCATCCTCAGGTAGTGTCAATTCAAATTGTGAAAATCAAGACCCCCGAGGTAGGGTGGGGCCACAATGGGGGTCCAATTTTTACATGGGAATATATAGAGTAAATCTTTTAAAATCTTCTCAGAAATTAATCAGCCAAGAAAGCTGAAATTTTGGTGGAAGTATCCTCAGATAGGGTAGATTCCATTTTGTGCAAATCATGACCCCCGGGGGTAGGATGGGGCCAAAAAAGGGAGTCTTTTTTACATAGGAATATATAGAGTAAATCTTTAAAAATCTTCTTCTCAGAAACTAATCAGCCAGGAAAGCTGAAACTTATGTGGAAGCATCCTCAGGTAGTGTAGATTCAAAGTTGTGAAAATCATGATCCCCGGAGGTAGGGTGGGGCCACAATCGATTTTTTACGTAGGATTTACATTCACAAAAACTGAAATGTTGTAAAATATGGTTTTACTTACACGCAAGCGTTTTGACATATTGCTGATCCTTTAAAATTGTTTAGACTTTGGCGCCTGGACGATTCTTGGGCCTCACAAGGGACTCAGCGTTTGATGTAAGTTTATATCCCATTTATAAACAACTGTTTAGGATCTTTTAGGATCTTTTGGAGAACTGCAATGCTCAATATGTGATATGATTATAAAAGCATCCTGTTTTAAAAGGGACTTGATTATAAACATAAGAATATCCAGGGGTGAAAATGGATTTTTATTTATACAGGATCTACATGTATTATACTACATTGTCCAGATAGTTTGTATTAAGACTCCATTAAGCTGATTTTATCATTGTACCTATTGTTCCTCAGGTAAGCGATGTGGTCCATGTGCCTTTTGTGTTACTTAAGTGATTTACAATAATAACATTGTTACTTACATTTAAATTTTGAATTTTTTTTTCTTTTGTTGGAAAATTAACCTGTATTTCATAGGACAGTCTAACACCAGCATCAATATATCGAACCACTGTAAAAAGATGAATTAAATTAAAATCATGATATTCAGCCCAAATTTTAAAATAGAACTGTGACATTAATATTCATTCTGCTTATTTGAAAAGAAAATATTGATAACTGCCATAAGAAAACAATAGTCAAACGGAAGGATCTCCAGTTGAGATAAAGACCCCCTAAACGGCATCTTCATAATCATATAACAAATGTCGCATTGTTCTTTTAACGAATGGAACAAATGATGATAAACTTTTTTTAAATGTTAAAATTGAAAATTTTTAAAATTCGGAAATTTGGAATTTTGATATTGTCCATATATATTCCTGTATTGACAAGATGTGAGCTAAAATTAATTTCAACTATTTTAATAAACCCTTATGATGTCAGGTTTTAGACTTTTCCCTAATTTGTCTCCAAGTCTCTCAATCTTTTCCTAATTTCTTGATCAGGAAGTACTACGAATATTTGAAAATGCCGAAAACGTTTAAGGTTCCAGCTTGTTTTAATATTTGATTTAATTTCATTTGAAAGTCGCATTTTTAACATAATATTTTAACATTTATGTAACATAATCTAAGGGTTCACTGAATGTAAATACCCATTTGCATGTATTAGCCAGATAAGCTTTATACATATAGATTTTGAAATTGTAAAGAAACCCTACATGCATATAATATAAAATACACCAGGGTGATGTAAAATTTGCATATCGTGCATGTGAGAAAATGGGCGAATATAAATGGCTTTTTGGGGAAAAAATAAATGAAAACGATTTCTAATGTTTGTGCCACTGTTAATTTTGCTATTTGTTCACATCAACTGTTAATCTAATTTTTAAACTGTAGACTACGTTTTTCACTTTTAAGCTAATTGTTAGACCATAATTAATCACCTAATGGTGTACGGACTTTTCCGTTTTTCCCGATTACGACAAAGAGCACAAGGCGGGTGTGACCGGTCAGCAGAGAATGCTCACTCCTCTATGGCACCTGATCCCGCCTCTATTTTTTTTAAAGAGGTCCGTGTTCTCTCTGCTCCTGTTTTGTAATTTTCCTTCGATTTTTTTTAATTTGAACACTGTTCGTTATCACCACATGTCAATTTTAAGCTCCATTTTAATGTTTTGTGTAATCTTACTCCTAATCTGTTAATGTACTTGTTAGCAATGAATTCAAATATAGAAAATCTGTAAGTGAATCAGAAAAAATATGACAATTTTTCTTACATTTTCTTTTGTGAGAAAGAAAAGTTATTTTGTAACACAAGATTTGGAAAGATATTTTTACAAGAAGAGGAATAGCAAAGACATAGCCTGTTTTCCAACCCCTTTTGAATATATTAAATAAAAACATGCTTAAACTTAAGATAGTTGCACACATAGTACCCAGTCCCAGTAAAAAGAAGGTGCAAAATTTGTGTTTACATGTTTGTAAACAAAAAAAGTCCACGCAGTGTGTAAATTAACATATGAAAATAGGCTTTAATTAAGTTTATGCAAGTGCTTACTTACCCTGTGATTTCAAACATGGTATGGGTGTTTATTTACTTGACCTTTTTTGGATTGGTGGATACATATGTTATCGAAAATGCATGCAATTTCCGGATCAGTGGTTATACTATAGAGAATAATAATATAGTAGATTTATCACATAAGTATTTTTAAAAAATAGTTTTTAATAATTTTGAAATAGGAATTTGCTGATAAAAATCACATCACCAATATGATAATCTAAGTGTCATTTATCTATAATACTCGTTAGCATTGCATATTTAGACTAGAATGAGCGTATCCTTGGTTATTTTTGGTTATAAAAAAAAATCCTCAATATTTTCCCAAATCTTTTTGATGTTGTTTTATATGGGATTAAACTTTTGACATTTCTAATAACAAAAATGGTCGGTATGATTAGTTGTTTTCAATATGTATGTACACTTTCTGTAAACGCCTGAGTCGTGTGAAAATTTAAACAACGAAACATATGTTGGACATAACAATGGCGGTTTGGGTTTTTCTCGTGCATTTGTTTTTGCAAGTTATTGCAGAGAAAAGGATTTTACTGAACGATCCAGCTTTACTTCAGTCTCAGATTCATGCGCTCGAGAGAAGGATGGAGGATGTGATGACTAAAAACTCTGATCTGTCGGCCAAATACACTGATCTCTCTGTCAAGTACAATATGTTGTTGACCAAAACCAACGGTATGAATATATTCATACTTGCACTTGTTGATGTAGTTTAGTAGCAAAGATGCAATTCGATCTTTTAAAAAATAGAATTGAGACGGCAATTAATTTTCCTAATTTTAATTACCAAGTATGTGAATTTATAATTAAATTGAAATTGTCACATTTTTTTCATAATTCATAACACATCTGAATTTTTAAACCTAATCTTTAATGATTTACCATTACGGATATATAAAATTTTTAAGATGTGAAAAATGTATATAGGAAACAATAGGGAAAAAATGGTTCACATACATTTGATTGATGATGACTATTCCGTTTCCTTACTTCAAGGCACTGCGTTTGTGCAATGTTTTATAAAACCGTGTATATTTAATATATTCACTCCTTATTTAAAGCTGGTGGAATGTTCGTAAGATGGGGACGGAGAGATTGTCCTGGAAACAACACAGAACTTGTTTATTCAGGTAAATATGCGTCGAACTGGTTGATCTTTTTTGTTGTATTTTAAAAGTGGCAAGAAATCATTAAGCCGACATGAATTCATAAAAATCATTTAGTCGCCATATACATCACCCCTGCGAATGTTATGTCATTTAAATTTAGACCACGTGGTTTTATTTGACCCTTTCAGTTTCGCCGTAAAAATCGTGCCTCGTGTTTATAGTCCATTTCCTAATGTTTAGGTACTTGTAGTAAATTATAAAATCTAGATATTTATTGATTTTAAACCTTATCTTCATTAATTGGTGGATAAAATGAGTTATAGAAATAAATGTGACAATAGAAAATATAGGTTTTTTTGTTGTTGCAACAATTAACATGATTAGTGGCGATCCCTCCTACGGATTAATTTTCAATCCGCGCCAGACCTAGTAATAGCATCAATAGTGAAACAGACTATACTATTTTATGCAGAATGTTCCTTGAAAATGCCTCGATATACTAAGTTTTTATACAAAACAGACAACCAGCATGGTATTGCGCACCAAAAGCATCAAACATGGCTATGATTTTATCAAGCAACCCAATGTTTATATTTTCAACCACGTGTAGAGTGGTTGAACACGAACGATAACTCTCTGCTCTGAATATCATCGTTTAGTTTAAATAACCGCTAGATGATAAAATAAGACATGTATCTTAAAAGATTTACATGTTTTAACATAAATCAAAGTAGGATATGATATGAAAAACGACCAGTACTTAGTATTTTGAGAATATTATCCGAACACTTATACTTCCGCTGGAATTTTCACAGGAACTAAACAAATTTCGGGGAAGTCTCGTGAACTTTCATTCGAGCACCTCTGGATTTATTACATACTTAGCAACGATAAAGAAAACATTCCGAACACATTCGCAGGGGTGTACTTGTATGTTGTGGTCGCTCCTCAACTGCTACTTGAATATGTATACCTATGGAACGCCATAGCTGCCTAATGTGGTTATTTCATGAGAATTATGTGAAGATGCATGGTGCTTAATTATGTGAGGATGGTGCTTTATTATGTTATGCTGTGGTTATTTCATGTGAAGATGGTGCTTTGTTATGTGAAGGTGGTCACTCGGAACTCCTCATAATTTTGAAGACAGAGTTTAACAGCTATAATCTCGCAATTTTGGAAGAAATCATATAGTCGATGGAATTAAAATAATTTTAATACACCATTGCTAGTTCTTTTTTTCTGGCTTAATAAGTACATGTATGTAAACGAACAAGATGAGCTGTGTAAGACTTGACCTCAACCGAACGAATTAATTGACTATAAACTATAAAATGGCGGAATAGACAAACACGATGAATAGAAAATTACGATATCTTGTCAGTATTTCTTAACATTTTACCTTTGTCTTTACCACCCATTAAAGGCCCTTTCTTTGAGACTTTATTAAATTATCTAATTATCAGAGTCTAATCTCTGTCTAATTATAATAGATTTCCCCCTCTGCATTTCCCTCACTTTCTCTTCAAGACGAATCCTATCCCTGATCACCTAGGGCACAAACACCGAATCAAATAACCTGTTCTTCGTTTAAACTCAAGAAATTGGTTATTTCAATATTCTCCGCTTCAAAGTTGGGGATAAAGTTACTGAGCTTAAATTCTTGTAATATCCCGTCATTAGTAGTCAATTAATACCTTCGGTTGAGGTCAAGTCGTATACAGTTCATTTCGTTTGCTTATAAACTTATTATGCTAGAAAAATAGAGTAACTTGCTATGGTGTATTAGAATGATTTTAATTACATCGCCTATTTGTGTTACACAATAAAGCACCATCTTCACACTAGATAACCACAGCATAATATAAAAAAGAACCATATTCTCATGAAATAACCACATAAGGCAGCTATGGCGTTTCATATAATTATTATTAATTTTACCGTTCGGTTGCTTTTTGATCGAGCCATTCAGGTTGCACAGATTTCTAAATACTGTAAATTCCTTATTAAACGCGAGAAATTAATATCCGCGTAAAATCACGAGAGGCACATCTCGCGGATTTTAAAATCCCGCTTTCATTTATCTGACAGATGTAAACTAAAGAAACTTTGATAAAAACCTGGTTTTCGCGATTTCATATTCTCGCGATTTGATGCAAAACGGTTG
This sequence comes from Magallana hongkongensis, assembly GCA_016163765.1. NCBI lineage: Eukaryota > Metazoa > Mollusca > Bivalvia > Ostreida > Ostreidae > Magallana > Magallana hongkongensis. The sequence goes on along the minus strand of WFKH01003881.1, from coordinate 16,535,183 downwards.
CCTGAAGAACAGTTCTTATATCATTCTATTTATAAAATTGATTAAAATATGAAACTTTTGAAAAAAAAATTGTAAAAGTCTCATCTATTCAAAGAATTGCATGACCGTTGGTATATTCTTTTTTAAAAAATTTCAAGGTATCCGTATCATCTTCATCTTGCACCGATACATGTTGTCCTGCCTTACTTCGCGTGCATATCGAACACGTGTGGCGTTCACGATGAATACAGAGTGCATAACGTCCACATCATATTGTACACCCCGTAAACGTCAATTCATTATAGGCGTGTTCGCTATAACCGTGTTTTACTGTATAGGGGTGAGTAGCGAGGAGCTAAAAGCTGAAAACCACTCGTAAATAGGCAATGTCCACTATATTTCTCTTTAATCACCGCTATCCCTACAACCCTTATACATGTAAGCCGCAGACCTCTTAACAGTTTTAAGTATTTTGCTGTAGAGGTCTCACCTGTGTGGACGTACATCTTGCCTCGCCGTGTTATACGGTCGCGATAAAATTATCAAATTTTACGCACTTTTGTCAAGCCAGAAGAATACTAACATCAAATAAACAGGTCAGTGCATTATTTACAAACAGAATATGCACATAAAATAAGAAAAAATTGCATAAAATCCAAAGACCACGAAAAGAATACTACACGTCGGCCACGAGTTTCAGGTGTGCAATCGGGTGTAACGAAATCGAAGGGTTTATATACCGGTACCTGGCCTAGATGAAGGTGCCTATTTGTGTATTATTTTTATATATATGTCATAGAGAGTAGAGCGGATAAGATAGTACCCCTGTGGCATAATACTATAATTTTCTTTTTTCATGGTCATTGATTTCTTAGGATTTGCTGGAGGTTCTTGGTCAGATCACACCGGAGCCGCTGCTGAATTCGTTTGTCTTCCACGAGACCCAGACCTCACTACAAAGTTTACTTCAAGCTCTGCATTTATGTATGGATCAGAATACGACATTCCCTCGGGTGAGTTTGGCCATGACAACGGGGACGACCTTCCCTGTAGTGTTTGTCGGAGCATTGTAGAGTCCAGCGTTTTGATGATTCCTGGTAAATCCTCCTGTTATGATGGCTGGAGCTTGCAATACCATGGGGACCTCGTGGCTGGGGCTGCAATCCATAAGGCTGCAACCCAGTACATATGTTTAGACGAGCACCCTGAAGTCTTGACTGCAGGGCAACGTAACGACAATGGGAAATTGTTTTACCCAGTAAAAGCAATATGTGGATCTTTAGCCTGTCCACCATACCACAACGACAGATACCTAACGTGTGTTGTCTGTACCAAATAAAGATGATTAAATCGTACCACGAGTACGTAGTGTAATTATAATAATTGAAATCGTGGTGCGTGTTTCTGCCTGTAATGACTAAAAAGCAAGATGGTTCAAATCTAGACTGGTATGAGAACCGTTAGAGAAATGTTGGATATCCCTTATTGACAAAGTCCAATCCTTCCAGTGGTGTCCTATAATATAAAATTATGCAAGATACATGTTGAGTTCTTAGGGGAGGTTTAAGTCTGTATTTTTTCTCTTCTATTTCTTAAGAAGACCAATTTTGATTCATAGCTCTATAGAAACTGACAGGGCTGAAATCTATATGATCCAGTTTTAACCAGTTTATCGATTGGTCGAAACCTTCAGCAACCTAAGAAAAAACTGCACGAAATAATCATGATGATGTCAGACTCAAATTCCCATATAAAACGACTTGGTTGTCTTTTATCTAACGTACTGATGAATATCAACAATAATCTAGTAAATTTTACTTACTCTTTAGGATCAATCAATTAATTTTTAAAAAAAATGTAAATATTAACAATAAAATGCTTTCTTTGGTGATTCATGCGGGTTATGAAGGTAGCGATCATTGCAGAAAAAATCTTCATAACCCGCTGACACGGGTTATCTATTTTTCTGCAATATTGCTACCCTAGTATCCCGCATGAATCACCAAAGAAAGCATTTTATTGTTTAAATAAACGTTAACTTACTTTAAAGGATAAATACAGTCAATGAATCAACTTCAGAACAATTCTTATTTACATTTGGTTGCAAACAACAAGCACAAGAATTCAAAACTGTACATATTTATTTCGATAAATAGGAATAATTTTACACATAACTATTTAGATAAACTATTTCTTGGTATTAGAGAGATCAGCATTTCTTCATCTATAACCTCGTACTTCATGTTCACTAGCTGTGTTTGCTGGGTTAAACACGACGGACTTTTTTTTACTTGGTACACTGCACACATTAGGCTTTCGCATAGTATTAAAATCTACAATTTTATTGTAATCACTTGCGTTAGTAATGATGTTATAGTTCATATACTATTTAGACATGTTATCGAGGTTGTTAATGAACTAATTGTTTGTCCAGTATGTTACCATCAACAGTCCCTCATGTTACTAAAACAACTGGATCTTCCTATTAATCAACCGTGTGTTGAATATTAAAAATTAAATTGCTCAAATATACGTAGAGTATTTGGGTTCACTTTCATCACAAGTTGTCATTGCAAGCTTTAGTATTTTTCAAAAAATTATCTTTTAAAAAAACCGTCTAAAGCCTCTGGTGTTACATGCTGGTTTGGTAACACGACAGACAATAACATCACAGACATACGCCACATATTTTGACAGAAAAAGATAATCATCGGCCTTGTATGGCGAGCAAATTTTCCCCATTTAAAATGATTTTGTAAATTATATAACCTGAATCATTATAATTTTAAATAGGTTGTAGTATTCTTAATAACTTTTTCAAGGACTTCTTCTCAATATACGGAAGCAAAGTGCATGACTCAACTGTATATTATATTCTTTCACTTTTTAAGCGCTAAGCGTACGCAGTACGCAAAGCGCTTATTGGCATTGCTTTTCGGGGATGCCACTTCCGAATAAGTGCCACCTATAATCATCTAAAATAACCTGATGACTCGATGTCTAATAATAGAATGCAGAGAAGTACTCGGCTGCGGTATCGGTGTAAAGGCAAAATATTTTTAATTATTTGCAGCAGCACACAAATTATCACAATATTTATTTTCTTTAACATCAAAAATTTGAAATAAAAGAATATTTGTCAGTGCATTTAAAAGGTCAAAGAGCATACGTAGTTTTGTAAACAGCATGTTGCAATGGGGTTTCATACATAAGTACAAGGGCTGTGATGTCGGTAAAAAGACAAAATAATTCCTAGAACAGAACTGACTATACAAGATGGATAGCATAGTGTTTTATGTATTTCAAAAGTAGTACATGTACTATGGGGGAATATGAACATAATTTAAGACTTTCAATATTTAGAATATAAATTCGATCAACAGTAAAGCATCACATAAGGAAATAAACTGCAACTTAGTGTCGGAAGAAAAAAATTGTTTCAAGTGTATGATAAAGGCATAAAAACATTTCTGTTATTTGTTTACATTGCAAATGTGGAAAGACTATATAGTGTTTTTACGCAAATTCTGAAGCTACTCCTTGCATATGACAATGATAAATTCTGTTGCATGCAATTTTACACTAGCCAGTCTTTTATTTTATATAAATGTCATGTTGTAAATTTTGAATTTACCGGGTGGCAGTAAATACAAAATTTACAACATGACAACATTTTGTATTTACTGCCACCCGGTAAATTCAAAACTTACAACATGACATAAAGTTGGATTGTTTCTTCGGTTATTGCACTAGCAGTTAACTGTTTTCTGTATTATAAAACTAGTATTAGAACTTTTGTAGGTTATTACAGAAGTAGCAGTGCTTTTGTAAAAGTTTGAACTTGTGTAGGTTATTGCAGAAGTAGTAGTGCTTTTGTAAAAGTGTTTTCTGTTTTATAAAACATACAAAAGTATGTATGCTAGTTTTTCCTGTAGTAGTAGTAGTGCTTTTGTAAAAATAATTTGTTTTTGTTTTTATAAAGCTGGCATTAGAACTTTTGTATGTTAATGCAGTAGTAGTAATAGTTCATGTAATGCTGTTTTGTAAAAATATTCTTCACATTCCTTTCACTGGTCAATGTGTAAATGTACTATTATCTCCTCTCCCCTTATAGTCATTTATTTCTCATTTTGGAAGGGATATTTGGTTTTCTCTGGGTTAATTAGAAAATGTTCTTTATTTTCCACTTAATATTACCGGTTTATAGGTATTCAACAGTTTCCCATCTGTTGACTATTTAAACAGAAATGAATACTTTAATTATTATCTACTGTATATTTTGACACTTTTAGAAAAAATAGCATAATGATCCATACAAATGTGTTATAAATGAGAACTGACTTTTCATTTCAGTTGTAATTTTACTAAATTCGCTTGTCCTTTTATTGTTATTTAATTCATGTATTCACTATCCTGTTGTTGCATATCAACACATGGTTATTGTATTTTTTAAGATTTTTTTCAAAATAGTGGAAAATCTTAAATGTTTTCAAATTACAATAAGTAGTACAAAAATGGCACTAGAGAGTGTAATTTATACTTGAAGATTGTGTTTGCCTTCATTTCATACTTTAAATGAAGTCACGTAAATGTTTCTTTTTGCATAGTTCTGTTGTAAATCAAGGCTTCATATATATAATAACGTTAAAAATTAAACCTTTTTTCTCATTAAAATTTTGAAATGTACATTCTCAAATCATACAATGTTGTTATAAGTCTTATATACTTCACCATTTTCTTTCAAAAATCATTAGGGTGTTCATATTTTCCCCTATTAAAGGGAAATTCTGTTTATTTCTATTCAAACATTTATTTCACTGAAAGAAAAATTCCTACATATTATAGAGTACATTTCTATAGTTCAGAATATATGTTTTATAGGCACTTTTCTACAGGTATTTCGTTAAAACTTGTTGAGACTCTCAGATTTTATTTTTTTTTTCCTGAAATAAAAACATAAAATGGCTTATGTGTTCCCAATTATTATTAATTTTTTTCTGATTTTAATATATGTATTCAAAAATTTTATGTAGGAGAAAGCTACACCGACACCAATATTTTGCAAAAAATCATCTTTTCTACCAACTTCTTTAATTAACGCTTTAGTCGAGTAGCTATAAGATTGTGAAACACTGATCCTAGAGATTGAATTTCGATTTAATCTGCGTTCATGATTGTAGTGGCTAGGTAGCAACAAGGTTGTTCAACGATTAGTTAGCTAGCTGATAGGTACATGTAAACATACCTAGCCTAAAATTTCATGATTAAGCATCAAATTAAAGATGGCTGTCTTAGTTACCAAGTTGCAACAAATACAAAATTTATATTATTAAATGATATTTTGTTCGTTAGATAAGTTAATATAAATTCTAACACATATATTTCTGCATGAAATTACCAAATCATTTCGGCGAAGTTATTCATCTGTTGATAATATAAAATTCAAATCAATGAACCAGAGGCTAGGCCAGCTTATCATTCAATAGACCTAGATATCTATAACCTTGCGGCTATGCACGCATCTCGGTTATTGAATGCAGTCCTGGATATTGTTTGTAGTTCAATTTATACAAAAAATGCAAAATCTTGGCTACATATATGACGTATGTAAACATTCAAATACATTCATCATGATACATGTATGATGCAAATATTTTTTGCTCATGTCGGGGCAGCTTAGCGCTTCTCAGTACTTTCAGTACTTTGATTATATTTATGGTACAAGTTATAATTTTATGGATTTGATTTGAACATATTTTATTATGCAAAATAATATATATTTACATAATAGGATTGGGCAGCAGGCAAAGCCTATTTAAGCCTTCTCCACTAGGTACAAGGTAGTCATATGTATAAAATACAAGAATTGTGGAGTTAAGTGATACAATTAAGAATACATGATTTTTTTGTGTAGCAAAGTGAACAAAAGAAAAAAAAAAGAGGGGAAAAAAAAGATAAAATTGACAAAACCGGTTATAACAAAAGTAGAACAGAATTATCAAGTTTTGTCAATAAGGTTACAGCATATATATATAAATATAGGTATATGCATAATTTTGTTTACATTTTCAGTATATGTGTTAATTACATTATTTTCTTTACACAAATCTTCTGGATTTTTTAATGTATTCATGTACAAGCTTGAACAATTTAACATTTTCATCATATGAAACATCATTATCTCCATACAGTAATAGATCTAAGGTAATTGGTTTTTGGAGATTTAACATAGATATTTGATGAAAGAAACAATTTCTTTCATCATTATATTTTGGGCACTCAAAGAAAAAATGATTTGCATTTTCAGTATGAAAACCACAATAATCACAAACAGAATTTTCTCGAATAAAATCACAAAATAAGTCAGCATTTAAACTGCTAGCATTATTTCTTAGTTGACAATGTATAATGTTTTCCCTCCGATTCCCTAAATTAAAAAGTTTTGTTGGAGTCTTAAAAAAATATTTCTTAATAGCATTTG
>WFKH01003881.1:16500993-16521130 GCA_016163765.1 Magallana hongkongensis | reverse complement strand
ACACTTAAGAACTAATTTCACATACTTGTTGAACAAATATATGGTTTTCCAGGCACAAACTCGGAGGCCTTCACCCACTGCTCCGGGGGTTTGGGTGTGGATGGAAGTTCTGGAGGTTTTGACTGGCCTCCCTTTTTCAGTGATGTCATTTTTAGTTCTGAAATTTCTGTCTTGCTTTGTAAAGGGTTAAGAGTTCTTTGTAAAGGTGCTTGTTTTGAAGGTGGTGGCTTTGGTCTTGTGTGGTCATATCTATTGAATAAAGTGATTAAGTGAATCCAGGCTAAATCTAAAACAATAGGTAATATTATACTTTCTGGTAATTCACTGAAAAAATATATGATGTACATGCATTGTATTTGCCCCCGATACGGTTAAAATCAAAGAAATTCATTTGAATTCCATTTTTGACACATTATAACATTTAATTAAGAGTTCCAGGTTCATTTATCATTTAAGGACTTTTACGATACTTTTCATGAAATTGTTGGTGTTAAAATACAAAAATTTTAATATAAATCCTCTCTATACATGTATAAAATATTATGTATCATAATTCTCTTCAAAAGAAAACAGTAAAAGTTCAAACACAACTTGATTAAGAATGCAATAAAAATACAGGAACAATACTTTATGTAGGTCTATTGACATGACAGTGTCATAAAAATTTTTTCAAATTTTAATTTTAATCAACATATTTTATATATCACTTTTAATTTAATATCATTATAATATCTAGCTTTTTGAGAGAAAAATATAAATCATGATGGTTCTTTCTGCCTGCATTCTATTTACCTGCATCCTACACCATATGAGCAGTTCCCAGCCAAGTAGTAGCGACAAACATTAGATGGTTTTGCAGATTTATCATGTGCATACTGACAATTGTTTCCTCGTTGACAAACACCATGGAGAAAATACCTAGTAAAGAAACAGTGAAAGTATAAAATATGTTATAGGATTACAGACAACTTGCCCCATTGTCAACTTGTTCCCCTCCCCCACCCATGTTGCCACCCATCCTTTTTTGTGACTAACACAAAACAAATTCCAACTTGCCCCAATTTAATAATCTATAGATTACTTACCAAGATATTTTTGTAAACCAGTATGTTTTTATATAAACTGAGTAAAATATTGGTAAATGTAGCCAAATTTTATCTAAAACTCAATGTTTTCATAACTTGAATCTGGTATGCCTTTATGGTACCATGAAAGACAACCAATGGTGAACCTAAAATCACTGGGATAACTACATCAGACTCCAAAGTCAGACTGTCGACATGCCAAAGTCTGATAGTCATGCCAAATTCTAATGGCTTTATATTGCCAGTACAGAATCCAAAGTCCAATGGCCTGTCTCCTAATGTCGATGCATCTATCCAAAGTACAATGCTCTTAAACTCTTAAATGCCAAGGTCAGATGTTTCAGGAATAATCAACATTTGTGACATCCCATCATGATGTCATAAAGGAAACCATTTTCATGCTTCAACTATTTTGAAGCATTAGGCTTTGGTACAAATGTGTAGGGTAAACCATTGCACTTAGACGCAATCGTTTGGACCATCAGACTTGGCATGTCACACCATCAAAGTTTGGCGACTGCACATGAATCATCAGACTTTTGTGTGTTAAATCATTGGAGTTTTAGACAGACCATCATGTTTTTGCATGACCATTACACTTTAGCTAAAAAAAAGTTTTGACTGACTTAATTTGCTGTAAATGTAAATTCCTTATAAGTGTGTTCACTGTAAACATTTTCCACCATAATGATCTGTAGATAATATTGTACTGTTCAAACTGATATTCCTTAATAAGCCAAATAAAGTGAATCATAACTCTTTAACAGTTGCATCATAAACAAATTTATCATAAAAACACAATGATCTTTAGTTTAGAAAATAGTACTCAATCTCATGTATGATTTTTTCTGCATTTAACACATTGCTCGATACCACTGACATCCGAATTATATCATTATTTAATTTCTTATCTCAGATTTACTGAATATCAACAAGATTCTGTCTGTTGGCATCATTTACAGTGTCATACTATATGATGCTTGGTTTCATTAAAACAATGTTTTCTTGAGTTTTCTTGAGTTTTTGTTTAATTCTCCCTTTTGTAAATGTTGGTTGATACCTGCACTGAATGCGGGACGACCACGACGGCGATTCTGTCCCACCTTCTGCCATTCTTTCCGACTGTTGAGCAACTTGATCCGAAACTACCGTTGGTCGCTCAACTTGAATATTTCTTAAATGTCGAACCCGATCATTTTTATTTCTTTTGAGTTTCTCTTTTTTTACGATTCATTTAATGCATGCTTTGTTTATAAATAAATGTTATAAAAAAAAGCTATCAGAAAAATTATTTTGTTGATATGATTAAAGAAACCCTGCATAAAATTTCATTTGATTGGTAACAAATACGAAACCAAGAGGCCCCTGACTATAGTGCAATGTTTATGTTTTCGCGCTGGTTAAAAAGTATGTATGAAATGAATTCACATGTATAAAATGAGTTAATCAGATACTTATATTTATGATAAATTAATGCTAATTATTCAAACACTGTTTGATATATTCAATTTCTTTTTACATTTATTTTTCCTCCAATGTCAGGTATCCTATTTTCCACAAGAGGCAAGAAAGACATGATACACTTGTCATGCTTGTAATGTACAAAAAAATTGGCTGGCAGATCAGAGACTTCTGCAGTTCTGTTCAATAATAAATTTGGGGTAAGTGTAAACGGTTAACGCTGATATTAATAAAGATTTCAGACATAATAAAGATTGCAGTTCATGTTGTTTCTGCTATTTATACATCACTGAGAGATTCTTAATTACAGTCGTTTGACCAGTTCCGAATAGGGTACAGATTTGGCGGTGCTGTAAATGTTCCCGGGCGTTTTTTTTAGATCTGATTTTTTGGCCGATATACACCATATCCCTGCTGATATTAATTCAATATTGCTGCATTTAATTTCTTTTAAATAAAATTTTATTCTAACAAATTACGCAGGAAGCCATTTTACCAGTTGCGAATAAGCCAATGAGTTCCGAATAGCATAACTGTTTCTATACATATCGAATGTAGATAAAAAAGTTTCGGCCCTAAAACCATCGATTGAACCTGTTGAATAACAGGTTTAATGAAAACCACTCAGTTGTTGGAATTTTCTTAACCTATACAGTTTGATTTGCACAGAAATGACAGACAAAATCACCGTAACAATAATTTAGACTGGTTTCTAACATTTTGTCGGAATACAGTCGCAGCGCCTCCACTTATCATTATTGTGGTACAATATGATTTATTTAAGACTGAGAAAGACATTTAATGAATTCCAGAAGTATTTGTTTTAATCCATCCCTTCATTCAATCCTAAAACAGAGGGAAACAAATTGGGTATTCGGAACTAGTAAAATGACGGCTCAATAAAATTCTGATCCACTTGCGTTTTTCTTTTATTTTTTATCCTTTATGCTTTTGGGTATGTTAGAATACATAATAAACATACGTTTAATAAAAGGAATCTTGTTACAAGTAAAAATTTAAGGCACCGACAGACGATTTTGTGCGCATATTAGCGTTGCAATGACCTGGATTTATTACAAAGCGCAAGTAGGTCGACTAATCTAAGACCGATATAAAATACATATATGACCGCAAAGATGAAAGTGCTGCAGAATTCAAACAAGCATTAATGCGTGTTTATATTAAAGGTATTGATTTTTTTCTCCAGTTTTTATTTCATTAATTATTTGCTATTTAACTTCTGAACTATTCGGAACTGGTCAAAATTCGGAACTGGTCAAACGACTGTACCTTATAACGAGACATAATCAGATGCTGATATCGTCATGAAGGGCTTAACATTGAGACTTTTGAGAACAGTTAAAGCTTATTCCTTCTCCCCGACATGAAGGCGCATAAGGCCGGTGCTTATGTCCATTTTCTGTTGTGCTTAGAAGATAAGTCATTGACTTCCCCTGAATGGAACACCAGTCCATCGCAGGTTGATCACCAGTGTAAGCCAGTACTTTATTTCAGCTAGGTGGACTGAGACAAACTAGATAATATGCCTTGTCTAAGGACAGGTACAACACACAGCATAGTGAACACAGTGGGGCTCAAACCAGCAACCTTTGGGCTACTGGTCTAACACCTATGACCACTGAGCCATATGTGCTCCACATACTTAAAGGGACTTGGACATGATTTGAGATCAAAATTTTATTTCTTATTTTTTATAAAATAGTTTACTTGTGTATTTATAATGATTGACCAAAATTTGAATGTTAGAGGTTAATTAGTTACAGGTAAGAATTCATTGTGATGTAAACAAAGCTCGAGTCTTATATTGCTTTACAAATAATGTAAAGTAAGGAATTACCATTTCTTTAACAAAGTTATTCTGGGCAAAGAAGGTAAACTGATTCATAATGTGTTTATAAATGATATTATGAACAATGAAAGCAAAATTTGATTGAAACTAATATAAATACAACACAGAAACAATATCAGGACTCGAGCTTTGTTTACAAAATTAAGAATTTCAAACTCTGTATCTTGCTTATGACTCGATATTTGACTTTCAAATTTTGACAATGCATTAATAATACCCATATTGACCATTTTAGAAATTAAAATGGAAAAATAAGATTTGAAATTTTTTAGCTCAAATCGTGTCTAGGCCCCTTTAAGGACAGTCACTTTTAAGTTTTTGAGTTTTCATATCGTGTAGTAGCTGCAGGTCTGTATCTCCTGGACTAAAAAAATTCGGATGGATGACCTGGAAGGTTACAGTTCCGTACATGTTAAAAAGTTGCGATTGATGGGGCACAAAAATTTGCACTAGTTTTGGACTGATTAATCTTATTTCTGAACACAAAGAGAAATGGCAGAGAGTACCTTTTACGAGTTAAAATGTGTTCAGCTTTAAATACCTAGCTGGTAAATACCACATATTCAACAAAATCATAAAGACTTATAAGTAGGTCAGGCAATGATTGTAGATAAATCAGATTAGATTATTAAATACCAATACATGCCCATCATGATGATTTGAGAATGTATTCACATGCATACACATGCAAACAGATTTTAAAACGGGGGTGGGGTATCCATGGTAATTGTTGAAAATAGAAGCCATCACTGAAAACAGTGTATTTTTGATTTTTGAGATATATGAATTACAGCATAATGTAATCGTTAAAAAAAAACTTGTGTCAAGTACTTGAAAAAGGAAGTAAAAACTTAGAAGCATTTGTTTGAGAGCCTTTGAAAGCAGGAAATAAAATTAAAATAACATGTGTTTTTCCACAATCTTAAGGAAAATGATACCATAATTTGATGATATTGACACTTTTAGTGCATATAAGAGCACCAATTGTTTTCACAAGAAGACCGGGATGCTTTTGTTAACTTTTGACGAGGGTTGAATAAATGCTTCCAGCTAGTAAAGAGAATTCGAAGGAATATCATATTTGTTGGTAATTATTACATGTTGAGATACACTCTCATAAGTACTGGTAACTACATGCATGCAAGTTAATTTCAAAGGAAAGAAACAGTACATATTAAAAGTTAAAAAAGTGCTACATGGATTAATATTGTACTGCTGTTAATGGAGGTAGTTTACATTCCATGTTATTGATGTAACTTACATAACACAGTACTGTGTTTTTAATTTGCCCATAAACTGTTGTGGTTAATAAATGATAGTTTGACCACTGTTTTCAATAAGCCCCATTTAAAATTCAACCACTGACAACGAGGGCAAATGGGCCAAAAATTTAAATGGGTCAAAAATGTTTATGCTGTAGCTTTGGTAAAGTAGAGCTGTCCTCTAGATCTAGAATGAAAAAATCTGTGAGGTTTTGTTTCATTTGGTACATCCCTCTATATATCCTTTATATTTTGGTCTCTTTTAGATTTGAAAGAAACTACAAGTAAAAGAAAACATATGAAGAGATGAGTCCGTAAATGAAAGTTATTCAACGTAACAGTCTCTCAGAAATTTCCCAAGTAAGTGATTAGAAATCATTTTGATGTACAGCCATGGCCAATGTGTGTATCCAGATGTGTGAGTCTATGTACCAGCTCCCCTCCCGGATATGCTGCTTTCTGTTAGTTCTGATTCAGGGTGGGATACTGGATTACTACCTGGTCAGTCACAAGAACCTGTACTGGTACGGGTGGATAGGAGCTGACGTCGCCATTGCGTTTGTCCTGTTCGTGGCTTTCATGATTTCCTACAGGCATCTTAAATACATCAGGAAGTCCAGCACCAATAACAGACCAATCCAGGCAGGGAGCCTCCCTCTTGCTTATTTCGCTTGGTTTATATACTCTCTAGCCCTGGCAGGGAGGGTTGGAATCATTTTCAATGACTTCGCATGGGAGCTTAAGGAAGAGGATGTGTTCGGTCCAAATACCTTGAAGATCACCATTTCCTTAGCTGCCATTGTATTTCTTCTGTTGCTGATGAGTCACCACGATGCTGAATTGAACTCCGAGCGTCGTCACTACATCGAAGAAATGACAGCCACGGTTGTGTTTGATATTCTCGACTCTGTGGATGCGCTGGACATCATGTTTGAAAAAGAAGACATTGATGACTTACCGAATGGAATGGGAATGTGCATCATCACGATATCCTGTTTAAACCTGATTCTTCCGGTTCTTCCCTTGTGCACGCTCAGTCGCACTCACTTTGGACACCACATCCAACAGGACTCCATCATCTTGCTGCACAAACTGTCCCTTGTGTTTGTGGTGAATCTCCCCTTGCTCGTTTTCAGGCTTGTGTTGTGGCATGCCTTGAGTAAAGAAATCTCCATTTTCCCTGTGAAGAATGTAATCGTGATATTCCTTGTGTTTCAAGATCTCTATGAGAGAAATCGGCAGAAATTACGTGCAAGAGATGAGACAGATTCCACTGCTTCTCATCATGAGATGAAACAGTTTCCAATCCATTCCTAATAATGTAAGACATAGACACTTGTTGGTTACTTTGCTTTTGAGCTTTGGAAATGATACATTTAATAAATGTAAAATTTTTCTGCCTATGTGATTAATATGATTGTGTATTTAAATATAAGTTTTGATGTTGTACAGTTTACTGTACACAATTTTGCCATGTACATCATGTACAATCATGTAACTTAATTTTAAGAATGTAATTTTTAATCAGTTGTTATTCCCAAATTCAATTATAGATATTTAGGAAAAGTATTTGTTGTGCAAATTTATTTGAAGTTCCACTGTTAGAATGTGTTTTATATATTTTTTATTTTTCCATGATAAGAAATCCTTACTGGTCTTCATACATGTGTGTTGCATTCAAACCAATAAATAGATAAAAATAAAAACACACACACACACAGAAAACCAACAAACTAACTTAAATTAAAGAGCATTGCTAAAGTGGGTTTATGAAAATGTCATACAGTTATAATCGAATTTGCATCTGCTGTGTTGTCCAATGGGAATTTAAGGGTTTTTCTTTTAAATTTTCTTTATTCATTTTTACCAAAATGTTATGATGCTTGCCAATCATTAAAGATCTGTTTGTATTTCCTGAATTATCTTTCATGAAATCCTGAATTGCCAACGCTATATATATACAGCTTAATTAAATTTAATTTGTAGAATTTTTATTTTCTCGTATTAGCCAATGGAACAACCCATGAGATTAACACTGCACTGATCAAACAGTTTTATTATCTAATATCTTGATATATACTTGTAAATATCAATAAGTGTTTAATCATAACTGAGTGTTTTATTATTTTTAAAAATTGATTTTTTTAGTGTTTTGGAATATGTTAAGCTTGCATTGATCTAGCAAATTAGACAGATAATGATCTTCAAATTCAGCATAAAGTTAATGCCCATTTGAAATATAATGCCAGGGAAAATTAGTTTTACGTGTTTCATATAACTAACAACTTGCAAAAAAATAATACCTTATATATGTATATTCAGATATTGTGTTCCTTTTGTTTAAAACACGTGTCTTATTGGAAATATTTATTCTTATTACATGTAATACAGATATCATGTAAATATTGCTTATTTGTATGCTCATAGACTATTTTATAATTATATACAACCATCTTAGATTCTTGTTAAAATGGCAATCTTTTTCTGATGCTGTCATCTTGTCAACTCTACATTTAATCAGTTCACATGTATATTGCTGATGCTTTTATTAATTTATTTTTAAATTAATTTGCCTCGCTATTTTGTAAACTTAAATTTGACAGTAATAGAAGTTAATCTTAATTATTACACATTCTTCCAAATTTTCTCTCTGTCTCTCTCTGAAAAAAATATATTTATATACAGAACTGACAAACATCAAAAGCATGTTTAAGCTCACATTTTTTTGTCTGGTGTAAAAATTTGCCCTTTGTCAGATTCAACTAGTACATGTAATACCCACTGCTTATTTGTCAATACTGCTTGTCTTGTTTTCTGTTGACAATATGTGTTATGTATGATTTATACAAATGTGTTTGTTTAGGGAGTTTTTGATTTTGCTTCATTGTTTCTTTACTTAGTGATCATTCCACATTAATTTCAATTCCAATTTGTGTGCAATATACGTTGTGTTACTTCATTTCTTCCAAGAGATTTATTTTGAGTTATTTGAAGTGCATGTACCTATATACAGTAGTTTATAGATGTAGTTTTTATTTTCAGATCTTTTTATATTTTTTGTCTTTATTTATCAACTCCTTCAAGACCACTTTGCTTTAATTAACTCAAATAATGTACTGATTTAATGCCAGCATATCAAAGAGAAAGACCTCTTTGCTTATAACTTTCTGCAAATGTTCATGTAAAATATACATCTTTACTCATTTCAGAACTTTTGTTTATTTAAAATGGAAAATATACAAACCAGACTTTGCTCAGATCATGCAAATACTAGCTGTTGTTTCTGACTCCTATTTCTGTTTGTCTGTCTGTCCGTTTGTCTATCATATTGTGTTCATAGAGGTTGCAACTGCCATCATTGAAGCACTCCAATGCAAAACATTATTTTTTCATCCCATGTGTGATTCATTTAACTTTTATTTGTGCATGATTTTAATTGTTGTTGTTTGTATGATTTTTTTTTTTTTTATTTGACATATTGCTGGAATGAATCTCGGTATCTGATTAGCTATGACTTTACTCAGTGATTTTCGAGTTGAGCTGAAAAGGGTTTGTTTGTTGAGGCAGGTATTTTGATTTTTGAAGTTCATATAAATGATAATTTTTTCAAGATTGTGATTTACCTTCAAATTTCATAATGTTAAGAAATTAATTAAGCACTAGAAAGTTAAATTCAAACAACATTGATAGACATTCACCTGTATAGTGTATTACAATACACTTTGTTAAGTTTTGTTTTATCTGAAAGATAAAAAAATTTTAAGATTATTTCAGCAAATCAATCTTGATTGAGACAAAAACGGAAATAATTTTCGCATAGATCAGTAATTTAGGCAGTTTATAAGAATTGATTGTTCTATTCTATTCTAAAGATATCTGAAAATGAAAGATATATCTAACAGTTAGTGAAAATGATGCATTATAGACTTGTCTCCTGACTCGTATATTAATTGGCTCAATGATTCGAACAAAAGTTTACTTTTATTATCAATACATGTATATCTGAATGTGCAATGAGTTTTTCTGTCTTGCAATGTAACGATGAATCTCTTATTATTACTGTAAACTTCTGTGTTGATAATTATACTCAGTCTCAGTTAATAACTTATTAAAAAATATTAATTGATATTAAACATAGAATAAAATGACCTATATTTGGAATTCAGATTTTTGCAATTCAAATGACATTTGAGATATCAATATCATTTTTTGTATACAATATGTAGATTATCAACAACCTTTAAACAATGCATGATCAAGTTTCTTCAATGCTGCTGATTTTCAATTGTTTACCCAGCTTGATTTGTCTTTTTTAGATGTCAATGTGTGGCCAATAAATAATAATAAAAATACTTTAAATTTGTTTGAAGTTTTTAACTGATATTTATTTCTTCTTTTTGAAAGGAGGAATACCACTGGATAAGCTTATTATGCCCCTGCCATAAAATGGCTGGGGGCATATAGTGTGTTACCCCGTTCTTTCATTCTGTCCTTCTGTCATCATTAACATTCTGCTCATTATCTCGGCAACAGTTGCACACATTCAACTCATCATCTGGATATGTCATATGAATACGCAAATTTGGTCCATGATTTTTGATTG
The DNA here is from genome assembly GCA_016163765.1 of Magallana hongkongensis. NCBI lineage: Eukaryota > Metazoa > Mollusca > Bivalvia > Ostreida > Ostreidae > Magallana > Magallana hongkongensis. The sequence continues at coordinate 16,510,849 of WFKH01003881.1, read as the reverse complement.
AGTTATGCCCCATTAACTTAGAAAAAAGTTGAAAATCATTGTGAAAGAAGGAATATTAGTACCACTGGATAAGCTTTTTCAGTATACAGCATGTGTATATACAAGCCAAAGTGTACATTTTTATTTTATTTGAAAATGCATCTTGACCCATTTGTAAACTAGGTATTGTCCTCACTTGGTGCAGTGGTAACATTTATGACCACTTAATACAGTCATGTATTTCAAGGTCACAAGGTTATAGGTCAATGGTCAAACTTCTTTAGACATTAATAACCAATAGACCAAGTGATGCCCACTCAATATCTTGGATCTAAGAACTCTTTCCTAAACAGATATCAAACTTATACTGGTACTCCTTTTAGAGTAGGTGACCCCATTTGGTTTTGGGGTCAAGGGTCAAACAACTCTGGATATGGAAAGATATTGTAGATTAAATATCTTCAGAGCTCTTCTTTAATATTTTGAGAATCAATTGTTGGAACAGTTAATTGTAACCTTTAAGGAGGAGATGACCCCTTATTATTTTGAGGTCAAAAGATCAAAGTCAGACTACTATCAAACATTAAATAGAATGATATTGTTCGTTTAATATCTTTAAAACACTTTGCTTGTTCAGTCAGTACTTTGTGAAAAAGTTTACCCATTTCATATTGGCATTTGGAGGACATATGTGTATGAATACACATGTATATATATATCTATGAATTTAAAACTATTCTTGTTATGTATCACATAGTTGCATAGATGATTACACTATAAGATAAGATCTTGTACAGGTAACTTTTCAGATACCTGTTTTAATGTTACAATTATTGATCATGCTTTAATCTTGATAGAAAATTATGTAACACTCAATCTTTCAAAATTTTGTGTTGAGTAATTTGAATATTGACATTTAAAAGGATTTATCATTTGATTCCATTAAATTGAAAATCTTTACAATGCTTTGATCAAAAGAAGAAAGAAAGACTCACTCTATGTAAATGAATAGGTTGCAATGAATTATGTAGAAAACAGTCCAAGTTTCTACTCAGTCTAGAATACGAATGCTTTGTAATTGTTCATTTCCTGCAAAGAAAAAAAAGTCATCAATAATTGATGGACATTAATTACTGAATGTAATCATTGAAATGTGAACTGGTAGCAATTGGGATTTGTACTTATTGAAATTGTCTAGTAATTTGATTTGTTATATTCTTTGATTACCTAAATACAGAAGAGAGAAAAAACCCACACAACTTATTGACTTCTATTTTTTTTTTTTTAAATATATTCATATATATGGATAGGTGAGTGGTTTATATCTAAGTCTATAGTACTTTTTAGCAGGATATATTCAATAGTGATTTTGTTTTTACTTTTATATTAGAATACATAATTTAGTGTGAAAATTAAAAGAGACAGATTCTTTTATATTATCCTCTTTTTTTAATATTTCAGATATAATAAAATTACAAAAGCTATAGATTAATGTAAACTTTTTTTTAAGCTGTTACACCCCCTCCCCTGTATACATAAAAATTAAAACAAACACAATCATTTCAAGACAATACTAATACCCTTGTCCTATTTTACAATTTTTAGTTTTTGATAGAAAAAAAATCATCAGTAGCGGAGGAGGCCGATATATCTCCTATTCTCCTTATATAGAGAAGTGGGCATGCATGTACATGGACACGAAGCCATTTGCATTGTTCTGTGGCGCGTTTTATTGATAAATGTTCACAACGTCAAAAGACCTATTTTCCTTTAGTTTCCTCTTACATCTTTAATTGTCATTAAATGTGTATTTATCACGAGAACACCCATGCTAAGTGCTCCTACTTTCATTTTTGATATGGGTTGCTAAGTTACGTGTCAACTTTCGGTGGCGCTAATAAACAAGATGGCCGACGGAAATAACAGGTACTATGACACTTTTCATTTACTTACAGTATTTTATTATTTGACTGACCACATTTTAATTTTTGTTGAATTAACATAATTGTCTATACTCATACTTATTGCTCTCGAAATTATACTTGTTTCAATGGGTTCTAATGTTAATCCGTAACATACTAAAGGCCGTTTCCATCGAAGCTGGCACCGATCGGCGTGCGTGCTTTTCTGTATATAGTGTATAAATAGTTGATTTTAATGCTTACAAATTTTTGATGATTTCATTAATAAATATCTAAGCACTATATTTTTTAATCCCTTGTGAGAATATATGAAAAGCGGCACATGGGCCTCTTAAGTGCATTTTCATATCACTTTCTCAGGTCCGATGCATTTGCTTGATTAGGACTTTTATACATACATGTATTATTTAGCTTTACTTTATATGTACATAAAGGTAGGTAACATATATCAATGTTTATTAACTGTGCAAAAAAAATTAAATCCTCCAACTTTTTAAGTTGTGAACATTTCAAATATGATTAACTGATTGTACTTCTGTTCAAACTTGACGTTAACTTGTTTTCCTCTGATCAGTCATTACAGAATGGAGTGACCTATACACTTTACAAACATGGGGAATGCTCAGAGTGAAGAAGAAAGGCTCTTCTTCTTCCAACAGGACAGTGAGCAACCCTTAACCAAGAAGCGATACAGGAAGCTCCCCGAGGATCTACCGGAGGGGCTCAAGTTTGCTCATCTGCACCCCAAAGTCGCTGCTCTGTATGCCCAAAAGGAGCGCGAGAATCAACGAGCTGCAGAGAAAGATCCATTTGGAGATGGATTGGGGAGTAAAAGTTTGTTACCGAATATCAACCAGGCTGTAACTCATATAAAAAACCGACTGGACAGTGCTCTGTCCAATGATGAGGACTCACAGAGATTTTTGTTTGAGGACACAAAGACCACAGCTGCTTCTGTGTTACAACAGTTAGCCAAATATCTATATTTCTATGATGGTATAGCTAGTCATGTGCCAAAGAGTCTGGAGTATCAGCTGATGAGTAACTGGAAAGATCTGACCAATGACGTTATCATTGTGCCAAGAGAATGGCAGACAACGGAGATTCGTGACCAGTATTATAATTCTCTGAGAGAGGCTCAAAGTGACGATGATAGTGACAATGAAACCAAGGTTGGGAAATCCTCAGAAAAATTGGAATCCAAGTCCAAATCTAAAAAACTTAATAAGCCCTCCATCCCTGATATTATTGAAGATGAATTCCGTCCAGATAAACCTGCAAATAGACGTTCAGAAAGCAGAATGTCCACAGTGTCTATTTCCAGGGGAAAGCTGGATGTCAAAGGATTAGTTTCCAAAGGGTCCCGGGAACACAGGGGATCAAGTAAGTTTAAGGGCTTTTTTTGACATTTACAAAGCTAATCCCATTGTTTCACATATGATTACATGAATGCATGTAGTATTATATAGTATTGATACCATTTTAATGTGATTAATGATAAGGTGTCCAATAATGGTTCCATTACAGTATGTCTACATATGATTTAATAACACTTTAATCCAATAATGAAAATACTTATAAATAATCTGAATTATATAATCAAACAACATGTGCATCGATCTTTTTGATATTTAAACACTTCTTAACATGTAGGTAAATAAATACCTCTAAATGTAACGTATCGAAAACTACACATAGTTTTGAGTACAGTTGATAAGAAAAACTTAATAATAGCTATCAAACAATGAATATTTTATGCTGAGGAAAATTCCAAACATTGTGTATAATTTGGGGACCAAAATTAGAACTAGATAGAAAGAAGAAGGCTGTTTTGGTTGTGTGGATTATTTAGCAACTACTCATCAATAAGGGTTGCTAGCATCGTTCAATGTCCCTGTAATCCCCTGATTTACAAGCTGATTTATGGATCTGAAGAGTCACTATTTAAACTCTTTCTCTCCTGACTAATTTCAGGTGCATTGACAGGTAGATCCAAGCATATTTTGGTGACTGCATGCTTTTGTAAACAAGTTTACATTCATTCACTTTAAAATTCTTATCTATATACAATTGACTTTTGTATACCTATTAGGCCACACCTGATGTTTTTAAAACACTTTAATTTATGTATCACTTTCACCCAAACACTTTTTCTTTTTGCAAATATAAAGTTCACACCATCAAATATGCTACTTGCAACTGCATTAAGAAAATTTTATTAATAAAACCATTTTTTCATGGCTTATATACATATATATCACCTTTGCTTGCATGAATTTACTGTTATTTGCTTTAGAGTTGATATTGGAATTTTTTTCCTTATTATCATGCATGTACATGTAGCACAATTAAATTGGGCAAAAAGATTATATTTTAGAATTCTGAATTACTTAAGAACTGAGGAAGTTACCCTATATACTTATTTTAAGTTATGATATAGCTCTATACTATAACTTGTCAGATATGTAATATTAACAGAGGGTTTTTTATAGGATACGTACTACATATAATTATTTTTCATAGTTCATTTATCAGCAAAGCCAAATATCGACATTGTTACATTTTAGAGTTTTCTCAATATAAATGGAAACTGTATAAAGAGCATAAAAACCCCCTGAGCACTAAACTAATAATATGCCAAAGAAATTTAAAAAGTGTTTTGTAAAATATGCTACTGTTTTCATCCCTGAATTGAGTTGGAAAATGCTGTGTCAATGAATGCATGGATCAATAGAAATTTCTGAAGGTGGCTAAAAAATTTTAATTTTAGAAGCCATATTGTATACAGAACACAATTAGTTTGCCAAGTTAATTAATTCATAAGCACCAGTCTTCAACAATGTGTGTTTTCAGGGTTTAACATGCCAGAAATACTTCTACTCAATTTTGATTGTTTGATGTTGAGGTTTGCCTTTAGCATATTGCATAAGCTTTAAAATGATCCAGGTTCAGGGCATCCAATGAAATGGTCAGATGTGGTAAGGGGTGGCCATTGTGGGGTGTGTATTTAGAGGACATTTAAGCTTGATACAGCTTGAATGCTGTTTGGCATTTGAATCATTTGGTTGAAATTATGTGTATTGTTTTTGCAATTTATGCAAATAAATTATGTGTATGGATTTTGCAATCTATTCTTTAAGTTTGTAATATGCCATACCAATATAATGAACATGTTCTTGAATCAATGACATATTTCTGGTTAAAAAAGAAAAAAGATTTGACGCCTTTTAATTAAATATACTGGAAATGTCTCATCATAACAAAAATTTTATTTAAATAAAACATTAATAGTTTAATCTTAAATGATTGTCCATTAATCATGGGGGATTGATTACTACAGTGCAATAATTAAAACAAAGGCATGCTCTTGGGGACCTGACCTTATCTGTAACTATGATAAGTGCAAAAGCCTTGTTGGCAAATTTAGGCAATTTTCTGATAAACTTCAATCACGAAATCTCTGTTTCACGTTTCATCGACTACTCGGTCTGGCTTACATGCCATTAAATAATCTGATAGAGAAAACTTTTTTCGGAACTGTTCTTGAACAAACACACACCTTGGTGCCGAAAATATTACAGCGCGATCAATATCGATTTCCAAGTTATTAAAGAAACATTTTGACAAGAAGTTAAATTATTGACAAAAGTTATTAAATTTTAGCGCTACCCAATCCATTAAAGGATTATTTTATTGTCATCATATTTGAAGAATAACCCGGTTTATGTTTAATTGTTTTTCTAAATTGGCCGTGACACTATTTAAACAGTTAGGACTTCATTGTAAAATTTTATCAAGTCTTAAGACCTGGAAAATATCACCCACAGTTGCAGAAAAGGCAAATCTCTCTGGCAAAATGACTTGCAGTAAAAAGTCTTTTCAGAAGTTTCCTATACTCCTTTATAAATCATGTGTATTATACATATATTTATTAATTTTAATTTAAAAAAATAGTATTTATTGCCAGAAAAAGGGAATTAAAGGGAAAAAGATTTAAATTAGACAGCAGTGCCAGACTACCGGTACCTGTAATTTAAGCCCTCACTACTGTTATTTGAGCAAGCAGCTTGCTGATGAATTGCTTTGTTTGGGTTTAAGAACTTATACAGATAATGATTAGAGACTTAGAATATAAAGAAAATGTTTTGCGAGAATGTCACCTTGTTTCTCAAGGACATTGTTAAATGCAAATGCTGATAATTGGAGATTTTAATAAAAAGCAATTAAATTCTCATTCTTCTGATAGTTGTCATAGCAACTCTTGTAATCAAATGGCCATCAAGTCCTGTGTATTGCTCAGTTCAAGTGCCGTTATAGAAGCAAACAATGGTTCTACCTCTTGTAAATATATACACTACAGATCAAAGCTAGATTCATACCCATTTTAGGATTACTGAATGCTTTAAAAGAACATGGGAATTTAATTTCAATTATTAAAGAGCTTGATTGCCAATTGTACAAATATTGGGAGTAAAGCTTCCTTTGTAAAGTTTAGAGACATGAATACACTGGGCAGTGTCAATCAATCTATACTTTGAAATTCAGAATGAAATTTGTTATTGCTACTAAGTGCACAGTCATCTAGCTGTAATATTTTATAGTTATGGTATTGGAAAAACAATGGCTGGGTTACTTATATGTATAACACACAAAGGATACTGTTTGCACTGTATGGGTACATCATGCATTCCATTACTTAGTAATTTACTATTTTTATATACATGTAGATGAAAAATAATTGCATGCAATAGCATTAGACTTCAAAGCTATACTAGTAATAAACTAGAAGATTTACTATACTTGAGGAACAGGCATGCCAAGAATTCAAAAGTATTAATGGTATTGGTATTTTATTTGATACATTAAATTTATTTTAATTTAAGTTTATCAAAGTCTTTTGAGTGTCTTGATCAATGAAAAATTCTATTTTTTTCCTATTCTAGAAGTATCATAGTCATCTGGCTATATGATATTAAAAAACACTTATGTATTCAAAATTCTTAAGCAGATTTTGCTCAAACTTGGCATGCCTGTGGGTTGCTTTTTTCTCACCACTCTGTAACAGTTGCAGGCATCCGCTCACCAGCCATGCGGAAACAGACGCACGACGACCTCATTTCCAACTTTGGGGAAACCCCTTCTGATCCTAGATGTGAGTTGAAAGAACACCGGTTTGTCGCCTCCAGTAGTGCCCTCTCCATTAATTCACTGAGAAAAAACATTTTTATTTTACTTGTCCTGTAATCATGGTTAATTCAATGAAAAAATGTTGGAACTTTTCAACTTGAGTAACATATCATTCTTTTATTATTAACAAAATACATACAAACAATAATTATCTCCTTTTCACAACTTTTTTTTTATGAAAAAATGTATCTGAAAAATTTGTTAATGGAATAGTTACTTTTAACGAATTATTTCTAATTTCTTTGCTTCTTTGAATTGACAGTGAAGAATTTCTACAATATTTTCCGAGGAAAGTTAAGACAATTTAACTTTAATTAATAAAATATGTATTGTGGCTTGAACTTAGATTATTTGGCCATATGAAAATTAATGTTACAATAATCAAATTTGAATAGCTGAATATATTCAGAATTGCTAGTGATCAGAAACAATTATTTGTGTGTGTGTCACGAACTTTTAATATTTTGCTACAGGCTAATATTTGAACTGCAGAACCATTATGCGTTTAATTTGACTGGATTAAAAGCTAGACGATCGCTAGGGCTTTAAGATCATTTATTCAGGACAAATAAGTCTGTAAAAGATTTCTTACTCTGCAACACTCAAGTATAAAAAAAAAATGACCATTTAACAACTCAGCAACAAACCTATGTTCGAATCTCTTATTGTTTTTTCACATGTAATTATTAGTTGTTTAAGCAGAGAAAAATATTGTTCAGTTCAATTATGAAATACACATTTGTCCAATTGGACAATATCTTTTATTCATATCAGTAAATTGTGAAAAAAAAAAGTTTAAAATTTTCTTTGAATGAGTTAAAGTTTAGTTACTTAAACAGTTTTTAATATTATAAAACTATTTTTACAATTTTATTTTGAATTTTATATTGATTTAGATAGTAGAATTGCACCAAAGACTTTTTTCCTTCATTCTTTTATTTTTCCTCTTTTAGTTGAGAGCATTTATAACACAATTTACCAATCTTCGATTCGAAATTGCATGAATTATTGCCCTCTAATGTTTTATGTTAATTAAGAAATGCAGCATTTACAACTTGTAAACTTTAATATATATAAATATGATGTCAATAAATAATCAGTTATTATCTCATCTCCCAACAGCTACAGCCATGGCTAATCCATCGTTTGGACAGCAAGTTGTTATTAACTTCGCAATATCATCAAAACTGTGTCAGGATAAAGGTAACATTTTACAACATACATTTATTATTAACTAATATCAGTGGAAAATTTGCATGAGAATATTCAAAATTAAACTTAATTAATAATGGAGGGAAAAGAAATTCAGTGGAAAATGGAAAAGATCTGATTGTTAGGGCCCCGCTCTGCAGGTGCCCTATATTGATCAGTCTGTTCATCTGTCAATCCAAAATCACTTGTCCAGAGCTAATGTTTTCCCTCCCCTTAGCCCAATCTCTGAAATGCTTTTCATCCTAATGTCTGTATATTATTTAAGCAGGGCCCTTTGAGATGGTCACCATCTAAATGATGTCTAGTTGTTTTTGAAACATTGATATGTCTTTTCTTTTACTAGGCTGGATTATAGAGAAAGGCAAACCTGAAGTTGAACCACAGAAAGTATATGAAAACTGCATTCAAATTTTGCAGGAGTTCTTGAAGAAAATGTAAGATCTAATTTCTCCTATATACAAAAGCTGTATAAATTCAAAGCAAGATTTAAATTCTAGAACAATTTATTGAACAGCTGATGCTTCCAAGAATTGTTTTGTGGTTTTATTAAAGATTTAATATGGTCAATATTGTTTAGAAAGAAATAGATTTAAATTTGGTCACTTTTGTTGACATTATTTAGTATATTTCATAAGATTTTGATACACTAGAATAAAACATGTAGATATCTTTAAAGAGGTTTTAATATTAATATCAAATTCTTATATATTCACAGTTGTTCAAATACTGGTTTGTAATACATAATTATGTAAATATGAATGCTGCATGAATGTGTTAATGGTTATTTTTTAGAGAGACAGAGCAGAAGGATGACTCAGACAGGGGCCATGATAAAGAAGTCCTGGTGCGTTACTATGGCGATTACAAGAAAGAAGTTCTCCTGAAGTACCGAAAAACTCCTGTAAAACCGCAAATAAACTCACTTTTTAAAACCGGAAAACCAAGAATACCTCCACTGCATGAAGAGCGCAATCAAGGGAAGAAACTTTTACAAGCCACACATCAGGATGGTACAAGTGTTGTGTAGTATCCTTTGATGTGTTTTCATGATTACATGTATAATTACATTTTTAAAAATATGATTTTATCCCAATTATTTTGATAAAATGTAAGAAAAGGAAATATCAAGACTGATTTTAGAAATTTGAATTATTAATCATTTTTGCAATTTCTTCACTGAATAGATGAATGGTTTTTAGCTCACCTGAGCTGAAAGCTCAAGTGAGCTTTTCTGATCACTTTTTGTCCGGCGTCAGTCTGTCCGTCTGTCTGTCTGTCCGTCCGTAAACTGTTTACATTTTCGACTTCTTCTCAAGAACCACTGGGCCAATTTCAACCAAACTTGGCACAAAGCATCCTTAGGTAAAGGGGATATAAGTTTGTTAAAATGAAGGGCCACGCCCTCTTTCAAGGGGAGATAATAAAAAATCATTGAAAATTTGTTGGAATTTTTCAAAAATCTTCTTCTCAAAAACCATTTGGCCAGGAAAGCTGAAACTTGTGTAGAAGCATCCTCAGGTAGTGTAGATTCAAGTTTGTTCAAATCATGATCCCCA
>WFKH01003881.1:16442029-16486940 GCA_016163765.1 Magallana hongkongensis | reverse complement strand
AAAATTACTCTCTGAAAGAGTTATTCCCCTTAAGCAAGCAGAGATTATGAAGTGTGTTGTTTTAAATGTTAGCATGCCATTTCAGCAACAAATTCAATCAACTGAACTTTCTCTTTGCTTTATCTTTGTTGGAAAAGGAATAAATTTGCAGCTTTCATTTAGGAAATATGAGACCAGACCATTGTTGGCTTTTTTAAACAGATTTTGTGAATTGTATTTGAGTTAGTTGTATGTCTTTGTTATACTTACAGTAGATTTCGACATAATAATAAAAGACGACATAATTTCGCATATCGAAGTTCAGAAAGTCTTATGTAAGGCAATCCTTGAGTTACTTTTATAATATCCTAACACTATCTTTTACTGATGAATATGTAGTGTTTTTTTGGGAGAGAGGGAATTTTTGCCTCTAGAATTTTTATAGTCTAAATTGTGGTTGAGGGGATTTTACAGTGCTGTGTGAATGATGTTAGTACATATTTTAGTGTAGTACAGTAACTGGTGTCTTGCAGGGATTTAATTTTAGTTTAGATTTTTTTTTTAATTATTCAAATAGATTTTTAACAGCAAAATTGAACTTAATTATTATGCCTGTCAGCAAGAACTCAAGAAAGGAAACAAATTTAAGTTCTTTGCATGTGCTGCATAATAAAAGACATGTGCATGTGTGTTCTCTGAACCCTTGTTGTACTGGTTGTGGAACATAACCCATTGATTTGAGTGACAACTAACCGATAATGTCTGATGCAGTGCATGACTGTCAGTTTACCACAATAACTTTTTAACTGCATTGGAGAACCTTGTATTTATGGCTCTGAATCATGGCAAATGAATTTGTTTCATGTCAATTTTTATTAAAATTTTTATTAAATTTATGTTTTACATCATAAGTTGGAAATTTGCATCTTAGTTATGGTAAGATAATATGTCTATTCTTATCATTGACATATTGTTGGGCAATAATGTTTAAATTGAATTGAATCTTTGTTTTGATAAAATAATGTCTTCCAATTTATACCTGTAAAATAATTTGGGAAAATTTCGTGAGTGAAATAAACATGTATATTATAAACCCATATTTGATGGGTCTCGTCTGTCTAGATAAGGGCTAGTTTGATATTAGAAAGCTTAGAAATATGTAGAGCTTTATTATCTCAATAGGGGGACAATTGTTTTATGAATGAAACCAAGTTATTTGTAGCAATATACCTTTGTAATTGATAATAATATATTGCTCTCTGCATGCAAAGTGAAAATAGGCTTGTTATTGTTCAAGATATTATATTGGATAAATTAACAGTGCATGAAAATGAAAAAAGGTAGAAATGCTATTTTACAAATATTGCATTAAAGTACGTTGTGCATGCAAGAAGGAAAACTAATGATAATGAAGGTGAATGCCGTTAGATCATGTGATGCAATACTAGCTAATGTGACTAACTTTTTAATGCAGACTGACCAGGCAGCGGCCTTACGTACCTTCTTACATAGAACTACAGGTAACTAGTCATCTCTCTGTTTAATCTCCTAACTGTAATCACTCTACTTCACTGTTGTGGTTTGGGTGCATGCAGATTTTTTTATATATTTTTTTTTCTTTCCTTCTTCTTGTTCTAATTTTGTTTGTGAACTTTATTACCGTAGTCTCGTTATTTTCAATGACTGTTATGTCCATTAAAACAATTGTTTGGTTTAGTTGGTTTTATCTTTCAATCAAGAAAAGCAGATACTGGTACATACATGTATATGTATAAACTGTTTTATTTTCAAAAGTATATAATTATCTTCATCAGATTAAGAAACAGAGAGTAATGATGTGGTTTTTTTCTATAAGATACTGCTCTCTTGGTTGGTTTGGGTTTTGGGCTGGGTTTTAGTTGGGGGAGTGTAATTTGTATATTGTTGTTGGTTGAATAATATATATGATGGACTATTCCAACCCAAGATGTACAAGTTACTCCATATTACTTTTAATATCTGATAATATACAAATATCGCATATGAGTATGTTTGATATTCTTGTATGTGTGCATGTCATGTACAAATATTAATTTTGATGTGGTTATTTGGGGGATATATATAAATTTTTTAAATTTTTTTAATTTAAAATTATAGATGCAAGCACTGAGTATGAAATTTTAATCATGGCAAAAATTCTGCTTCACATCTGTTTTTAATCAAAGAATTATGAAATCTTCAGGCGGAATGAGAGCAATGAAAACTTCCCCGGAAATCAAGTTAAATTGTTTTATTCTGCAATGTTAATGGTAATAACCCTGATAATTGAAAAACCAGTTTAAAATTATAATTACTCTGGTCAGGAGATGAATAGCAAAGTTACAACAGAATATTGGTTATAATTTTTGTCTTGTCATTGTGGTAGAAAATCAAGTGATGTGCACAAATCATTCCCACCAGTAGGACATTCAGTATTTTGATTTTTCTAGTTGAAAGCTCTCTACTGAGAAGCAAATTTTGTAATGACATTGAAAATTTTTATATTTTTTTCACCGTATGCATCACGGAAGTCTGTAGAATGTGTCTAGGCGCTGAATTATAAGAAGCACCAGATATTGTCACATTACACTAGATTAATCTCACGGTCACAGCAAAAATCAATGGAGACTGACTCATTCACGGGAGCCAGGTCCTGACAACTTAATGCATCATGATGCATATTTGGTTTATTATGGAGCAAACTTGTGTATATGATTGGCCTCATTATTTCTGATTACTATGCAACAACTTTTTGTTAAAAGGGTCAAGATCATTCAAAAGAAATTCCAGACTCATTTAGTCACTTGAATGAATACTGCAGACTGTTTATGCCTTTCTGTGACTAGAATTTGTATAACACATTCTTCTTGTGAATTTCCATTTTCTTTATTTTTTCTAGAATTAGATATTAAGATTATATGAATACAAGTATGTGTTCCATAAATTCTTTGAAAATACAGTACTTTTCATAATAAATCAACAACCTTTGATATTTATTATGCTAGATTAAAGATTGGGATGTTGGTTGAAAGATAAAATCCCCACAAATGAGAATTTATGTTATAGAAGATTACTAACTTTTTCAGGCCATTACCCCTGTAGATTGTAAGTTATGATAGTTGATGAATATATTTTAAATGTATTTTGAGAATGTTTTAGGCTCAATGGTTTTTAGGGGGGGGGGGAATGACTGTAATACTTGTTTGGTTCATGTACTTATTATTTTTAAGGACTAATTACCGGTACTTAATACCAATTTTTAACTCAATACTCCTCAAGGTATTATACCAACTAGATTCAGTAAATTAAAATGCATAACACTAAGTCAGACATGCATATGCTGTTTCATAGGTATTTATAATATTAAGGTATAATTTTAATTCATAAAATCAATTGGAAATGTATTATAATACACAATTAATGTACTCAGTACACAACTGTCAATGAATACCTGCATACATATTCATTACACACAACTGTGAATGCATACCATACATATTCAGCATACAGAACTAAAATGAGTTTGTCATTCTGAGACCAAGCCATTTTCTCAATGAGATACATGTAGTAAAGATCAAACTCAATAATTCTGTTTTCCATTAAGTGTTTTTGTAGTATTTCTCTGCAAGGACCAATTACTTGGGCCAAAGTATAACTGCTGGAGACTGCTTAATCTGTAAAATTTCAGGTCCACATTAGTGACTGAGCTCGTAAAATATGAACGGAATCAAGCATTATAATGTCCCATGAGATGTGAGGTCATTAATACAACAGTTCATTGTTTAAGATGTATGAGATAGCAGCAAGTGATATCACAAATTGATTTCATGCCTAATGGCTCAGAGAAGAACAATCATCAGTACAACTTTAGAAAAAACACATTTCATGTATTGAAGAACTATATGCTCTACTACCTATATAGTTAGTGAACATTATTAGATTATCAGAACAAAAAATTCTTTTGGACTTCAAAGAAATTTTAGGTATGTGATGGAAGATTACAACAAAATTCTTTTAAGAAGTCAGTCCACATAAATCAGTACTTTGACATTGTATGAATATTCAGTCTACATTAAGTCAGTACTTTATCAGTGTACATTTATATTCAGTCAACATTAGTCAGTACTTTGTCAGTGTATGAGTATCAACTCAATGATTTGACAGTGTAAAAAAATTCAGTCAGCATTAGTCAGTACCGGTACTTTGATAGTGTACAAAAATTAAGCTGCAGGTCTATAGCTCCTGTTATGAAAAAAATTTGGATGGACATCCATCTGAATTTTTCAGGCTGGGAGCCACAGACCTACAGCCAACAAAAATTCAGTGAACATTACATTGTAGTCAGTACTTCGACAGAGCACAAAAATTCAGTCAGCATTAGTCAGTACTTTGACAGTGTAAAAAAAATCAGTCATCATTAGTCAGTACTTTGACAGTGTACAAATATTCAGTCAACATTACACTATAGTCAGCATTAGTCAGTACTTTGACAGTGTAAACATGTGAAGTCTTTTCTCTTTCTAAGGGATTTGATGATAACCAGCTGGATTCAGATGGTATTATAAGTTTTAATGAATGTTATGCTTAATACCAATTTTTATTACAAGCCAGTCTAAAGGCATAAAATTATTGTTTGTGAACAAGTATAACAAAACTATTGCTCAGATATACTGGTAATAATAATATGCAGTGTTTGTAATAAGAATTGGTGGCAAGTGATTGCACAGAGATATGGATTTTGAATTATTGACTGTCTATACGGATTTTGTATACTAGTCCTCATGAACACAGAGTTCTGGATATATGGGTGAAGTTGTTGTTTACACTTGCAGATCCTCACCATCAGTTTAATTAATTATAAATCACGCCCACACAGTGTTCTGATTGTTTGTTGAAATGACCACTATTCCTGTTAAAACTCACAACTGAAATTTTACACTTGACCAAAACAATTGATTTTTTTTATAATTTTCAAGAATCTTTTAAAATTTTGAATGTATGCATGTTATACAATTAAGAAATTTTTTTTCATTTTCAGAAGAGTTGATACCAACCTAGTTTCTGATGTCTCTATTCCTGGGGAGTTTCGTGAATTAGATCCCCGTAGGAACCTCTCAGCTCCTGGCAGACGATTGGTACAGGGATCAGTCACATGACAGTCATGTGACTTTAGGGAAAAAAAATATTTTCGTTCCATTTAAAGAATTTTCTTCGATCTAAGAAGATAATGGTCCTAGAATCTTAGTTGTGATACTGATGTGATATTGCATTTGTTGGGTGATATTCTGTCTGGACAAATTGAACTATTTATTGATTGGTGTGAAGATTAGTAATGTACATATGTATAGACCTTTGCCTAAACGCATAGACTGTGATATGAGATTTAATAGTCTTGTATTTATTCCTTTATTTTTGATGTGAGTAATTTATTCATTATGCATGGTTTTTACTTTTAATAGTGATATTGGAGCTTTTGTTTTAATATTTACATAAGTGTTTTATCAAGAGCTTGTTTTAATTGTACTTCATCAGATGTGTAATGCTCAGAGAATTTAGTCATTTCACTGCTTCCAGGTACCGTAGTTCAATTGCTCAGAATGATTTTATTTTTACTTTGTTGGTGGAGTGAGTCAAGAAGTGTCTCTTAGGGCCTTTTTAACCCTTTTAAATTGAGACACATTGCACCTTATATAGTAGAAGATATTGTACTTCTGGCATTTCTAATTCCATGTATTAACGAGAAACAACAGTGAATGCTTATATGACATGTACTTGTATGTAATGTCTACATGGGGATAAATGGGATATTTATTTTTGTCTGCTGATATTACTTGGTGCTTTATGTTTGTAAATTGTAGTTAGATAGTCCTCTCTATGCCAAGCATTTCTTTGTATGTCTTAGCTATCTTTGTTTTAGGATTAACATTTTTCTTATAGATCTGTAACTCATCACTCTGATGTCCTTTGTGCAATTTGTAGAACCTATGTTGAGATGAAAACAAAATGAGAAAAGTGAAAAACATGTCTGACTTTTAAGAATGGATGAACTACAAAAACTTTTTTATTTTGTTATTGACTCAGAATCAGTGGTAAAATTGATGTGCATACTTTTACCTCAAAATTCCTTTTTGAAATTT
The DNA here is from genome assembly GCA_016163765.1 of Magallana hongkongensis. Lineage (NCBI taxonomy): Eukaryota > Metazoa > Mollusca > Bivalvia > Ostreida > Ostreidae > Magallana > Magallana hongkongensis. The sequence goes on along the minus strand of WFKH01003881.1, from coordinate 16,480,806 downwards.
TGTGTGCTACATGTGTACATTCAGCATTAATAGATCTAAACTGATTTTCAGTTTCTGCCCCCATTTCTCAGGTGTGCCTTAGTTTTACACCAAAAACCATCAATAGCATTATTTTTACTACAGCAAATTTATATTTCTACTAGGTTTCCTCCCCACCCCCATCCCCCGCCCCTACCACCACCCCTAGTGCCTTAGCCCCCTTCCCCCAACCTTGGGTTAACACTGAGAAAAAAATCAAAATTGTTTCCCTTTATAGAGGTATTTTTTTTTAAGATAAAAAAAACTTTGATCTGATAAAGAGTACATTGTAACTATATTTCATCTTAGAAATATAAAATCATAATGTTTTGTTGCTCTGTATGTAAATTATGGCATATTTTATGGATTCATTTGCATCAAATAAATCTCAATGATCGAAATATTGCGTTGATTTCTGTTTATCGTAGAAAACGAATTTGACATATTACAAAAACCAAAAAAAAACAAAAAACAAAAAACAAAAAAAAAACCAAAGAAACCCCGCACAATCGGGAAAACAGGAATGAAGTTCATTGTATGCACTTGGCGTAGTGATGAAACATTTTCTACGTAAATTTATGATGTAGCAGCATAAAGTCAATGCATCAGACGTATTTATCTTTTTCACTGAATAAGGATGCATACTACTTCATAAAAAGGGAACTTGAATGCCCATGCGTCATGTCTAGCATACAATTCAAAGTGAGCACCATACAGCTGCATGTTGTCATAAACTGCGTTATTTTTCATCTAAACATTCCGGTTAGTATTATATAACTATTGACAAAAGATACCCACTCCTTGAATTAGAATTTTTTGTACTTTTTACGCACATAAAAAAAACTTCAGTCTCCTTATATGATTAATAGTGTCTATCATACGAAACATGTTTACATATGTATATCCCCGACCAGTGGCGTACACAGCTAGGTACAAACTGTGGTGTGTGTTTAGAGACAGAGCGTCTGAGGCCGCCTGTATACCGCAGTGAGTCCAAGGTGAAGCCGTGATGGAGAGAACAGAATCTTGAATTATGATAAATATGCAAAGGTCACATGAAAATGCGAAAAAAAAAAAGAGTCAAGAATAAGAGCTGAATGAGAGGCTTAAAGTCTGTATTAATGAAATTTAGTAGTAATAGAAATTTAAATATGAATGTAACTATAAACATTATGATCTTGAAAAGTAAATTTTTTTTTCAAGAAAGCAGCAAGAAAGTATGTTGTCTGTACAACTTTTGTGACAAAGTGGTCACAATTATTCTAATTAATTAAATCTATCAAAGTGTACGATGTTGTTTGAATATTTTCTACAGGGGAGATTGCGGATATTAATTTTGTTTGGGGGTCCAGTGCCTATAATTATTTTCGGTAATTTTAAAATGTGAATTTAATAAGTTTGAATTTTCCAGGGGGTGGGATCCGGACACCCCCCCCCCCCTCTTCCCAACCCCCCTCTAGATCCGCACCTGTAGTTACATGTACAGAGTATACAACCATCCATTTAAGCTACTATAAGCATGCTAGTGCTAACTCAATCGACAATATAGAAATGACATTTTGATACATTATTTTTTCATCAAAAATTTTGCGTTGAATCATAAAGTCTAAATGATCAGTGTTAAAAAAGTGTTCGTGACTGTCTCTAAACAGTGCTATTGTAAGAGAAAATAAACAGTGCATTGTACGGGGACTGTATGCGTGCTTAGTAATTTACATGTACTCCTAACGTTTTAAATATTATAGTTAATTTTTGTTAGCTTTGTAATCGCTTGCACAGTTACCTTAATTCTGCATAATGAAATAGCTTAATTTTGACCACCAACTTTAATAAAAAATATTACATGAGACACGGCTGCATATGACGACGGAAAATGCCCCTGAAGATAAAAGAATAATTTCTTATCTAAAATATCGGCCCACCCCTTTTTTTTTTTGGGGGGGGGGTGGTTGGGGGTGTTAGATATTTTGTGTCTCTGTGTTGTTTGAATTCTAAATTTAAAAAAAAAATGCTGTCCCTACTTGTGATCGAGTTCTTTAGCCTATATATACAGCTTTAAACCTACAGCATGCAGTGTAAAATGCCTAGTCAATGCACATATCAAAGAACTGGCAATTTGAAATAAAAAAAAAAATAAAAAATGAATAAATAAATAAAAGCTTACCGTCATAATTAAAATTAAAAATTAAAATTAAAATCCTTTTTTAAATGATTAAAACAACTGTCAAATACTAATTTAAAATCTTAATAGATATACATACGCCACCGTAATCACTTAATATATTTTTTATAACCAAAATAAATGGTAATGAAAGAACTTAACATTCATTTTTTTTAACAATGTATGTTTTTGTTTTTTTAAAGATATATATGGGTATATAAACATTTAATTTGCATACGGTCATCAAAAACATATAGACATTAATTAAAATGTTGTTAACATGGTTAATGTCATTCAATTTGGGAATTATTACTCATGTCCCCGAATAACCACGGACGTCCCTGGATTAACTAAAATATAATCGTTTGCATATATATTTTTCCAGATGTGTATAGAAAACCTTGGTTCACGTGCAGTTTGTTTTTATTTGTGTTCTACGTTGTGAACAATTCTAATCATGTGACCACAGTATCCATGACGTACCTCACACGGGAACACTGTGACGTTCACCGACAGAGGTCGTGCTTGGCAACCAGTCCTCCATACTTATGGTGGAAAATAGCAACAGACTGTGGTGGAAATAACGTTATTTAGATAGAAGTTTACAGCAAATCAGGTAGATTTTAACGAATATGGATAAAAAGAATATTATGTGATCAGTTTGTGAATATCAAATGTGGACTTTAGGAACAGAAATTTGTGAATTCAATAGCAAAAACCGGGGGACATGACTACCCGGGTAAAACCTCTGCCAGTACAGGTGCAGAGAACACGATCAATGTTAACCACCGGAGATATGTATACTCATAATACTCTAGAAGGCACCAGCCACCACCTCCCACCTATAGCTAGCCAGACCGTTGGGGGAGCGCACAGCGCTCACGTTACCACAACTACTGGCCATTCCGGACACGGCGTAAAAGTCCAGCAACTCTACGAGGACCATAAACACCACCACGACAAGCATGTCACCATCCAGCATGGAGGAACCAGTGAACAGGAAGTCGTACCCCAAAACATGCGGCCCAGCTCAAGTGCAGGGAGTCAGGGAAGTAAGACTGGCTCAGCTGCAGCTCGCCGGAATAACTCAATGAGTCCCGAGTCTGCTATGAAACAGTACATGCATAAGCTGACTTCGTTTGAGCATCATGAAATTTTTAACTATCCTTCTATCTTCTTTGTGGGACAGAATGCAAAGAAACGTCAGGGTGTCGTCGGTGGGGCCAATAACAATGGATACGATGATGAAAATGGATCGTATATTCACGTACCTCATGATCATATAGGATACCGGTATGAAGTGCTCAAAGTCATTGGAAAAGGAAGTTTTGGACAAGTTGTGAAAGCTTATGATCATAAGATTAATTCACATGTAGCATTAAAAATGGTGAGAAACGAGAAACGCTTTCATCGACAAGCTCAAGAAGAGATTCGTATCTTGGAACATCTGAAAAAACAAGATAAGGACAATGCTATGAACATCGTTCATATGCTTGAGCATTTTACATTCCGTAACCATATATGTATTACATTTGAACTCTTGAGCATGAATTTATACGAACTGATCAAGAAAAACAAATTCCAAGGATTTAGCTTACAGCTAGTGAGGAAATTTGCACATTCCATTTTGCAATGTTTGGATGCTTTGTACAAAAATAGGATCATTCACTGTGATCTCAAGCCTGAAAACATTCTCCTTAAACAGCAGGGAAGAAGTGGCATCAAAGTCATTGATTTTGGATCCAGTTGTTACGAACACCAGCGTATATATACATATATTCAGTCCCGCTTCTACAGAGCTCCTGAAGTAATTTTGGGAGCCAAATATGGCATGCCAATAGATATGTGGAGTTTAGGATGCATATTAGCTGAACTTTTAACAGGGTATCCTTTGTTCCCTGGAGAAGATGAAGGGGACCAATTAGCTTGTATAATAGAATTACAAGGCATGCCACCTCAGAAGTTGCTTGATCAGTCCAAACGAGCGAGGAATTTCATCAGTTCCAAAGGCTTCCCCAGGTACTGCACTGTCACCACCCTGCCTGATGGCAGCACCGTGTTGAATGGATGCCGCTCAAGACGAGGCAAACCAAGGGGGCCACCAAGTAGTAAGGAAATGGTCACCGCCCTGAAAGGATGTGAAGATCCACTTTTCCTAGACTTCATGAAGCGCTGCTTGGATTGGGATCCATCTACAAGGATGACGCCAGGGCAGGCTTTGCGTCACCCCTGGCTAAGACGACGATTGCCAAAACCTCCTACAATGGATAGCCGTGCAGATTCTGCGTCGCGCCGAAAATCAACCGCTAACACTGCAAGCGCAGTGATACCCAAACTTGCAAGTGGCACATCGAGTGGAAAGGGGAGAAATAACATCATAACAGATGACATGTCTGCGCCGATGCACAATCGAACCCGACTGCCACAAATCGGTTCCACATTATAGGAGCAATTTACTTGTGATATAGTGTTCTTGTGATATTTTTTAAGCCGTCCACAATAACTGATTTTTAGTCAATAACTGTGCATGGTTTTACAAGAAGTTACAGTCTTGTTTTGGTGTTTATAATATACTATCTGGCCTTCTTATCTGAATACTTGGAGCATGTTTTGTGAAGGATTGCATGTGTAATCATGAATTGACATACAAAACCTTTTAGGGAGTACATTGTCTGTGTAATATGTATTGCAATCCAATCTATCAGTATTTACTGTACAAGAGAATGAAGTGTATATGCATTTGGTTTGATGCATTATTGTTTAAAAGTTCTCAGAATCACGCCCAATGTTGTTACATTCTTTACAAACAAAAATACTGCACTTTGTTTTTTAAATTTTCTAGATTTAATTTTAAGAAAGTGATTCATTTCAATATCCTTATAAAGAAAATTCTGAACAAAGAATCTCCACTCCATAATCTTTCGGCCAAAATGCTTAATATATGAACTGTGTTATAAAAAAAATGAAGCAATTTACAATCTCAGGATGATTTTCTATCAGATATCAGATGAAATGAGCAAAGTCAATTACTGATAAGGAATCTGTCCTTTTTCTTGCTTAATTAAATATGCAATACACCTATGTATCACCTACATGTAGTGTAGGGGCTAGCTGCCTGGAGGTTGTATTGATTTTTCATTACCAACATTCCCATGTATAATGAGGCAGTATTGATTTCACCTCAGGAGTTTTAAATCAAATTTTGTTAATCTTGCTTTAGCACAAAAGAAATTTTATTTCAGTTTATTTTCTCTCTTTCTTTTGACAATAGAACTACTGTCAGTGATCAACTTCAAAATATAAACAATAACACTTTTACTGTAATGGATATTTTTTTTTAACATGGATCATCGATTGTTTTAAGGTTTTTTCCATAGTTTAATAACTTAAAAACACTTAAGTAATTGTTATTTGTTCAGAAATGATTTTAAGGTTTTCTTTTATTTTCAAGGATTTAAAAAAAATCATTCATTTAAGGTAATATCCTTTTAACATTGTTAAATTATAGAATATTTTTAAATAATCTAAAAAAAAAAAATTCCTGTATTTATATTTTGCCTGCAGAATTTTTATATTGTTGAAGAGTCTACAAGAACAAAGTTCTTTTCGTACAAATTGCCATGAATATTTCAGCAGGAATTTTAGTGCCCAAGTGCCAAATAAATGGAGCCTCTGTGAATATATTGTATTGCATTGACTGTAATCTTCATCCCTTATATTGCTCTATAATGTGTGAAACTACTACTTTTTACTGCCATTTATCCTAATTACTCTTTTAAAAACGGAAGAAAGATGTCGTCCATTTTACTCTACACAGCTTTTTATCTCTACTTAATTGCATGTTGTGAGTATATGATAATTGAGGTAGTGATCTATGTGATTGTTGATTTGTTTTTTAAATTTTTTGTTGAATGAAACATTTCAAATCATTTATGTACTGTTATTTTTGCAGATTAAAAAAAATGTTTTTGAAGTGTGATCTGTTAATTATAAGTCTCTCTTTTTATTAAAATCTTTTTTTTTTAATTTTTGTGTTTAATCTGATGTGTTTTTATATATATTTCCACTGTTTATTTTTTACTAGTTTTGTATCATTTTGATGAATTTTGTAAATAGTGGAAATTTGACCAGTGATTGGTCTGAGATTGCCTGTCCATACATTATTGTATATAGAACAAACTAACATTATAAATATCATCTCCCCAACAGTCAAAGTCTTGTTTTGATGGTTTATATGGTTTCTATGATTTCATATTCTCCCCTTTTTTCTAAGATTCACTGTGGAGTGTCTGTTTGTATGTATAGATGTTCCTAAGTGAACTTCATCAAACTTAGCAATGATTCCCTTTTTGACATTGAAGGGACTTTCACTCCTTATTTTAAAGTGGTGTATTTTGTGTTTGAAAAATGCATAATATGCCCCCTTGTTTGTTCTCAATATAAAACAGTACCTTCACTCTCCTGTTGAGATGTCCTTTTACAAAATTGTACTTGACAATTATGTATATTAAAACACACATGAAAGCTACACTATTGTTATTGTGCATTTAGGTGAACAAGGGGCAAATGTGAATTATAATTTATTTCTTTGAAGTGAATGAATTTAAGACATTTCCAATCCTGCAGTTTACATAGATAAAGTGTGTATTACATAACATCACAGGTTTTATCATCACAGAGTTTATCTTGGACAGCAATGAATGACTATTTTATACTTGACATATCGTTTGAGTCATCTTTAGGTTTATTCAAAAGGACCAAAAGTATGTATTTGTTATTCATACAAGGGATTATTATGGACATTGTAATCAAAAAGTGGATTTAAAGACGGTAAGTTCATTTTATGGAACAGACCAAAGACTGCACAGATATTTAAAGGCTTTCCATGTTCTAAGGTAGACTGCATATAAGTAAACCAGCAACACTGGTACATGTACATGTAGCTTGTCACATTTGGAATGCCTGGATGATTTGTATGGTAATTTGTCAGGACTATCTTTGTAGACATGGAGTTATTCCACAGAGAAGCTAATTCTTACCAGGCTATAGTCATGATCTTGCATTGTAATACTTGGACTGTTCGTATATTAACATAGAAACCTCTGTAACGTCAGCCTGACTATATCAGAGCACCTACACAAAACTGCTACAAATGCTTAATTGTTATGATCTGTACATTCATTCTAAGAATCGAGCTCTAACAAATTGTACAACTGTGTAAAGTGATAGGAAATATATTATTGCGAAATAATCTGCATGCAAGCATTGGCATCACACGTAAAAATCGTAGCCTGTGATCGAGACTCCAGTGGAGACTTCCTACTGTGAGTCACCCGTAATCAATGATTCCGATGGTTAGTAAACACAGGGGACATGGTTGTATCATGGCTACATTTACCAAAGGTGATTTTGAAACATTTAATTCTAGGAACTCCGCCCCCGTTTTTGTTTTGTTTTTGTGGTCGAGATTTTTATCGGTACTTGTAAGTGGTCCAAAAGCAATGTTCGACCAAAAATGTATAGGGTTCAAATCTCTCAGTAGGTGTACTATTATATTTATTATGTCTACTTGCTCCTTAATTACCTCGAAGTCAAGTCAAAAGTATATCTCTTCGTGAACCTCTATAAGACTCTTGCTGTCTTGGCGATAACTCTGCCGAAAAACTTCTGGGGGCCCAACATTTTACCTCCCGGAGTGTAACTAAATAGATAATTTGGACTTCATAGCATACATTACGATCCTGTTTATTTTGACTGCTATATGCAATGATTGAATGACGTTTTTATCAGTATTTTGTAATGAACTAAAATTAAGGAATCTGATCAAACATAGTTGTTAAAATAAATATCTTTTTAACTGAAAAAAATCCAGATGATTTATCCCAATTACTTTTTTTAATGTTTAGACTAGTTTTTATTGAGGAATAGCAAAAGTAATATGTAACAGTTTCACTCTAGTAAAATGTAAGCATATGGCGTAGTGGGGATACATATACAATGTACATACGATCACGTATCTGTTAACTTTTAATACACGTGTCTCAAAACTCTGTTAATGCACGATTAGTAACTGTTTGGCTGTAACTAATTAAATCCTGGAGATTTACGCACGACTGGTTGATACTTCTGCAAAATAATTAAAATATAAACAGTTGCCAAAAGGTCTTGAAGAAAATTAAAATGGATCACGTATAATTATCAGAAATCTTCAATCACTGTTTAGACATCGATCATAAATTTTATCTAACTTGCAAAGAAAACAAACAGATTTAAAGTATCTTGATAGATACATGTATATGTACCGGTATATATACATGTATCAGGATATTTTAAGACCCCCCCTTTTTTTTTTTAGCAAGTTGAAAGTTGACTTTGAAGGCAGGTTGTGCCAAAAGGTTGCTATACTTGCCGTATATGTAACTACACCGGCGTTTATATACGTTGATATGTTGATAGTTACTATACGCCTAGGTTTATATCTTTCACAAAAGAACAAGATCTCCAGTTTCAAAATTAAAAGCTGATTTATAGACAAGGATTAGACGAGGTTTGGGAGATTTAAACTGGTGTCTATAGGTTAGCTGAAGTGATTAAGAAACAGTTCAATCCAAACATGCAGGCATATCGAAACCTCAACACAGCGTGTACATAATCGATGCATTGACAAGAAAAACAGTTGAGAGATTTTCCATTTTTTATTTAAAATTTATCCAAATTCGATATTTATGTATTTCTTATGTGCTGAAACTACATTTAGCAAATATCGACATTAGAAGCAAATATTGGTCGTATTTTGACGACGATAAAGAATCGATCAAGTTTTGTATGTTTTGTCTCTAAATTTAACAAAATTACCATTCACTATGGAAACAGATTAATGTAATTGTATAATATCCATCAAGTACATCAGAATCTTGAATTTTCGCTGCCTCACCACCTTGTAACACTTATATTTTGTACGTAGATGGTTCAGATGTTTGACCTAATTGGGAAACTTTTTAATGTAGGACAAACTCGTTAGTAGTACTCGATCCCCGGCCATTAACGTCGTCCAATTATTGCACCACTTCACAGCAAAGGAGTGTTCGGCACGGTATTCCTGACGTTCAAAGGTGTAGTGGACCAGAATCTCTCTGCGAAAACTGCTGGTCTCTTCCTGAAAGAAGAAAGCCATTAATTGCATCACCATTTACAAGGATGCGGCAAACAACAAACGATGGCGACGTAAATAAACAACAGCGGCACTTTTGTGTCTGCAGTCATGACCGATAACTTTGTTTACAAAGATCACCAAATAATAGTCGAAATTGCTAAATAAATCTAGTAGCTTCCTTTTTATGAAATATTGGTTGAATATAGGTCAAATCCGATTAAGAATAATCCAAAGAACTTGCATACAGTTTATTAGTTTTTGCATCGATCTGGATACAGAAGCATTTGGAATTATAGAAACTGTTAGCCCTAGCTTTCTTGCCAATCACAAACCAAAATAGTTCTCTAAACTGTATAATATTAATAAATGGATGCCGTCGGTTTATCATGATCAAGCAAAACATCTGACACATTTTATACCACAGGATAATATTGTTTGTTTATTGGAAAATTTAATCTGTAGATGTGCACGTTGGATTTACCTCATTTTTCGTAAGAGGGATCATTGCAACAGTGGAACGTGCCAACGGCCATGTGGAGCTCTCACTGAGCTATAAATAACGAGTAAACTCCGGACCACATTTTACTCGGAGTTGAAATCATGGTACATTATATTCAAAGTGTAAACAAGATGGACTTTGTGCGCTTTGTTGTTCATGACAAGAGATTCTTTGATGCATGTCATAGTGTAGTTTTACTATTTGAGTAAAGAGGTAATATATGGTCGAGTATATAGATCATGCTGATCGTACAGAGGTAATGCATGGTCTAGTAAAAATTGATGTGTTACAGAGATACATCTAGTAAATCATGCTGAAGAACAAGGGTAATACATATCTAGGAAATCATGATGAAGTCATGGTCTAATAGATCATGCTTGAGTACAAGGAAAGTGCATGATCTAGTAAATACTGATGTAGTACAAAGGTAACGCATGGTCTATTAGATATGTGTTACGGAGATAAAACATGATCTAGTAGTTCATGCTGTAGAACAGATGCAATGTGTAGTTCAGTAGATCACGATGAAGCAGAGTAAATCATGCTGGAGTACAAGGAAAATACGCCGGAACATGGTCCAGTAAATCATGCTGAGTACAGAGATAAAACAAAGTCTCGTAAATCATGATGTAATACAGTTATCGGTCATGACTGCAGACACATGGTTTAGTAAATGATGCTGTAGTACAAAAGTAATACATGGTCTTGGAAAACATGATAAGTACAATGGAAGGGCATGGTCTAGTGAATATTGATGCTAATAGATCATGTAATGCGTGGTCTAGTAGATCATGCTATAGTAAGACATGGTCTAGTGAATCATGCCGTAGTACAGCTAATGATCTAGTAAATAATACTACACTATGGAGGTAATACATCGTCTATACCGGACTTTACAGCAGAACATATGCATGCGTTTTGATAAATTTGAGAGCGTCGTTCGCAAGAGCGAAATGCGACGGGTATACATGTATATTTTGCAGTTATATCAGCTTGTTTATATCGTCTAGACGTGATTGTGAAACAAAAGTACTTAACTATTTCATTCTCATTTGAAAGATCATCATGGTTTTATTAGTCTGCCATACCATTATATAAAAACACCTATATTAAAAGCATTATCACTCCCAGCTGTGATATTCCTTTTTGTTTACTATGGGTTGCAATTTGGCACGTATGCTTATTAGAAGTGACAAAATTAAAGACAATGCTGGTGTTCTCAAACGTTTAGTTACCGTATTTGTCAACCTTAAGAATCACTACGGCTCCCCTGAAGCGCGCGATTGACGGCATGGATTGCAAACTCACTACATGAATATACAGAGATTGGACTATGAATTGCCTTCTAACTTTGCAGAGATTTGACCTCGAGAAAATAAAGACATGCATTGCCCACTGACTATACAGAGATTTGACCACGAGTAGATAATGGCATGCACTGCCCACTAATATGATACGTGTATAAACAGACAATGGGGGTTAATTTCACTGTTAATTCAAAAAGAAGGACTTCCAAAATGGAAGTGTCCCGATTCTTCTTCTTGCAGGTGTTTGGATTTTTATACATGATTCTGATGGGAAAGTGCAACATGAAAAGTATATATGAAAGTAATGTTGTACAGGGATTAAACAAACCTTGATTACGTGTCAGCGGTATGGTTGTTTTAGGTTTCGTATTCATTACGTATCAGCGGCCGGTATAGTTGCTAAGTAATTCTGACATTGAATGTCCTCTACGCTGTCCAATACATTTGACCTTGACCCAGGACTTAATAACAACAGCATAAACATGATGTAAAATCTCAAGACTAGTGGTTTGTCTGTCTGTATGAAAATCACTGTCACAGTCATTAAACTATCGCGATGACATTCCATAATCAAATATGCAAAGCATCATTCTAATCTTTTTTATCATTCGCATGAGAGTTAATGAAAAATGCATGAAAGCTCTATTCGTTGCGTACTAAAGACTATAATGAACTTTAATTTATATAGATAACTTCAAGTTTCGTTTAGAAATTAATGTATTTGCAAAATGGGGCATTGTCCGCGATTTCACGTGGAGTACTCAACTCTGCAGACCTTTTTGCACAGTACTAGTTAATTTCTCCTCAAAAGATCGATAATCGATTTCTTCCCATTGCCTGATATTGAGCAGACTGAAGAACGTCATTTCTTTTGTGCGACTAGGCGCTTTTCTTTCCATAATTAATTCATTAGGAAACTGTGCGGCCATAAGTGCAAGTTCTGTTAGGAATTGTCTGGTTCTACAACGACGTGACAACAGAGAAAAGCTTTCAACACCGGTGTCAGATACACTGCACTCTTTCAACAGTAATCAGTGTTCGTAAGAGCGAGAAAAGCCTCTCTTTATCCTTATTTTCAGACACTTTCTATTTTCCTGAAATGAATTAGATCTCTATGTTCAGGTTTACACGTGCGTAATTAAAAATTGTTTGCGTCGCGATGCCCGACGCTAGTCGATTACATAAATCTACTATGTACCTATGGATATATATAAAGTTCTCTGCCAAACCGTTGAAGTCTACATTATCGTATATATGGATAATTGTACTACATTCTGACTTCGCTGATATTCTACCAATAGCGCAATACAGTAGATCCAAAATTAAACATACAACTATTATTATGCATATTCTATTGTCTTGTCTCATTCAATTGAATGTAACTATGATAATTAAGTATGGAAATACAACTTTTCTGTTCTATAAGGATCTGAGGTAACAACAAAACACATTAGTATGACCTATCTCTCTGCATATCTAGCTTTGTTTACTTTGCTTATGTTTCAGTATCGACTACGACACTTCAAAGGAACCTTGCTCAGTATGAACGCAGCATAGGGTAAAACGCAAGCGTGATTTTAATGTATGAAAAAAATTTCATGATATCATTTATTCTTGAAACAGTACCTAATTTGAAATTGTCAATCTAAAGGGCAATTAATGTTGACTCCTTGGTTTTTTAAATTACTTGTATCATATATACATAATAATCCAATCCACCCCCGATGAAATTTATAAACAAGAGGCCCATGGGCCACATCGCTCACATGAACAACAGTTCCTTGTATCATTTTAAATTAGTTTTTTAAACATTTTACCAATATATTTCTATGTCAAACTTTAAACACCTCTTTGGGCCCCAGTATTAGTCCTGGGGTCACAATTTTAACAATTTAGAATCTACATCATCTTAGGATGCTTGCATTGTAATTCCACAAATTGTAGCATTGTATACGTAGTTCGAGAGAAGAAGATTTTTAAACATTTTCCCTATATATTTCTATGTTAAACTTTAAACCCCTCTTGGAGCCTCCGTAATAGTCCGGCCGTCACTTTTTTCGCAATTTAGAATCTACATCATTTGAGGATGCTTGCATAGTAATCTCACAAACTGTAGCATTGTAGTTCTTGAGAAGAAGATTTTTAAATATTTTCCCTATATATTTCTGTTACTTTGAACCCCTCTTGGGGCCCCAGTATTTGTCGGTTGGGGGGGGGAGGGGGGTGTCACGATTTTAACAATTTAGAATCTACATTATTTGAGGATGCTTGCATAGTAATATCACAAATCGGAGCATTGTAGTTCTTGGGAAGAAGATTTTTAAACATTTTCCCTATATATTTCTATGTTAAACTTTGGGGCCCCAGTATTGATCCGGGGGGGGGGTGTCACAATTTTAACAATTTAGAATCTTTACTTCATATACAAGCTTTGGTGTAAATATTGGCATTTCTGATGCAGTGGTTCTAAAGATTTTTTTAAGACATGCACCCTATTTCCACTGTTTCGCAATTATCTCCCTTTTAAAAAGGGATTTGCCCTTAATTTCAAAAATTTAGAATCCCCTTCCCATAAGGATGCTTTGTATCAAGTTTGGTTAAATTTGGCCCAGTGGTTCTAGAGAAGTCAAAAATGTGAAAAGTTTACAGACAGATGGACAGAGAGATGGATGGACAGACAGACGGATGACAGACAACAGGTGATCAGAAAAGCTCACTTGAACCTTCGGTTAAGGTGAGCTAATAATTATAGTTTTAATTAAAGTTCATATAGTTCTGTAAAATAAGAATATGAATACAGTCTACATGTGCAAGTCTCAAGAGACTTTCTACTCCTTTAAAGACAAATTAAAAAGTCTCAAAATCTTAATAGATAGCAAAAGATTACAATGAAAATATCTTCTATAATAAAGCTTTTTATTTGATAAACTGAAAAAAGGATGTAAATCAACAAAATATAACAAACAAATACAAAATAACAGAAGAAAAAAAATGTACATATTACAGACTGATATTTCAACCAATTTCAATTCCATAGCAATGCACATTTTGGCACATCATCTTTCCTTGGCCAACAATACCTGTTAAAAAACTTGATGGTAGCACAACATATACTCTATTCAAGATAGTTTCAACGGTTCAACCTAATCATCATTGATTAGATTTGAGGGTTAAAAAAAATGGAAACATGATGGCTCTAGTCAACATAGCTAACAAATAAAGAGGAAATAATATACATTATTTACTATATGTAATCCTCAGTGCAGTGAAATTCTGAATCAGATATGTACATGTATCAAACATGAACCCCCGATCATCAACAATGATAGCAATAATCACCATGTAATTAAACTAACAAGTCTGAAGGCCTCTTTAATTATATCTTCACATTCAACATAAAATTTTCTGTTTTCTTATTCTTTTGAATTAATATTTACAGAGATATATCAGCAAAAAACAAAAACAAAACAAAAAAAAAAAAAAAAAACCCCACAATGAAACAGCACAGTATGTACATTTCTTCAAAACTCTTGTACCATTTTCCATATACAATATATTTTGTAAAATTAATACAAATAAACAGCATAAAAAATATAAATAAACCCTTGAATTTCCTTATCCAAACTGGCACCAATTTTCTGAATGAGATAAAACTTTCACATGAAACAATAAGCAGACAAAGGCTAAACTGGAACTCAACAGGAAGAATTTTCAAGTGTCTCACTAAAGGATGCCATGCCTAGATGATACATGGCAGCTGTCCTATATACAAATCAGGGAAACTAGTATCTGGCAAAATTTTCTCTTTCAAAAAATTTCAACTTTCTCATTACTATTTGCAGTTGCAATAATGCACAATGTATGTACAAGCAGATAATGTACATACATTTGTAGATAAAACATCTCATCAAAAAGGAAAATACAAAGCAAATATCTACAATATAAAGTCAAACATTTTCTGTTCAGTTTGGACATCCAGTTACTGGGGACATAATGACTGCAGGAGGCCTCAAGTCTACAGCTTAGGCAAATGTTAGGAGAATGTGAAATAATAGATATCTAGTAAACACATTATTTAGGAGAATATGAAATAATAGATAATAATTTGATAGATGAGCAATATGACACAGATGTTTAGATGGTTATAGGTCTCAATGTACAATACAAAATTCAACATGCATCTTCCTGACTATAAAGCAGATAATACTTGGTAGTTTATGTAGGTGGACATATTAGTAAATTGATTCCAAAATATATACAATTATTTCATGAAATTTCTGAATTAACTGATGACTGATGATAATATAAACACATTTTTTTACAATTGAGTAGTAATGCAAAGTTAAGCACAAAATAGCATCTTGTATATGGTACATGGTTTTATGGAAGAGTGACGATATATGTAGAACTCTTTACTGTACATTCCTTATTTTACGCGAGTACTTAATTCCGTGATTCCATTGTTTTGTATCAAATCGCGAGAATATAAAATCGTGAGGACCATTTTTTGTTATAATTTCCTATAGTACAAAACTGTCTGAAAAATAAAAGCGTGATTTTAAAATCCGCGAGGGTTGCTTCTTGCGATTTTACGCGGATATTAATTCCTCACGTTTAATTAGGAATCTACAGTACTCAATACAAAATACAAGACTCTGAATTCAAAGCCATGTTAGGTTGGGGCTAGTCATTTGAGATCAGCTCTTAGTATCATTTGGTATTTCTCCAATGGGACTTTCCAAAAGAATGATCAAATTAGTTTTATAAAAAAACCTTAAAAAGGATAAAACTTGTATAATTTGTAGAACTGAAACAAAATCTGGGTGAATGGGGACCAAGTAGTTGTAGTATCAATAGAAAAAACATACTACATCAATATACACTGTAAAACATAAGATATATACATCTTATAGCACTGCAAATATGCTGAAAAGAGACACCCATCAAGCCCAATGTAATTTCCATCGCACCAATACCTGAAGAAAACCTGAAAGCAAGAATAAGATATTTGTAAATAATTCATGATCTAATTAAGCACAAGAACAAAGCTTCAGAGCAATTTTTGTGAATTTTCTAATCAAAAAAGATTGATAGATACACATCTGGGTAGTGTCTGGTGGGCAAACGGTCAAGGTCACTAAATTAATAACTTATAATGATAGAAATCTGTTGTCTCGAAGGTTTGTTTTTATATATTATGAGAAATTGTCTTTGTAATATTCATACCTTCCAAAGTAGCAACCACCATTTAATTGGAGAGATAGTTAAATTAATAATTACTAATTTATTTTGTCCTACAGCTATGTTCTGATCATGAATTTAATAAGATTAAAAGAACTTTTTCATGATTTTTGGTTTAAAAAAAAAAAAATCAATGGTTACCTTGCAAATTGTTCACCCCCCCCCCCTTTTTGGTATCTCATGATAAGATAAGATATCCAACTTATACTAATTAATTAAGAAACCATGATCATAGAACATTTACAATTAAAGAATATTATCCAAAAAAGGCTTAAGGTTTATTACCAATATGTCTTTGACTATTCTATATGCATGCATGGGTGAAATTTAGTTGTTTGATCTTCTTTAACTAAAATTTTCAGATGAAGGCTTAGAATCCAAGCTACCATTCTTTTAGCATGCTTTCCCTGTCAAGAACACTCCAACTAAACATCTCACTATACACTTAAGTGCATTTGTTTCTGTCAGGCAACTGAGTTAGCTGTTGGAATTTTACAACAATGGTTTGGGTGAGGTGTCAAGCAATATAGTCAGACCGAAGAAACCCAGTCAACAGATGCACCAATAAACTGAGGTCTGCCGGGCCGAAAAAACTATTTTCTACCCCACACCAAGAAAAAAGCCTTTTAGGGGAGCTATGCAGGATAGAGTAGTAACACTTCAACTATGAAATCCAGCGATTAGAGACAATTTAAAGTTTTCAGGCAGAGGTTCGAGTAAATTTGACCTTTTTGAGATTTTAAATGGCTATCATGTAGACCATCAAAGTTAATATTTCCTTATGCAGCTCTTCGGGTCCCCAGCTCTACAAGAGCTTATCTACTGACCCATTTAATGCATAATCCTGGCCCTCACATTCAGTTTATCTGATTGTCATTTTCTTGTCTACTATAAACATTGATATAATTTGTGTTTATAAATGTTTATAGGTAATGTTTCTATTTAAAAACAAAAACAAATTTCAAAATGGTAATAGGAAGTAAATAAAAATAACTCAAATATTGGATGGGAAAGTCTATATAAAATTCTCCTTTCTCATCCAGTGGTATGGATTATCACCTACTATATCATTGTGTTATAGCTAGAATTTAATTGTACTAGATAAGTCTAAACCTCCCTAACTAGACTTATTTACACAATATCATCTTTTTTAATAAAAAGAAAGTAGCTAGGATTTGATTTGTTTGGAAGTTTCTCAGCAATATGATTTAGCAAATACCAGACATTATCATTAAAAAAAGTTATATTTTCCCTCAAAATAGCCATGCAGTCTGTTTTTGTTGTTGTTTTTGCAATTTTTGACCTGAGTTAACTTACTGAGGAATTAAATTAAAGATAGAAGATGACCAACATCTATCATAGCCTAATGCAATCTGTAAAATTCAGCCTCATAAAGAGGTCCAACTGACGTCAAGCCATCAAACAAACACACTCAATAACACAAAAATTAACGAACTTTCAGAAACAGCGTCATTCATAACTTCTATTCCTCCCCTGTTGATCAATACAAAGTGAATGTCAATCTTGGGTCTATGATAATGGTATTTTTGCAATCCTTTGCGTAAACGTTCCATTTATTACCTCAACAGAAAATTTCTGTGTATGAATTTGCACTTTACAGGTGAAAATTGATTTAAATCCAAGTACAATCAATCACTAATATTCTAGTACCGATAATATTTTTTGTTTGACTGGCCTCAAAACTTGAATGGGCAATGACCACAATATACAACTCATCCATAGTAATTATGCAGGTTGTGGAAACACTAAGTGATTATGGTTCCAAATTTTTTTTCCTTTTCTTGATTCATACAATTAATTGTGGATGACTATATTAATAATATGGATGTGACCAAATCAAGAGCTTTCCATTTTGAAAATGTTCAATCATTTTAATAGGATTCCTTTGGTTTGGGATGAATTGAAAAACTGATAATATGTGATAAAAATAATTCGATCTACATTATGTATACAACACCTGATCTTGAAATCGGACATTTAATGCTAAATCAAACTATCAAACATCATTAATTAAAAAAGATTTAAACGCAATATATATATATACCCACATAATAATTTACATTTCATGACCAGTGGAAATAATTAACCCAGCATTCTGGCAGAAAAACAAAATTCTAATACCGACTTAAAATTTTTTTATGAGAATAGATTCTGCCATATATGCCAGTAATAACATCTAATACAAGCCAAAGGATTGTCATTTAAACATCTACCAATGAATGTAACAATCTCTGACAAATTCCGCCCAATATATAGTCTTCAGATAGGTATATCTCCACACTCAACAGATCAGCCTATGTCAACAGCACGCACTCGATCATCTAAATTTATGACTTTTTTAGAGTCTTTATTTACTTGGTCAGATATGCTACTTAAAGCAACCTTCGTTTCAATGTTTTACTGTTCAGGACCATTGTGTCTTCTGATCTTGGTTATATAGTCTTGAGCTTCTTCAGGTCTCTAAATAATTGATTGCCCAATGGGCTAGGACAGGTTTAAAGAGCTTCATAAAGAACACTTGCCCTTTGGGCCAGGTATTTCTAAGTCTTTTTCATACATAATAGGCCAGAGTAACTGAATGACCAAAAGCATTCTCTAGTTGAAAACCCAACTGACTAGTGAAAAAAATTTCTATCACTCCTTCTTAGGACTGTAATGTCTTTCAAGTAACACAAACCCTTTGAGATAAAGTTTGAAATTATTCAACTTTTCCCCTGCAAGTTTTGCCAAACAAAGTTAAAATGAAACTGAAAACAGATGGACTGATTACATGTCCTGCTGGGATATATTGATGTCATTGTCCAAATAAAAACTTGAGACTTAAACATTCTTAAGTGGTACCTCCCACATTCGCAATGATTTGTTTTACCAACAGAGATCTTGTGGACCATTTCATCAAATGGTCTGTAAAATCAATTGATAATTAAATCAACTGCTCAATGATAAAGAAAAAGAACGTAATTTGATGCTTTCAATTGGAATTTTACTCAAGCGATACACTTGAATTTATCAAACTGACAATTATCAAATATCCACTCAAAAATTTATGACCAAAAGTCTTAAATCATGATCAATTTTTAATTCACAATTTATTTATTTTTTTTTGGTCACATTCAGGGAACAATGACAGAACCACACTGCAGATCAATCAAATAAGATTCCATGCATTTATAATGTGAGTTGGGGATAAGATTCTTGCTATCTATTTTCTTATTCCATGTTTTCAACTGCATTGATTTTGCAGACTTAAGTTTTACTGTTGCTTGGTAAAATCAATTACTTTCTAAAACAAAACCAAGAGTGAGAACACTACCTGGATTAGCTTGTACAGTTTTTATCAAACATTGAAATGCACACAGGGATTGCACTCCAGTTCTCTTCTTTATTTTCTGTGACATGTTGACTTCAAATTTCATTGAAACTAATCAAGAGACCTCAAGGGGCCCTATGGGCTGAATAAACCATCTGAGTAGAATGCAGTGTACCTGGCTGGGATAAAGGGTTGCCCTGGCCATCAGATATACTTTCCTATTTTGATGCATGGGTCCATGTATCTGAGCTATTCAGAAATGCTGGTGTCAGGGATGACCTAATAGACATGGATTAAGGATTAAGTAAATGAAATATTTTAAATGTAAAGTAGTGGGGCTATCTGTTTTTGAAAAGCAAGATATATCCAAGTGACTTTTGCCATAACAGTTTGTAAATGAAAACTGACCATGCATTCGTGTATGCCCAGGAGAGTTCAAAGGAACAGGTGGGGGTAAAAATATTAACATATGATGGACAGTGGTGGAATCAATGCACAGACTGCGACAGGACATCCTTGTGATTAACGTAAAAAAAACCGTCTTTCCCTTTTGATGAAACCACTTTGATGCAAATTACCATTCGAGTTTTATATAAAAACAGGACAACTTCTCAATGAAATAGAATGCAGACATCAAGGACAATTCAATGCTTCATTCTATCTGTAGATTTTTACCAAATTGATAAAGCAACAATGAGCATAAAAATCTCCTGCAATGAATTGCAAGTATCAAAATGGCTATGGGACACAAGATACTGTAACAGTTGTAGTAGTATGTAGTACAGAAAAGAAAATGGCTGCCTTTATAGAACTTTAGAGAAATTGTAGGGTAGCTATAAGGCTCTCAGACTTTTGATTAACTGTAACACTATAGGAAAACAAACCACAAATCATTACTCCTATTAAGTGGCCACTCACTGTTATCATTGTAATAGGAAGGATAGCAGGGTAACATATGTATTATTGGGCAAATCTTAACTGCAGTCCTCTTTGAACCATTTCCCCCGTAAGTCAACAACCACAATAAGTTACCCATAAAATCCTGCAGAAACAGTTTTCACCCCCCAGTTCAAACCATTTATCAGATGCTTTATTTCATTAGGCAGAGAGAAAAAAGATTGTTTGGCCAATAATTGTAAATTTATAGCCTATCTGAAATCCATCACAAAACTAACTTCAGTGTGATTCCCATCTCAATTTTCTCCCCAATTTTTCTTTGAATTCAGACTCCAATTTCCCTGAATGTCATAATTACTTTCAAGCCATTCAAGACCTGTTCCCGGCTTCAATCTTATTAACTTTTGATTGCTTGAAGCTAAATATTTTTGAATTGCTGCAATCAATGTGTATTCAGTGCAGTGTTCCTCTGTGATACTTTGACATATAAGGACAGTTCCTGAGAAGAAGTTAGGGTTTTATATAACAGACAATCAATGGCTTACTGTAACCTAATTAACTAGTCTAGCAAGTCTTTCAACAGACCTTAGTCCTCAGTCTCCACAATAAGACCGACTCAAGTACTTCAGGTGCATTAATTACTGTCACTGGGGATTTGTGTAATTAGTATCTCCTTTATAGAGTCAGCGATGTAAATCTTTTTTCATGTTTTTGGTGTCTAAATATTAATGGAATCAATATGATACTCCTACAGTATAAATAAAAGAAAATGCTTGTAGGGGGAATTCATTATTACTCGCCCTAGGTATTGGGGCTAAAACTAAATGCTTCAATGCATTAATTTCCTCTATTTCAGGATTTAAACCAATATCATACCACCATGATTTATCAATCTATCAGGAATCCATTTGCTACCTGTTGCATTCTGTCATCTATAAACAATTTTAGAATAGAACGATGATACAAAGTATCATATAACATTTACATAGCCAATGATGATTCAGAATTACACCTGAAATTGCAACATTTCTGGTATAATAAAAGCTCATAGCATACACAGGATTCCATAATTCAACTCTGATTCGAGTACATTCACCCATATTAAAATATAAACAGGCAATGGATTTGCAAGTTGACCTTCCATGCACTAAACTTTTCCTCTTGGACCAGGTTTCATAACATAATCTAAATGAATCCTAGAACATTTGCTCTACAATTTCAAACCTAAGCTGTGTCCATATTGGAGACAGAAATTGCTGATATGGTATTGAATTGACACAGCTAGAGAGTTACAATGAAACGTCTGCCATCCAGACCAATCGGACTTCACAGTTAGGGTATAAAACAAGCAATCAGACTGATTATTTGACTAGGCATAAAGAATTTTAAATCTTTGAAAATTCATTCTGAATTAAATGACAGGGATTCAATTCTAACAATCCAAAAGCCTTTTAAAAATCTCAATGGTGTTCCCTCACACTTGAGTTGGGACATTCATGCAATATACTAGGGGGCTTTATGATTCAATTCATTTAAATTTGTATCCAATAATTAGAGAAGGAGGAGGGCTGTGCCACGTTAAATTTGACCAGTGTTATTGGTTTCTCTTTGTTAGAATAAAAAACAAAACAATAATATCAGATGATTCCAAGACTCAAGCATGTGATGATATCTGAAATCACACCAAACATGGGGTAACATCTAGTCAACGATCCGTTCTGAATTTAAATATAGATTTGTTTCTCTTGGAGACAAGTTGTTTAGTAGACCAAGAAAAAAATTCAGTCCATATATAGAACATATTCTTGTACAACAAAAAACTAATCAATATTTTAAAACACTGAACAGCAAACAAGCCAATAGAATAAATGTTTAATTTAGTTAATGGTCCATGTACTTTAAACAGCCACAACCAGTTTTTATTGAAAGTGGGCAGTGAGTGTACCGGTGTATATACTAGCTAACAGACTACCATGCAGTGTTTGGTTTTGAGAAAATCAGTAGTTACTTGAGCTAACTGCACTTTGAATGATAAATTATTCAGTGTTAATTGTTTGTAGTGAAGTGAATTCTTAATCAGAAACCTTAAAGATAGTGATCTCAGATGCATGTCTGCTTATTTCCTATAGCTGATAGTTAAGTT
Source organism: Magallana hongkongensis (assembly GCA_016163765.1). NCBI lineage: Eukaryota > Metazoa > Mollusca > Bivalvia > Ostreida > Ostreidae > Magallana > Magallana hongkongensis. The sequence goes on along the minus strand of WFKH01003881.1, from coordinate 16,458,056 downwards.
TTCTGCCTCAAAAAGAAATGTAAACTCATCCTTTAATAGCTAAAACATGTATAATTTCCTAATACAACTGCAAACTGTATAAATTGAGGCTTATTTTGTATGATACCTTGCATGTACACTCATCAAAAGAAACAGATTACTGATTGAAATTTTTAATGATATAAGACAACAATTTCAAAGAACATGCCTGCATGTTCCTCTATCAATGTCTTAATGAACAAGTACATGGCTATGAATGATAGTCTTGTTTGTACAAAGGGTTCTCTTTGTGAAAGTGGTAAAGCAAGATTTGGGCGTCATAAACATGCTTGATTTAAAAGCATGTGAACGCTGCACCCATCTTGAGAAAATATGTACATAATGAATCAGTTCATTTGGATTTAAAACGCCTGTAATGCATTTTAATTGTAGCGATTTCTTTACATCTCAGAGGAACCTCTTCATAACAAGGTCTTTAAAGTTTTACCAATAAATCCAAAAGCCATTACAAGGACATTTTGTTGCTTCTCTGTTGACGTTAGCTACCAGCAATCAACCTTGGAAAAAAAAGTAATTTTACCAATCTCTGTATAATCTGAGACCTAATACCGTACATGGGATTATATTGTTCCAGTCATGTCTTAGCCAGGGATAAATTTCCTTCCATGGCCTCTTTTTCAGGGCATTTTAAGTACAGTGATTAGCTGTGACGAACAGTGCACTCAGCTACGAGAAGAAAGTTCCCCCATTAAGAAGTGCACATAATGCACAGATTATGAAAAATACCAACTTGCAACCTTTCTTTGATCTCCTTTGTATGTAACTGACATCATAATCACCATATACTGCCCATTTGAACTTACAAATGAGATGTTGGGGTTTAATTTCCATTGAGTGAATTCCAAATTTGAACACCTCTTTCATAACCTAGATTAAAGTACATGTATATGCTCCTGTACACAAATTATTTTACACATAAAGGTTAAGGGGTGAAAACAATTGTGGGAGAATATCATAGTTTTGAAACAACAATTTTTTTATGCAGTAAATTTTCATATGAGGTGTTTTTGTGGATGCTATTGTTATAGTTTTTTAAAAATACTTTTTTTGCCTAATTTAAAATAAAAAATAAACAACTTTTCTCTCAGAGTGTTAACAAAAAAAAATAAAAAAAAAATGACGCAGTTGCAATGTTAAGGTGTCTCAAAGCTAAAATATGGCTGGGAACGGTGTTTGATTAAACAACAACAAAAAAACCTCTGACCTGACAACAATCTTCAATACTATATTTGATGCATTGTTGTGATGTCATTTTCTAAACCGTGTGATGTGCTTATCCTAACATTGCGAATGATCTAATTAAATTGATTATAATGACAATAATTATAAAATAATATTTTAAAGAAAAATCCTTTGATTTGTCGTATACTTTGCTGTTATTGCTTGGGCTTCAAAAAGATAGTTTGTTTATTAAAAGATATTGTTAAAATATGTTGCTCGTTCCTCTAAATAAAACACTTTTTACAAATCAAGTGCGATTTACATAAAATTGGAGTAAATGTGTAGGTTTCCCAAGCATGATTCATATGGGTACTTTTTTCCTCTACTAATTTTACCCAAATTTATTTATTATGAAATTGCATTGAACTTTCAGCTGTACCAAGCTGTTTTTAAATGCATTAAAATATCTTTTTCTTTACACGTAGCAGGAAGGGTCTCCAAACCATTAGTTAATAGTCATGTACTTTGTACGATGCTTTAAAGGTGCTAATTATTTAATACACAATACATTGATAATATTGACTTTAGTATCACTAGTGTTGATGACAGCATCAATCAGTTTTATTACTTTTTCAATAAAACTAACTTTTAACGTTACAATACATTCCCTGAGAACTAACGTAAGGAATGCAGATCGTGACGTCAAAGTTAGTCATGGCCTTATATCATATGAAGTACACCCAAGTGACTTTTTACTGATGCTGTGAAATCAATCGGGAAGCCTTAACATGCCTGCAGATGAAGATATCTTCTTAATTTGTTTCAATATATTTGCTTTAAATAAATAAAAAATAATGGTTGTCCATTAGAAATATCTATATTTTATATTCTGATCAATCTAGACTAATACTATCCCAATTTGTTTTATGCAAATTTGTAACAAAGATTACCATCAAAAATATGCAAAATTCAAAATAGTTCCCATTTAAAACAGAATTTTTTTAATATTTCATTTCCCAGAAACCTGGAGTTCTACTATATGTGCAACATCTATTTTTTACATTAGTTTGCAGTATCGTCTAATGGAGATTTAAGTATTTAGATGGAATTAATGAATAATCTTTTTAACAACTTCATTAACTCCCAATTTTGAAAGAGTCCCAATTTAAAACTTTTCAAATGAAAGAGGGAAAAGATCATGTACCGGTACATGTAGTACAACCGCGATCAAATGTACCATGCATACACCCTGTGAACAAGTCTTAGATGTTGGCACAATATTGAAAACTCGGATTGATATTTGAATATAAATAAATTTGGTCATGGTCATGCAATACGTAAGTGTGATTTCCACAGCGCTTTTAATTTTTTCATTTACGTGTAATATATGATTAATAAATAGAGAAAATAAAAATGTGTTTTAAATGGAAATAAAGATTCAAAAATATATTACTTAATCCAAAGAAACCTTCCTATATGAACATTTTTGTGACAATTTTTCTGACATTCCATTCAAAGTCAATATTTTCCAAAATGAGAAGTACTTTGAATCTTAATACTGGTTAATTCACAAATTCCCAACTTCCCACCTAAGGCGCTAGTCATAAAAGACTAGTAGTTAAGAGTAGTTTTAATATAAAGTTTTGAACTGTACTCAAAATGCATCATCAAACCCTCGTAGCTACCACTATACTTGCTTATCATTTAATCTCTGGTCCATTTCATATTACTTCTTCTAACATTTACCACTTTGCTGTGTGCAATTTAGAGTGCAACTTACCTAAATCAATCAACTAAATACCCAAAATGATATTGAATTATACTTTAGCCTTGATGTGTAAATGTCTATAGTATAAAGAAAAACAAATTCATTGGAGATAGAAATATCCATGGTTTTCATTTGGCTGTGCTTTCATGAGTACACTGATGTCATAAAATGTTACAATAGCTTGCATTTGCTGTTTCCAAACATGATCATTGATTTTCAAGCAGACCAAATCAGAATGGAAATCCTTTGGATCTTGAGATCTTCCATTAGAACAAAAAAATTGATTGCATTATTCAAAAGCTCTACGACTGGCAAGACTCCTGCAAAATCGTTACACATACATTCATTGAATTCTGTTCCACTGGATCTTCAAAATTCTTTTACGAAAGATCAACATAAAAAAGATGCCTATTCATCTTATATTTAACCATATATTTCAATGTTTGATGAAGGAAGCTTCTATAAAAAATAATGATTACTATCAATGAAACTAATCGATAATAAAAGGAAAGACTTCCATGCCACTAATATTATCAGATATAAAAAGAATTTGATGGGTAAACATGCTAGACATTTCCAATTTTAATCTACACGAAAAATGAGCTTTATTGAAACACATGTATATGCATTTTCCAGATTTAGTTATATCATTAGCAATGGAAGCTAACGCTTTCTCATAAAAGGACAAAATCAAAGTTCATCGGCTGACAAAAAAAAATTACACACATAGTTTTAACAATACCCCATCCCCTCTTGCTCCTCCAAAAAAAAAATAAAAAATTCCTCCTCCTCCAAAAAAATTTTAAAAAAACATGACAAAAAAGCCTCAAGGTGATAAATTTTGATCCAAATTAAAGTTTAAGGATTAGTTTAGATACTATTCCTATCATAATTTCTGTACTATATATGATAGTTCATAAAAAGAATACTTTAAAAAATTGTGTATTTTAATAAAAGTAGCTGGTTAATCGGTCGGAACGAATTGTGATTAACCTATTGGCAATTTTGCAATCGATTGCCATCCCTAATTTAAAGGAAAAAATTGCTTCGGTATTTTTTCTTTTCTTTCTTTATCCTTTTTTTGATGGACAGATAGATATGGGTTCAACGTCGATGAACAATCTCTACCTATGGGACTCTGTGGGTGAAGTTTGGTTTCAACTGAACCAAGGGGCGAGAAAATATTCTCATTCGAAAAAACAAGTATCTTAAACTGAGATTTTTTATCCTTGACCTTTGATCCATATATAAATGGATCAAGGTAGTTGCACACTATCTAAAGGGGCAGTTTAAGTCCACCTGGGCCAGATGGAGAAATAATAAATATGAGAGAAAATGTTAATATATGGATAAATAGAACTAGACAGATGGACAATCTGATCACTTTAAGGCACCAATAAAAAGGGCCTCATTAACATATTTCAAATTAAAAAGTGAACTTTTTTAATTGCTTATTTAAACTGTGTGGAGCTCTATCAAACGTTGATTTAATGGACTCACCTTTATGAGAACAACTATGTACACTAGAAATAAGTTCATAAGTTCATAGTGTGCTCTAACCAATAGGTTTCTTTGTATGCAGTTGATAAAATATCCTGCACTATTTCTTCAAAACTAAGCTAAACACAAACTGAGGAATGGTGAGGTCAAGGTCATAGGAAAATTAAAGGTTAGAAAATTAGACAGTTTAATTGTATCATCAATGCTGACAGGAAAATAATCAAACCAAAAGATTTTAAAAATGCTAAATCTATCTGCAACGTTTATGCATGCATGAAAAACACAGACACAGGAACATTGATAATTAATTCATCAACTACAAAGCATAAAGGAATCTTCCAACTATTACCTAGAACATTCAATTATTGATGAGTTTTTTTCTATAATTTTTTTTCACTACTAATTTCTATAGACAACATGTAATGATGATGTTTATAATTTGCATCTGGGGAATAAGATCTATCACATTAAAAGTAAATGCTTCCAACATTAAACAGACCAAAGCTTTGAAAATTACAGGTACTCCAGTAACTTACTGGAAATACAGGTACTCCAGTAACTTACCTGGAAATACAGGTACTCCGGTAACTTACCTGGAAATACAGGTACTCCAGTAACTTACCTGGAAATACAGGTACTCCAGTAACTTACCTGGAAATCCTTAAATTTAATATTAATTTCATTTATAAAATTTGTTCCACTTAAATTGAAGAACAAGTTCACTTTCAATAATGTATGCTTATAGCCTAAATTATCATTTTGTAAACACGAATACCTCTTACTTTCTGTTACAAAAATAAAATATTGTTGAATTATATTTCTATGAACCAGAACATTCCCTTCCTACATTATAGGGGAGAGCAGTTCAAGCTTCTGCAAGTGAGCTTCCCTGAAAATGTAAGCTGTTATACCTGTAACAATAACAGATCTGTTACTGAGCTTCTTATAACATTGAAAGCTAATATAACTATTAGAATCTGGATGTGAAAGTGAGCTTATTTGGCACTATAAGCTGTAATACATAATAGTATTTGAATCTGTTGGTGAGATTCTTTTGATACTGTAAGCTATTATACTTGTTTACTTAGAATCTGTCTCTGAACTTCTTTGACACTGAGCTATTTTACCTGTCCATATCTTGATCTGTTATTGAACTTCATTTTACACTGTGAGCTATTTTACCTGTCAAAATCCAGATCTGTTAATGAGCTTGGTTATACACTGTGAGCTAGCTGTTATACCTGTTAGAATCCGGACCTGCAGCATTTCCTGGAGCTGATCTCCAGATTCTGGCACCCACTGGCTGTCACAGTGTAAGGATCATCCACCATGTTATCACAGTAAAACAGATGGGCATGGTCAAGGGACCCACAGGCACTGACCAGCTCAGTCAATCCGGCTGCTGTGACCTGCATACAACCGGATAAATCCAGATGTTCCAGATGGGGAAGACCACCATCTCCAGCCAAAAACCTTGAAAATATAGAAAAAAGACAGCTTTAGATTCCCATTTACCTTGAAATCTTTAAACTACATATAAAATCTTACAATAGTACATTTGGAATGCAATGTAACATTTTATTTAATCACCATAAAAACACAAAGGACTTAAGCACAACTGTTTCCTTTAATATTTAATGTTTAGTATGTACATGCACACCCCCCCCCCCCCCCAAAAAAAAAATGATACATACTGAAATAAAATCATAAATTCTTAACAAGGATAGTACTATCAGGATAGCATGAAACAAGTTTAAATTCATGGTCTCAATATCCAATCAAAGTACCTGGCACATGTATACAATACACCCAACACCACCATTAAACTAAACCTGCTGAAATTGATACACAAAGCTGTGGGCATAAAAAGGTAGGTGTCAACAAATTACTGTTTAACACCTACAACACAATACATGCACAAATCTTAATTAATATCCATAGTAACTGGCTGATTTAAAGCTTTTGTCAAAAAAGATAGGTACATGCATGACTTTGTAAGTATTAACACAAATATAATAGATTCAATAAACTGCAAAGATGGAATTGTCAAAAATCAATATCTGGATATGAGTATAAGCTTCACATTGCTGATTTTTGATGGTTTTTTGTGTTGATTGCTATCCAATAGGGGTCTTTGATATACATTTATGCTATCAGCTGTCTCAAATTAAATAATACTGTACATAAAATAGCAGTTTCTATCATCATGTTACTATTAAATTTGATCTTCCCTCCCACATACCAATTGATAGGTAGTGCAATAAGTTAACAGCAACAATAGAGAACCCAAGGAACTGTGATATTATCTATAGAGAATCTGGGGGCATGTTTACTTGTCATATATACATACATGTATATATATGTGTGAATATACCACAGATATGCACTGCAACTGAATGGTTGTTCTTTGAATACACCGAATAATTAATGAAATTTAATGAACTTGTCTCTAATTACAATGATAAAAATTTGTTTCATAATTCAATGGTGTTGTTTATTCATGGGTAAGGGTAACCATGAAATCCTTGAATATTGAGCCAACACCAAATATTAATGATTCCCAGTAAAATGTACATGCAGGTAATGAATTGAAACACAGTGATATCCCTCCAGTACCTGAGGCCTTCATCGGTCACCAGTGAGCAGCCAGATAGAGACAGGAACGTCAGCGCCCTCTGGGGAGTGTCATTATCACTGTTATCACAGACTTCATGTACCACCGAGCCCCTCCCCCCGCAGCTACTAGTCCTGTGAGGGTCACCACCACTAACCCTCTCTAGGGAGGGGACAGTTCTCTGTCTGGGAGACCTCTCTGACGAGAGATTAGTCCTTAGATGGGTGCTCCCAGAACTGTTATATCTGTTTGAAGTTACACAGTGAAAGGGAAATAACTCTTGATTTCCTCTAGTAGATGAATTCATTGTCCGAGAATCCACAGATTTTGAAGTCTTGTTTTGATCACAGGGACCAGATGTCTTTTTCGTCCATTTTTTGAAATCAACAGTCCTTGGCTGATCTCTCATTAAAGATGGCAGAAATGAAAGCTCCAAAAAAGGAGAGAACACACTTTCTCCTTCTAAAATTTCCATCAACCGACAGGCCATCATTTCCTGCTCGACAACATCACACGCATTGCGTAGAGTCTGGTCCACTGAATCAAAGTCTAGTCCACTAATTCTGCGCTCCTGCTGGGATCTACACATGCCTTGTTGGCAACAGCGTCTTGCTTCACTGATTGGCAGGGAAGCATTGTTGTCCAAGTCCTTGTTCTGAGGGGTATTCTTGGACTCTGTGAGGGAACCCAGGGCGAGGGAAATTCTCTGTAACGTCACATCAGTGATGTTCACACAGCCAGACAGATTTATATGCTTCAGTCTTCTACCACATTTATTTTTTTCCATACTGTAAACATAAAAATCAAAGTACAGTGTATATATGTATAAATCCTGAAGGTAGTGCAACTTTAATACAAAACACATTGTACGATATTCTGGATGTGAGAATTAATAATGCAAAATCAAGAAGTAACAGAATAACCTTAACAAATATTATTATAATTATCATCAATACATAATGCTCCATAAAGAAACTTTTTTGTAAAATACACATTGCTGTTACCCAACTTTTTTTTGCATTTTAGAAAATTTTGCATGGTTCATAAGAACCTCAATGTTGCAATTATGTTAACCAGTCTTTTAATGTCTAAGCTGTCTATAACATAATTAAAATAATCTTTTTTTTTTTTGGCAAAAGTGCATGTAAATCATGGTGAACCAGTATATTACTAGTAAAACTTATTGCAAATAAAAGTTGATTTACAGCATACTGCAGTAAAACACTAAAGTTCTTGACAAATAAATGAGCTGCACATAAAAAACTGAAATGATGTTGATTTAAATTTGCACAGCTTCATTCCTCTGCAGCAGTGTACTTCTAACCAATGAATAGCAGCAGCATCCTACTCCTGACACCCACCTTTTAAATCCAATATCCGACACCCTGGTCTGTGTAAGGTCCAGCACTTCTAGGTTAGGACAACAGCTCAGCATTCTGTACAGCTGTTCATACAAAACAAATGCTGTGTTGATCTCAAAAGAGGGACATGTATACTTCATTACAAATTGTGATTTCTTGATTTGTTGAGAAAACACTCAATTTTAGAAATGTAAATTAGAGTTTTTCTTTTCATTGCTGAAAAATTAACAATTTATTCAAATGCATACGTTTTATCACTATTGATTTTTAATTTTGCTTTCTATGTAAAAGAAATGTGCAATTTCAGGATATTAAAAATGAACTTCACTTAAAAATTTTTATTTTTGTGCATCACTCAGAATAAAAAATCTTTCTACATGTATTTGTTTAACAATCAGATAAAATGTTCCTTTTAAGAAATATGCAAACAAACTTATAAATGATTAACTATGAATGGACACAGAAGTCCCGGTGATAATTTTGGTGATATCTGGACACTTACCACTCCATTAGATAACCCCCTGCTGTAGCCCAGGTGTAATTCTGATACACTGGCTCCCACCCTGGGGAAAAGGTACTTCACCATTGAGGTCAATAACTTGGACTCCCGCTGGACCTGTAAAACACATCAAATGTCACCTCCATTCAGAAAACCAATGTATTTGCCCCAGGCATATTTATCCTAACCCTGAGATAATCAAACCAAAAACTAACAGATAAATAATGTACTATGTAATGTTGCCAGTTGCTATGCTGTATCATTTGGAGGGTGCGATTTCATCGTTCAAGGGGAAACATCAAATTTTTTTCATCCAATCAGATTCAACTAATTTACATAAATATAATGAATGAAAGTATGATTTTCTATAAATACTGTCAGAGAATCCAGGTATGTATTTACCAGCTTCCACTCCTGCGACATTTCATCAATGTCATCAATTTCCTCGGATTCATCGACATCTGCGTCCTCGTCAAATTTGACATCCAAGGGATAGAACTCTGCCTGCTCCAGGCTGGCCTCCTCTTGATCTACATCCATCTTGTCTAGGAATGACCAGATTCCTGCAGCCACAACAAGCAAAGTTTAAATTAAAAGCAACTGATTAACAAGTTTAACAACCTATATCAATAATCTCTCATTGGATTCATTTATCACATGATCTTCAGGGGTGTGATAGACAAAGGAAGACAAAAGGAGGAAATCAGTCAGTTTGGGGTCCATACTGATTTCAATAATGACCACTATGACATTTAAATCCAATGAATTCAGCATTTCCAATAAAAAATCACATTACTGGAACTTATAATTATTAAATATTTCCTGTTTTTTCTCATCTCCCCCTTTTTTCAAATGGTTAGGGTATATGGTGGGTTTTTTAAAAAAAACTTCTGTAACTTTTTTTTTTCACCTTTGATCGATGTGGAATAAAATCAATAATCTGACATAATTTAATAGATTTTACTGAGCAAATTAAGGATGTCAATTGTGGGTGGTACAGTAAACTAAACAGGTTTGGAGATAGGTTTGTAGATTCCTAATAAAACAAAGGAATTAATATCCACAAAAAATCGTAAGAATAGCTTCTACTGGATTTAAAAACCGTGCTTTTATTTTTCTGACAGTTACGAGCTAAATAAAATTATAACAATAGTTTGGTGCTCATGATTTCATGTTCTGGTGATTTTATATAAAATGGCAGAATCAGAGATTTAAGTACTTGCGTAAAATAAGAAATCTACGGTAGGTTCACAAGTATGGACTAATTATGACCATAGGTTTGTCACAGTTTTCCATTAAAAAAATCCTCTCTTTTTTTTATATATCAGAGTGATTTTACTAACCGCGGAACCACTGCACCGGTCTGATGATTTTCCAGTTTGAGCCGTCCATGGCTATAGCATTCCATCTCTTGGACACTTGAGCAGTAAAGCACAATTCGTTGGGATTAAGGTAAGAAAAGATGTTCAGCATGACCTCATCAGGGAGCAGTTCAACGCCTCTAGGTTCACGACGGGATTCTCGCAAACATTTTTCATCCTCATCAGAAGAAGATGCTGACAAAATGCACATATAATTTGTCATTTACTTAAATTAGATATAAATTATAGCTACAAATGTTAGCATGTCAGGCATTACTGAATGCAATTTATGAATATAAAAATGTATTAATATGTTCTGATAATAAATATAACATCATATTAGAATTATCAATTATAACATGAGCTTACAAACACATTCTTCATTTTCATCAAATTTTTCTTCAATAGTTTGTTGGTGTTTCCTGATGACTTTGGATTTCAAGGAGCGCAACTCTTCAAAGGTGAAATACTTCATCAACATTGGCTGAAAAACCTGACAAAGATATGAAAAAATGATTAAATTACTGTGGAATCATCATTGTTTGTGATGGACCAATGTTCGTGGCTTTCATGGGTAACCCTTGCCCACTAATTTACATCTCCATGAATGTATATACTTAGTCTAGCATTTGTTTAATATTAATTAAAATTATCCTGAACTTGCTACCAACGAAATTACGTCCCCACGAACCAGGAAAATTTTGGCTGCCCACGAACATTGGCCCCCACAAATGAAAATGATTCCAAAGTAATTATCTTCATAAACAAGTCAACTGTGTACTCTACATTATTTATTCAATCAAACTATTTGCAAATGTAAGTTTAGAAGAAGCCTTGTTCAAAACTATTAACATCATTCTATCGGTACTGGATCAGGAAGTTTTAAAAATAAGTATATTAAAAAAAATGTAATTGTTAGTAAATCTTACTGGCTGACTTGTGCATTGTTAATATCATGTACATGTATTACAATGTTGAGGAAGTAAATCAAAATGGTAATGTGTTATCACTTGTTCACTGAGATTGACTGAGTTTACAATTATCATCGGACATCCATGTTATAAGAAGTTGACAAAATGGTATTTGTACAAGTTTTGCAATTAAAAGCTGCATATAATAGAAGTCTTTTCAAAACAGGAAATGTTTAAGAAGCATATGCCCCCATCCCCAACCCCAATGTGGCAATATTGAAAAGGAGTAAACTTTTTCACAAGGTACTGAGCAGACAAGCATATGGTTTATAAAAAATATTGACCCAATAATGTCTTTCTATGTCCAGAGTAGTTTGACCCTTGACCTTAAAATCACTAGGGTCATTTACTCCTCAGTAAGAGGTATCAGTGTACAACTTTAATGTCTAGCAAGGTTTCTCAAAATATTGTCAATGAGTGAACGACACTTAGTCTATGATTTCCAGACTAGTTTGGCCTGACATCATGATCTTAATATTATTAGGAATCTTCTACTCTGTTGTGCATTCCTGTGTACCAAGAAAGATGTCAGTCAAGGTTTCCAAGATATTGAGTTGACAATACTTTGTTTACTTGTCAATGTCCAGTCTTGTTTGACCCTTGACCTGCATGTAATGACCTTCCTATAGCGCTCTTCAGATATTAATTGGATTACAAGTGGTCTACTGATGGACAGGTTGAAAACATTACATCCCTTTTCTTCAAGAGAGGTCACATTTTACTCGGACAAGCTAACACAAAACCTAACTTGATTCAAAATTTTCTTTTTTTTCATTCATAAAGATAAATCATATATTAAAGGAAAGAACCTCCTCTTCCTCTTCCATGTGAGGTATGAACTTCTGTGTGAAATCTTCCAGAGCCGATCGCAGCTTTATCCCATAATTCTCCCTGTCCACCTCGCTCTTGTCCCGACACTGGTAGCCATCTTGTAGAAGCCTTAACATTTCTGTGAGTCTATTATCAGAATGACAGTTGCATACAGCTGAGCTTCGAATGGAAAGAGCATTCAGTTTGGCCTTCAGTTTCTTCATTATGTACTTGTTCTCAATTTGCTCGTGGGCGCGGAACTCTTGGAAAGCATCCACCAGATTTTCTAAGAGATTTGTCATGTGGTGGACATTAGCGAAATTTGTGTCTGTCACCTGCAACAAAAAATTGCATATCTCAGACATGATATTAAACTGCAATAAATATTTTTGGCATGCAGAATATTGTTAAAATTCACGATTAACCTTTAGTCATCAATGAATTTTTATTAAAGAAAATGAGCATGATGTACCCCCCCCCCTCCCCCCGCAAAAACCAAAAACCACGCCACTAAATATTACATCAGTGACTTAAATGATGACACGCGGTTGAAAAAGAGATAAAATAACGAACTTTAATGACGGCACATCTTGAATGACATTTAGTTTCTTTACTTAAGTTTCTTATGAAGCCTACTGAATGGCCTGTTCATGATTCTGATAACGGAATTCACAGAAATTGAGGGTTTAAAACGGCAATGTCATCACAGTGAATATTATTCCCAAATGGCAATATTGCCAAAATACAGAATGGTAGGTCCTTATCTAAATTACCATGGCCAAATATTTGTCCACAAGTTCCTTCATTCTAGAATGTGGAACTTTGAAGACGTCTACTTCTTCTGGGCAGTTCAGCGCCATTTTTGTTTTGATCGGAAATGGTTTCCTCTCGTGAAATCCCGTGCGATCATGACGACACGAGTTGCTATGGGAAATGTCAATACGCTCGTGCGGTGTCCCGTCCAGGTAATAGAGGACTATCGTAAGGCAGGTATTTATTGATACTACTCGATAATTTTCACTCAAAGATAATTGACTGACTGCTGAGAATGGCTCGGAACTATCCGGCGAATACGCAGATTCAGAAATTTTTGGAGGAATCTTACAATAAAGAGCGAGATACCCGCTTACAGTGGTTCTACAAACTCAAAGATTCCAACGGACAACTTGCCACCTCCAAACAGTCCGAAGTTGCCAGGAGAAAAATTCAAAATGCTCCGAAACCCGCAGAGGACATTTTCAAGAAGCTTCCTGAAGATTATGCCCCTCCGAAATTTAACAAAGTGAAATCGGACTTTAATGCCTTCCCCGATCTTTCCAAAGCTGAGGGTAAGCTTCAGCAGCTGGTAGCAGAGATGCGGCCCGCGTCCGCTGGGACCAAGGAGAAGCTATACGATGGATTCACGAAGGAGGGCAAAGGGAGATACCAGTACCTGTGTTCCAGGAACAAGAAGGGACCCGAGGAAAAATTCGCCTTCCCCTTGCTCAGTTCTTGGGAGTATGGGTGGAGATTGGGGGATGTGATTAAGAAAGAGGAGATTAAAAAGCCTCCGTACGGTCGTACCCGGATTGTAGCGGACACTTTCTACACGCGTACCGGAATCCCAGCCAATCCCTCGGTTAGTGTTTAAACAAACTCAGGACGTCATAATATATTGTTGTTTTCTAGACAATTGAAGTATTGTATATTTATTAATGTTTTTATTATGGCCACCGATTCTTCAGTATTCTTATTTTTTTCTTTAACTGGGAAAATCATGGATTCAATTATCACCTCTTTCATCAGTATTCCGATTGTCTTGCAAATTTCAGTCATCAATTGTGATGGCGTATATAAATGCTCTTTGATATATGGCTGTGTTGTGAAATACCTTATGCAAAATCATGGAAGTATTAACAACATGTTGTCTGCTATGTGTGTGATCGTCTGTATGACATAATATAAATGAAATGTATTTGTTCCCTTTTTAAAATATTACTTTTCCGATGTTTTTGCACCTGCAGTTAGTCGTTGCTCAAACAGTTAGCCCATGTATATGCATACAGATGTTATTTGTTATTTTTTTGTGTCCCTTTGCTGCGATTGTGAGTTGAGTAAATGGTGTGAATATTGAATGAGTGAACTGGAAATAGTGAGCCAGATTTCTGCTTTTCCAGGCCCTTTATCAGTGCCATCCGTCCAATTGGCTATTGATCTTTGATATATATTAAATGTATTTTTAAACGAATGCATGTATATATTTATGAATGAGTTGCGCCTTTCAAGTATTTTATACCTTCTGATAAAAAGAGATTTTTAATTAAAAAGATTTTGGAATTCATTATCGTATAATTGTTCATTATTTTCATTTTTTTCGGGGATGGGGTGGGGTGAGGTTGGGTGGATTGGGTAAGGGATGGGATGGGGTTGGGAATGGGTTGGGTGATGTGTTTTATGATATCGACCATCTTAATCTCCTATATACCATAGTATATTGATCAGCAGGTGATATTGGTATGCCTTTAAGCGTCCAATTAATACCTCTCCTGAATGTATCGGGAGCGTGGACAAGCGTCAAATGCCATGTCACAACATCCATACAATCCAAATAACTTGCTAATGAAACGACAGGTGCCCTAGGTAATCACATATAATGTAACAGGTGCCCTTTGCATGGATTCCAATCCAGAAAAAAATATATGTCGATCAGTTCTTCTGTACTGGATCTTACATTACTGGTATGTTTGCTTCAGCTCGTGAGTGTACAGTATATGTAATCAACAGACCTACCCACCGATACACCTATTTGATTTTTATATTTGTTTTTTCTACAATTCGATAAGACGATTGAGACTAGAGGCTTTAAACATGTCCCCTACCAAGACGCCTTTGAATAGATATCGTTCTTTAAATTCGATCAAGGAACAGACAAGGGATTTTTTTGTGTGTGCGCTGATGCACATTTACCAAGACTCAATACCCGAATTGTGCGTTCACGGAGACAAAAAACAGACAGTATTATTTGTAGATGCAGGTCCCCTTGTATATGGTATCGGAATTCGATACCAGCGTGCCGTGGCAGCCGTCTTTGGACAGGTATATTAAGCGGACAGGTGGAATAATGAATAAATCATACCATGTACCATGTACATTACAACTGATAGGGAACTCTATGAAAAAATTATAAACGTAGACTTTTCATTGCGACTGTAGAATAGGGCTGGGTACATTTGATTGTAAATAGGCAAACGATTAGATTTCCACTGATGCGAGACCGACGTGAACAAAATTGGAGAAATAGATTGAACAACTGAATGGCAATATGACAAAAATAAACAAAAAGTTTATAATTCCTGTTGAAAAATGTCTAGAGTTCATATATACGTGATTGAATTACATTCGATTTTTACCAAAATATAATGCTTTAATAAATATTGTACCATTTATCAACTATTATTACCATTAAAACGTGCACTATATCATGATTAAAGATATACCTTCAATACTCCGGATTGAAATGCAGTTCATTAGACCCAAAGTGATGTGTATTACATATATTTCATCGATTTCCCCCTATCATCAAAGAAGTTGGAAATGATGTATTAATTGATTCCACTTTCTATAATGTTCAACGCTTCGGTTCACCAGCGCTTCAATGTACCTAGCCAGGCTTATAGACCACTAGTTTCAGGTAGTATAGGTGACGTCTGATTAGAGAAGTCCTCGCTAATTGGATGTGCTAATCAATATATACAATTCCATTTGGTCCCTTTGAAATTTTCAAAGAAAAGTGAAGTTCAAAGTTGTGTCTGATTTGTTTAGTATTGATAAAAAGAAATGAAAGGTTTATTTTTCGTAAACGGAAGGAAGGATGGTTGGCTGATGCAACGTATATAAAGGATGAAGGGTTCTGAGAGAGAGAGAGAGAGAGAGAGAGAGAGAGAGAGAGAGAGAGAGAGAGAGA
>WFKH01003881.1:16412429-16442019 GCA_016163765.1 Magallana hongkongensis | reverse complement strand
AGAGAGAGAGAGAGAGAGAGAGAGAGAGAGAGAGAGAGAGAGAGAGATTCTTTACATTCGACGTTCGGGTATCTGTGACACTTCTTGTTCTAGATAAGGAAATCTTGCCCCTACTGATAGGGCTCTTTCCGTCCCACAGTGGAGTACATGTGGCTACATTGATAAATACAATACCTTTATCGGCTTATATCAAACAAAATTGACAAGAAACCTACAGAGTACGAGTACTTAAGACGTATACAGGATGTGAAACGCGGGAAGCACAGGGGGACACACAGACAGGGTTAACGGTTTACGACTGATAAAGAGCCCGGATCATACTCTTGCTCAAAGCGTTTGCATGTAGTCAATTCACGAAATATATGCCGGTATTCATATCACACCAATGCAAACATTTAAAAAAATAGTATCATGCACTTGTTAATTTCGGGATTAGTAAATCAAATAAAAAAAAATCAAACAGCGAATAAACATACATGTAAATTTGTTTTGACTGAAGTATATTGACTAACCCTCTCTCCTCCCACAACGGCCATGGAGCGGACAACCTCTCCTCCCCCCCCCCCCCCCCCCCCCCCCCCTCCCCCCCCACATCACGCACCTGCCAAGGTAACTGACGTTGTTGCCACATCCTTCATCATGTCCTTCGTTGTTATGACATTTTGCTTTAGTGGCATTTGAGTTTATCAAAAACATCAATTTTACCACGATATGATAGTCGTGTTATCAGAATAAGCTGATTCATCTCGATTTGGAATCCATCAAAAATGTTGTACGACACACGTGTATATAGTGTGTCAGACATGGACGCCGATCCGTCATACGCAAGACGCCACTGAGTGATTTGAAAAAAAAATAATTTTAAATCCGGTACAATTAATATTATTCATATACATGTACATACCCTATATAGATATTATACAGATATACACTGTGTAAAACCAGTGAAACTGATTATCAAACATCAAACATGATGATGTGCGTTTATATTATATGATTATTGCTATATGTATGTACAATATGTACATGTCATTTTAAACGTATGTATAAGGAGGAACATGCAACCTTATTTGAACAGTATTTGTGATAACCAGCGACACAGGTTTTTATTTTTAAATTTTAGACGATCATTATAACATGCATGACATTTACATATATGTAATATATACTTTTTTGCTTGCATGTCAACATAGTTATGTTATTTATGTTGCATTTGACATGGTCATATATTGCATGTCGATAAACTATATTATAACAAATAGCTTGCACTTTGGTGACAGAAATATGTCCGTTTAGTAAAAATAATAACTATTCATTAACAAAAATGGTCAATGCTTTCTCAATGTTTACTTTTTGTCGCTCTCGACTATAAAAGTTTGCGAACAGATTTGAAAGGTGTTTGCTAAATTGAATTTGAGCCCGATCTATACCACACAATACATTTAGTTTGACATCTTCTGAGTTTAGTCGATATTTTATCTCAAAACTGTTAGACTAATTTAGCAAGAAAGCGTTCCATTTAAATTCTCCGGACGAAATCTAAATTTTATAGGTAAAGTTGACATTACACTGCCATAAAAAGAAAAAGTTAGCCAATAAATTTGGGTCGATTTGGGATGAATTTGTTCTGAACGAGAGGCCATTGGTTGAAAGCCCCCCTTCACTTATCTCAATGGAAGTCTGTTGTGTCTGTCATAAAATTGTCAATGTTTATAGCCAAACTTGTTCATCTGTACACAAACAACAAACCGACAACGAGAGCTGCATAAACAGTGATCTTAACAAAGGCTGGTTGTTGCTGAAGAACTATAAAAGAAAAACTTCAGCATGAATTCGAAGAATGTGTTCACACATGGACCTATTTAAACATTAAAAAAGAATTATTGATATAAACCTTTTGAATAATTTAACACACACAAAACAGAGGTCGCTGATTAAAAAGAGAACTTCGAATATACACGCACAATGTGAATCAGAACTAAGGGGGAAAAAATCTATCACATTTGAATATACATTTGTTTCTAGGATTTATACAAGTATATATATATATATATCCGGCTGGAAAGTAAAATAAATATATATCGACATCGATCTCTATAGAAAAGGGTGTTAGAGATTTATTATAATCGCAGTATGCCTTGCGATAAAAATAATTTAGTTCCCCTACATCGACTCTTTATACACATGATTTCTGTTTAAACAACCTCAATAAACATTGAATACACTATTTGATCATTACGCGGTGCCGATATTGTGTATTGAATTTTAAACTCGTGTAGTGGCAATACGTGCAGATCTCTCCAAAATTTTACCGAAAACACCCCGATCTCTTTCTTCCTATAAAGTAGTAAACCTACATAAAGCCCAGACAGAATTAAAGACTCGGGATCTTTAAAATATCCCTGCAAGATTAAGGCTGTTATAATTCTAAATGTCTAATCTCTCAGTACACAATTTCGCTGAGATAAAATCGAGGTTTTTCCCCCTGCTAAAATTTGAAAGAGACGGGTCGTTTTTTCTAAATTACTGCCATAGAATTAGATCAATATTACTAACACAGGAGATTTTTTTTGTCACGTAATAACAGATCCAGGTCCAACCAACTAAACCCCAGTAGTAAAAGGAACAGATATCTGATATCTGATATCTGATATTGAACCAGCTTTGGTTTGCTGTTCGACTAAAAAATGTGAAAGCGATATCGCCACACCATTCGCATGCTGCTATGTTTTTCCTGTTTAAGGTTTTCTCTTTCGTTTTTTTTTTGGCATCATTTTCTACATAATCTGAGGCGAGATGGAAGGAGTCTTGTTTCAATAACAAGAACACATGCGAAGATTTATGGCAAATTAATTTACCCCCTATTACTTGATTAACTTTGATGGTGAATTTTGAGCGACGGGAACTTAATCAAGATTCACGGGGTATGAGGGACAACATTAATTAAAGTAATGAAACATCGATAATAATGGCAATATATTGATGACACAGGAAAGCTCATACCTGTGTTTCGAAATTAGAGAAGTAAATTTGAACCTGAAGTTAATCAAAATTATTTTTATAGTATAAATATAACATTTATGTATTATTTAATATACAATGTATAACCTATGACACACGGTTGTACATGTAATTTCAAAAGTCGGTAACCCTGAAATCCTCTAAATATATAGATGTTTTTCTATGTAACACAATGCTATATATGTATTCAATAAAGACAGCGTTTGTATCATGACATGATGTAAGAGATTCGTGCCTGCGTGGGCTGGGGGCTGGGTGGGACAGACTCACGGGGTTAAGACTGGGTGGTTCATGTGAATTAACTATGAGTGTCAAGATATTAGAAACTCGTTTTTATTAGGACTTTCAGGGTAAGATCCGCATTCCAATCCGTGCACAAACACCCGAATCTCAGTGATTGAATAAAAAAAGAACCAGGAAAACTTAGTGGTAGGTTTATATACTATTTATATGGTTTTGCTCTTATTTTAAAACATTCTTTTAACTGCACGTGTATTTCTGATCTTTAATTATTCATTTTATCTAAGAAATATTTTACATGCTTGTATAATTATAAGTCAAATCTCTCTCTCTCTCTCTCTCTGCTTTCGAACATTAGGCATATATTTACTTAAGCTGATTATATGAAACAACTGGTAAACATTAAATTCACCCGTAAGTGGATTGGAATATTAATTCTCTCTTTCTACACGCACGACTGCCAAACAATGAGAGTAAAATCTACCGTGTAATTACTTTACCTACGAGGTGAGATTTAGCCTAAACAAGGAACAGGACATTGCGTAATATGCATACAAAATTTATTCAATATTTTGTGAATTTGATCACGGCTTTATGTAGAAGTTTTGTAAACGACACACAGCTCGCGATCGGAATACGTGTTTTGGATCCCATTAAAATTAAAAAATAATGGCCTCAAATGCATTCAGTTTTGGGGATTTTTTTTTGGCTGTAAAAAGAGAGTATGTTAGAATAATACACAATAGCTGTATAGTACTGTGTGGTACTATTGTGTGTGCATGGGGGGGGGGGGGGGGGGGGGGGGGGGGGGTTAATGGTTTCATGAACCCCGACCCATTTTAGTATCAATAATCACCAATTGTTGAGCATGCAAATGCAAAACCTGCCTGCTTTTCATCAAATAAAACAGTATTAAATCAAATACAGCTTTTCTGTTGTGGTTCATATGGGTTTGAATATTGCGTGCATTGCAGAAAAAATACGTACAGTATAAAAACAATAAAAGACTTTATATGACAATATAAACATTATAGACATACTTGAATAAATATTGTCACTAAATGGCCCAAACACTGCTAAATGACACGTTGCAAGACATTTTTAGAAACTTAAGTAAAAAAATAATGCGTAGATATCAATTTGCGAACAAATTTGATGACCGTATATACGGCATTTATAAAAATACATTTTCTTTGATTTGAGCAAAAGGGATACTGTAAACCGATTTTAATTCGTGACGACTTTATTTCGCGACTAATTTTTGCGATCAAAGATGTAGATTATGTAGAAAAAAAAGAGAGACATGTGGGGACTAGTTCGCGTCGAGAAATATTTGCGAAGACGAAGTTCTCGCGAACCTCGCGAAAATATCTCGCAAGCGAATAAAAATTTGTTTGCAGTATATGGACAGCAATAAACAATCACCTGCATCCATGTTATATGCACTCTTCGGAATATTACTATAGTAGCTCTTTAAAGAGCAATATTAACTTCATTAATAAATTTCCACCTCATAGAATTAGGAGTAGAGTGTTCTTCCCTTTGTCAATAAATGAAAAACTAAAGAGGGAGGAAGTCCAAAGTTTTATCCCATTAGCCCAGTAAATTTGGGCTTTGTACCCGTAATGCAGGAAATTGACTTCAATACACACTGAGGCGACTTGCTTTATAATTCCGATTTTCTTTCGGGTCGAAGACTTTGTGAATGACTCGCCAACAATCTGCTAACATGTTCTTTTATCGTGTATCGATGTATTCTATAGCTTCCACCGTGAAATATTCAGAAAACAGAATCCGAAGTAACTATTTGCCAGTCAAATTTATTAAAACCACTTGTCAATATTTTTGGACAGCGATAATGCTTGTTCCGGAAAATTCTAGCGTTGCAGGAACTGAGCAAAGAGCTGATAATTCTGCTATATTTGCTAAATTGAAAAGCTGCGTTAAGATTATATCTATAAAAATATTGAAGCTTGTATAAACTTTATTTTTTGTACTTTATATAAAATATTTTTTTCACCAAAAAAGTAAATAAACACGCAACAATATTTCTCCACGTTTTCCATATGGTGGTTGAAATTCTATCTGTAGTGCAGTATAGGGTTGGCACTTTTGGATAAGGCCTATTTTTTTCTTTGTGTAAGTGTCTTTTTTTTTTCTTTTTTGGATGTAGGTGGGTGTGGGTGGGTGGGTGATTGGGAACCTGTGAAAACTACATTTTAGTATACAGGCAGATTGACATTGAGTTACTTATTATTAAAGAATTAATTTAAGGGCACTGCAGTCGTAGCAATTGATACTGGGAATTAATCAAGGCACTGTATCTGAGATTATGACTGTAATTCTTAACCATTCTTATTCTTTTGGAGGCCAAAATTTAGAATATTTACACATTTGGTTGATATCGATTATTTATCTCTGTATGCAAAGGGGAGTTACTCTTATGGTCACTAGAACATATTCTCAATGATAATACAGACACCCCGTTTCATTTCAAGTACATGTAATTAATATGAATTCCAATAAAACGTGATATTCTTATTGACTACACTGAATGAACTGTTGAATTTAATATAATCAATATCATATAATAAAATCTGATCTTTTGATCTTCTCTAATCTAACTACTGTTTGAATCTGAGTAGTACCAAGCACCCCTGAATTTAGATTTTTATAATATTTTCTCAAATACACAAAGTACTAACATAATTCGTTGTACAAGTTAATTCTAATTCTTTGTCTTAAGAAAAAATAAATATAAAAGTACTATTAGAAACCCGTTGACTTTACGTAACAATTTTTATTGTTCATGGTGTAAATATTGGAAACACTTGTTATATAGATATCCGTATAAACATTATTTCATGTTTCTTTTTATTGGTATAGAAAACATCAACAATTTACTATTTAACAATAAGAACATAGTCAACAGTTTGAAGTGAAGAAAAAGGTGTAAACATTTCTGGGTTTTAACTTGATACAGGCGGGGGGAAAGTCGATGGAGGCGGACCGGAAATACTGCCAGGTGGTCCCCCATACTGCTGGGCAGGGTATCTTGGAGGCGGGGGGAACATGCTCGGACACACGGGAGGGTAGGCTGGGTTGTTGATCGCATATCCCGGGGGTCGAGCCATTCCAGGAAAACCACCTAAAATAAAACTCCGGGATTACATGCTTGTATACAGTGAAGACAAAGTAAACACCATATACGATTTTAAATATAGTAAATTAATCAATGTGCAGTATTGTATACTCTCTAATAGAAACGTTAATATTATCCGGTAATAAATTTTGAGAATTTTTAGTCATAGTAAAATTCGTAAATATTGACCAAAATTTTTAAAATTTTGACAGCTTTTAATTTTCTAAAATAGAATTAAAAAAAACAACAACATATGACAGATGGTAAAGAAATGCACAATATTGTCCTATAGACTTTCTGATGTGTCTATTATAACACAAATTCAAATTACCAGAGGGGGATTCGGCGTAATGCTCATTATATTTGTAGATAATCATTCGAAACAACTAATTTTATTATCAAACCACGAAAACACAAATATTACATAATTTTTTAGTATTAGAGAATTAGTCTCGACTCAGACATGGCTCGGGTCTAGATATTTCGACCGACGCTTTCACCGACTGATGACCGGGCCGAGCCGAGCCGAATCTCAGCCGAGATTATAAGATTTCCCGCCCCGATAAATGCCTGACCTGGTGGCCCGGGGGGTGGATGCATGCTTGTTATGGTGTGGACCTGGGTATTCCCGTTGCTCCGGATTTCCACCACACGTGTACCCTTTTCCTTCTTTTTACAGAAAATGACCATTATAACAATGACTGCAATGACAATAACACACCCCACCACAATCCCAGCGATACTCCGACTGTCTCTGTAAAATTAACCAGTTTACGAGAAATTTCATTAATACCCTGACTGTCTCTGTAAAAACCATAATTTTTAAATAATAACTATACATCAAGATAAATCATGTGCGAACTGGCAAGTCTGCGATTTAAGCAAATCAGAACACATTTGTGAATTGTGACATATAGCGACATATTGTGACTACACTTACAAGACTAGTATAGCTTAAACAAAGCTAGCAAATTTGGATGTAAATAATAACAGAAATCATCTCTTTTTAAACTTTATGCAATAATATGCAATCATTTAAATAAAGTGAGGATGTCGACCCCAAACAAGGGCGACAATTTCAAAATACAGGTATTTTAAAATTCAAAATACATGTATTTTAAAATTCATGACATACATGTATTAAGTTTATAATTATTTTTTTACAATTATTGTCAATTTTCCGAACTCTTGTCAAATTCTTGTCATTATATCAATGCAACTTTTACAGGTATTTGCACCTTTTCCGCTATTGCACTAAAATTATGTCCTCTTTTTCATTAGGGGCTTAAAAATCATAATTATTAATTGAAAACAAGAATTGTTTAACGATTTGTCACACAGTGTGTGTTAGACTGAGCGGGGGTTTCCGACAATCCTACCGGTTATCGAACAAGTAACAAAATTTATTGAATGATATCGGTAACTTAAAGACCGTTTATTTTCTGTATATTAACATCCACTAGTTGTATTTTCCTGTATTTCTTTAGAAAATCGATTGTACTAACAAGACTGAAATTGCGCGATCCATTAAAACGACCTGTCCGTGTATATGGACACACGTATTCCCTTAACTTTTAAAATTTCTTTCAAATGCATTAAGTGTTCAACTTATTACATATTAATTTTTTTTAAAAGAATTCACCAACTCTTATATTTCATTATGACGTAACGGTTACACCACGTGAGCACGACGTCATTTTGTTTACGTTTGAGAGCAATAAAAAGAATTAATGATAAAAAATAAATAAAATAAAATGCATTGTTCAACTATGTTCAAATAGACACATATATTATAGCATGTAATAAGTTGATTGATAATATTATGATTTTAAAATTGTCATTGTAACTTATGTACATCTGCAATTAAGTTGTGAAGAGAAGAAATATGATTTTGCTTTCTTTTCATAAAACTCAATCAATGCAAAATTTATTGCCACAAAACTACCAACAGAATAAATTTCATTTTTCAATACACCTAACAACATACATTTCTATATAAAATGCTAATAAATGATATTAGTACATTATTGTATGATTATTATTCTATGCCATCTTGGTATTTTATCAATGGGATACACTGCTTGACCTTTGCTATCGTGACATCTTTAACAATAAATATTGTATATTAGGGAGGATATCCGATATATACTTTCGAAAATGCCCCCTCCCTCCTCCCCGGCTTGTCAGTGAAATAATATAAGCAATCCATCACCCTGGAAGGCATGTGGGCATGTTCAAGCTATCTGAAGACTAAGACATGTCTCAGATTTATCATAGGACATTTCTTAGTTTTACGATAGTTTCACGAAGCCGTCTCAACGTACGATACCTCTTAAAATCATCTTAACTTTCAGATATCCAAACAGCTGTCTTAATTATCCTTAATAAACTCAAACGTAAACATGTAGGTTGTGAACCACAACTTCTAAAAAGAAGAGGAAACCGATACTGTATACTGGGTTATTTTCGCCCCGAGTAATTTTCGCCCTTCAACACATGCAAACAGTTTCGCCCCGTCTTGAATTCGCCCAGACACGTTTGTGTTTACGGAGAGATGATTTGAGACATTGGAATTCGCCCAGTTATATTCGCCCGATGACAACGAGGGCGAAAGGGGCGAAAATAAAACGGGGGAGAATATTTCCCTGTATACAGTATTTACACCATGTCAGAGTACTTGGGGATATGAATAATGATGAAGATATGGCATTAATCAATTGACTTGATATACCTTCCTATACATTTCTGCTTAGTTTTATTTAAGTCTTAAAAAAATAGAAACAATATGTGAATGAATGCATGGATGAAGTATTGACGTGCGCTTACCTGAACTGATTCATAAGTTTTTTCAAAGTGCGTTAAATTTGGGACCAAGTCAACGCATTTTGAAAAAAAAAATTTCAAAGTGCGTTGATATGGTCGATTTTAACGCACTTTGAAAAAAATATTGTGCAGGGTCCAGTCGACATTGTTAAGACCATCAAATATGATAGATAATTGTTTTAACCTAGTTTAGCTCGATGCTACATTGACAAGAGAACCCATGAGAATTTTAGCTATCCTGAATAGCAATTTCGCAATGAAAAGGCTTGTCGATAAAATCATTTAGTAAACAATTTTTAGGCACGTGTATTACCGAACCTATTCACATGAAATGGGGATATGAAATCGGCGCAAATAAAATAAAAAATCGTCATTGTTGGATTAAATACATTAGCAACGCAGTTATTGAAAACATGATTGCCGATTTATAGTATGTTTATGGACAATCACAATACTATTTTGATATATCTATGCAATTGAGGTTTTCTTACAGATTTTCATTTCATATTAGGCCTATATTTTGTTGATGTTTTAATTTTCAGGAGGGAAAACTAGTGAATAATAAGATATCTTAACTTAAGATGCGTCTATTGTAGCTTCAGTTTACATCTTAATTCAGATGTGTCTTAGAGTAGTCAACCAATCAGACTCAACTTAATTTTTATGAAGAAAGTATGATAGTAAGTCATGTTGTAATCGGTTGAACAGTTTCATTTTACAATAGCATTTCATCATATCAATCCATCATTAATACCCTTATGTGTCACCGTCAACTAAATCTGTGTTATTCCGTGATTGTCTCATTGCATAAATATAGTTGCGCCACTCACTGGTCAGTTTTTTGCTTTCCATTGATTGTATTTGATAGTTTTAATTTGTGACGTTGCCTTGTAATATTGTATTTAAATTATCGCTTTAGTATACTTATTCGAATATTCACAAAGTACTTACAAAGCTTCATTGCTTCCATTGCTACAATAATAATTGGAGTAGTAGTAGGAATAGTAGCAGTAGTTGGCTTCCGTTAGTGACACTGTGGAATATAAAGAAAGTATATTAGTAAGTAATCATGTCAATTAAGAAACTAACAATTGTTCTACTCCTTCGAACAACCGTAAAACTTGAGCTGTGGCAACAGCTTTCACCAAAATTATGGCAATGAGGAAAAAACTTTCCGCATTTTAAATATTAAGGACTTCATTTCAATATTACGAAAAGCAAACAACAGTATCTGTCACGAAAATGATATTTGCAGGTACTTGTATCATCGTCCGAAACCAACGATCAGTATAGCAACGTCTACCGACCCTATGTGAAACACATATTATATTTTCCTAAATTTCACAAAAATATATATTATTCTATGATAAATTATCTTATTTCAAAATCAACTGTTGAAAAGACGAACTCTATTCGGAGGCATGAAAACAAAGGAAATGTTCGGAAAATGCGCAGTTGTTGATAAATGCATGCATAAGTATTTAGAGATTCACGAAATTATGCAGGAGCCAATTGGAATAGGGTTTGAATTATTTATAAGAACAAGAAAAACCTCCAACAAGTTTGCCAACGGTCATTCGGCGTTTGCGAGACTGGCTGTTGGTTTCTGATGATGTCAAGGTCCTTATGAACTTTATAAATGCGACGTATACTTTTTAAGGTAGACCCAACCTTTCAGAAATTTGTGTCAAACTAAACTCTTTTCATTTGAACAATTAAAACAACTTATAAACTTATTAAAATCTAAAAAGACTAAAATATCTATACCTTTATAAAAATTCAATATCCAAATTTTTAACACAATTAATAAAATAGGCTCCTTTGTTGTTAGATATTTAAATTATGGATATAAGGTAGCGGGGCTATCATCTACTTAAAAATAAGGGATTATGTAAACCCCCACCCCCCCCCCCCCCCCCCCCCCCCCCCCTAAAAAACCAAAAACAAAACAAAAACAAGAGATTATAACTTGTATACCCAAGCTGAGAAAGAGCAAAATCTCCCTGGTAACTGGTTATCTACCTCACTGCTCAATGTAACAAGCAGGATAAAAACTGTTCTTAATAAAATTATTCGTAATGATCAAACAGGTTTCATTTTTGGAAGATATATAGGGGAAAATAATAAATTAATTTATGATCTGATGAATTATACGGTAATTAATTATATTCCAGTGGTAATAATTATGGTTAATTTTTGAGAAAGCTTTTGATTCAGTAGCTTGGGCATTTATACAATTAGTTTAATTTTGGTCTTTCTGAGACTGAATTAAAACTTTTCAATGTAATGCTGTGTCCTGTGTGTCCCAGGCAGGCACTTTATCAAACTTTTTTTTAACTGAAGACAAGGTGATCCAATATCGCCGTATATTTTTTTTTTAGGTGCGGAAATATTGTCAATCAAATTAAAAATAATAAAAATATTACAGGAATCAAAGTTAATAACACCCAGTATTTAATATCACAATATGCAGATGACACCATCAATAATCTTTGATGAATCTGAAAAAAAATTAAGGGCAACCATAAAAAAATAGATGAATATTATAAATTATCTGGTCTTAAAATTAACCAAGAAAAAACTCAGATGTGGATAGGAAGTAAAAAATATTCAGAAGAAGAAAATTGTTCAGAAATGAATTTTCAATGGACAACTCAATTCAAGCTTTTGGGCATCTATTATGATGTAGACTTAAATAAAATTGTATAGCTTAAATATGACAAGAAACTTATTAAGATAAAACCAATAATAAATCAATAATAAATCAATGGAGCAAACGACACTTGACTCTAATTAGAAGGATAACACTTGTTAGGTCATTTTTAATTTCTCAATTAAACCATTTATTTATAGCCTTACCAAACCATATGAGTAATACATTAAAACAATCAAATAAAATTCTATTCCATTTTGTTTGGAAATCAAAATGTGATAAAATTAAAAGACAAGTGTTTACTCAAAAGTATGAACATGGTGGGTTAAGGATGGTTGAATTAAATTCCTATATTAAATGAATAAAGTCTACTTGGATTAGGAGACTAATTAAGGGTAATACATGTAGTTCAAAATGGAAAACATTGTTGGAGAATACTATTAACATCAAAAAGTTAATAAATACAGGCTCAGATTATATTTTGCAAATGTGGAAAAGTTTAAGAAATGATTTTTGGAAGGAAGTTATCACAGCTTTTAAAGAAATCAAAGAAAACCCATATGTTAAATGTTGGCAGGACTATAGTTGCCAGCCATTGTGGAATAATAATAAATTTAAGATAGGAAATCATTTCTTTTTTAGCTCACCTAAGCTGAAAGCTCAGGTGAGCTTTTCTGATCACTTTTTGCCCGGCGTCAGTCTGTCCGTCTGTCCGTCCGTCTGTCTGTCTGTCCGTCCGTAATTTTTTTTTTACATTTTCGACTTCTTCTCCAGAACTACTGGGCCAATTTCAACCAAACTTGGCACAAAACATCATTGGATGAAGGAGATTCAAGTTTTTGAAAATTTGTTGATATTTTTCAAAAATCTTCTTCTCAAGAACCATTTGGCCAGAAAAGCTGTAACTTGTGTGAAAGCATCCTCAGGTGGTGTAGATTTAAATATGTTCAAATCATGATTCCCGGGGGTAGGGTGGGGCCACAATGGGGGGGGGGGGTCAAATTTTTACATAGCAATATATAGAGAAAATTTTTTAAAAATTTCTTTTCAAAAACCATTTGGCCAAAAATGCGGTGACTTGTATTGTAGATTCAAGTTTGTTCAAATCATGATCCCCAGGGGTTAGGGTTGGCCACAATGGGAGGGGTGAATTTTTAATAGGAATATAATAATTTTATTATAGAGTAAAATCTTTAAAAATCTTCAAAGGGTTCGTGAGTGGAAGCTTCCATAGGAAGAGTAGATTCAAATTTGTTGAAATCATGATCCCTTGGGGTAGAGCGAGGCCACAACGTGGTGTCAAATTTTTAAGAGGAATATATAGAGAAAAATCTTTAAAAATCTTTTTCTCTAAAACCAATCAGCCAATAAAGCTGTAACTTAAGTAAAAGCAACCTCATAGTATAGATTCAAGTTTGTCAAAATCAGTATCTTCGGTGGTAGGGTGAGGCCAAATTTGGAGGCCCAATTTTACATAGGAAAATTTTTAAAAATATTTTCTAAAACGCAAATGTTATGATATAATTATGGTATTACTTATATACAAGCATCTTGGCATATTGTTTTTTTCTTAATTGTTTAGACTGTGGCCCCTGGACAATTCTTCGGCCCCATAAGGGGTTCAAAGTTTGATGTAGGTTTACATGTTAATAAAATCTTTTGAGAACTGCAATGCTAAATATGTGATATAACTTTGATATCATCCTGTTACAAAAGGGGCTTAATATTTAACAAGAGAATATTTGGAGAAAAAATTGAAAATCTTTTTATACGGGATCTATTCTACTACATTGTCCAGATATTTTGTATATGAATTCATAAAGCTGATTTTATTTTGGCAATTGTTTCTCAGGTGAGCAATGTGGCCCATGGGCCTCTTGTTTTTATAAATCTTGGTATGTCAAAGGATTACGATGCGTAATTGACTTATTCGATGAAAATGAAAACTTTTTAGATTTTGAAATATCAAAAAGAAAATTTAATATTCAAATGAATTATCTAACATATATGGGAGTAAGATAAGCTGTACTTTCAGATTTAAGAAAATACAACTTCAATAGAAATAATTTTTTAAAACCTTTTGTACCATTTAATATTAAAACCTTTGTTTAAAAAAAAAATGGTTCAAAACCTATGTATGATATATTCAATCAGACTAAAATAACATCAGCGGGAAAGGAAAAATAGAGTAAACATTTCGTTATTATAGAAAAACAATAGATTTCAATCTTTCATCTACCTTTTACTATTACCTCAGACTCTAAATTTAAATGGTTGCAGTACAGAATCAACCAATATAATTATATTAATTACAAACAGTTTTATGTATAAAATTGGTAAAACAGATACTAATCTATGTACTTTTTGTGAAAATGTTGAGGATACAATATATCACTTATTATGGGATTGTCTAAAGGTTAGAATTTGTTAGAGTTTGCAACTCAAAAGCAATTAGAATAGACTTTGATAATAAAATTTTTATATTTGGTGATTTATAAGGTGTGAAGACAAAAGTGTTCAATATAGTGATCATTATGATAAAAAATACATGTACAGAAGTAGATGCCAGAAAAATCAATTAACAGTAAATGCCCTTATAAATGATTTAAAACAGTTGTATGAAGTATTACAATTCTGTGCAAGGAAAACGTGAGATGGATAGGTTCAATAGAGAATGGGCAAAATGAACCCCTTTAATAAACTCGCATTAGAGTATGCCCTCTCTCTTTCTCTATCTATTACTCTCAATAAAAATGCGTTCTGAAATGTAACTTTTAGAACCTTTAATTTACATTTACTCATTGCAAAAATATTAACACTTGGCAATGAGTTCAATTATTTTTATTTCGCGGGTACAAATTTGATATCGTGGCCAAGAACATGCTAAAACAAAGAACCGAACACGAAAGCCAAAGGAATCAATTTAATCTAAAATATATCGAAAATCAACGGCAGATATTTACAGACGGTTCCTTTAAAACCTAAAGCCATTTTAATCAAACAGCAAATGTGACGTAGGCATGTCTATTTCGTTGCTGGCCAGTCGGCCATGGCTTTTTGAAATCAACAAGATTTGTCATTTTTTACGCTGTGCCTACACAATTGGTGCATATTTAACTCAAAACAAGCGTTATTTTTAAATTGGTTTCATCCTACTAATCTCCAAGGTCTTGAAAAAACCCCCCAATAAAATCCGCTGTTTCTGTTCATTAATTTTTCTATTTTGATGATGTTATAGAATAAAGAGATTTCACTGAATAGATGTTTTTAATTTTGATAATCAAATTGCGGATTTTTTAAATATACCGATATAAAATGACGAATGACCACATCGAACTGATATGAAACAAAACCAAAGTAAAAGTAAACAAAAATCAAACAGGTAACAGAAAGGAAACAGAATGATGCATGACAAGTCTTATTAACAACACTTTTTGATGAAAAATTTATATTTTGATAATCAAATATTCATGAAATTCTGTCATTTTGTGTCAGATAAATTTACAAAGTATTGATACCTAAGCTGTTATTAGCTGTGTGACACAAAATATTTTTTGGCTCCACTTAACAAAAACATTTATATCAATGAAAAAGACATAAAAATGACAGATACGAATAATTTGAAACTATTTAACTTTTAAAAACCTGTATTTGAAAAAAAAAATGTAAAATAAAATACTTACAAGAATAAAATATTACAGAAATAATAAAAGCCGTTTCCATTTCCGATTGCCGAGTGTATCAATAGCTAATATTTCCCGTTTCAAAACATCTCAACACCAGTGCTACCATTTACTAAAAAGAACTTAATTTCAACAAACAATTCTTATTGTCTGTGACATTGAACGCCAGTGTTAAAGAAAGCAGCAAACTTTTATATGGCCTAAGTTTTGTATATATAATTGATTATTGCTGTATTCTTAAAATTTCAAATCAATATCTTGTCCTAAGTTGAGAACTTAGATATAACTAGAAACTATTTGATAAAATGAAAAGAATAAGAAAGGCAGGAAATCGTATATGCATATCAATTGATTTCCATAAAGATATTAACGAACTTTAACTAAATCTTGTAGAAACAATTCTTTGATTGATAGGTAGCCCTCGCTATGGATCATGGCGCTGCAACATTGGGATACAGTCGATTGTCTAAAAAGCCCTACTTTTCATGGAATCTAATATACATTACAAAACCAGAGCACAATTTTAAAATTTTTAACATAGTTAAGGGGTATAAGAAAAGTTTTTAGCTCACCTGAGCTGAAAGCTCAAGTGAGCTTTTCTGATCACAGTTTGTCCGTCGTCCGTCTGTCCGTCCGTCCGTCTGTCCGTCCGTCTGTAAACTTTTCACATTTTAAACTTCTTCTCTAAAACCACTTGGCCAGTTTCAACCAAATTTGGTACAAAGCATCCATATGGAAAGGTGATTATAAATTGCAGAAATGAAAGACCGATCTTTATTCAAAACGGAGAAAACCTGGAAACTGTAGAAAAAGGGGGGTGCATTTTTAAAAATCTTCTTCTCAAGAACTACTGAGTCAAATTCAACGTAATTTAGCATGAATAATCCTTATGGAAAAGGAAATATAGATTGCAAAAATTATGGGCTAATTCTGTTTCAAATTTGAGTAATTTATGAAAATAATAATAAAGCGAGAATAGCGGTCAATCAGTTTATAAGTTCGGTTTCGGTATTTCATATATCGAAAACCAGTCTTTGTTTGAAGCAGGCATGTTTGACGCATGACAAACGTGTCAAACTGACAAAGATGAATTTGCTTGTTGTGCAACAGTTTACGTGCGAAGGGAATATTTGAAAGATGCAAAATATATTTGTGCCGATTTTGTGAAGTAAATTGAGGTTAAATATTTCAATGCGTTGATATTTTCACTTGTGACGGTGGTTTTAGCTTGTTTTGATTTTCGTTTCATTTTCGTTAATTATGCTTTTTAACTTGAGGGGAACTATCGCCTGTATTTTGGAATTTTTACGTATTGAATCAAATATAGACTTCGGTAAATCAGACAGCTGTTTACCTGCGCAAAATGAGCATATCTGATGCACTAACAACATATTATAAAATACTATTCATTCTATTGGTAATTCGGTACGATCTTTACGTAATGGTTTATAAATGCAACATGTTTCGTTAAGATGCTGAGCATTTTCAGTCTAAACGGAGATTGTTTACGCTGCTAGAAATATATAGGTATATATATATGATGAAATATAAATTGTGCTCTTTCTTTGTTTTACTGCATGTTTCTTTTGTTTTAACTGTTTACAATTTTCTATTTACTAACCATATTTGAGTGTCAAGCTTCGAATTATAAGCAAGATACAGAGTTTTGCTCACAATTCTCTGTTTGCACACAGAGCTGAGCTGAGGCCATGCTTTTGTTCATTTACTTTTAAATGCTGAATAGGAAATACCAAGTTTAAAAATCTTCAGTTGAATGTAATAAACTCTTTTAAACAAAAAAATTGACTCAAACCTAGCAGAATTGTGAGCTCTGTATCTTGCTTATAATTCTACGATTGACGCTGAAATTTTGGTAGATCGCTAGAAATGTCTCGCTAAACGTTAAATACTTGTACAGAAAAATTAAAAGGATGATATGCTTGAACTATTTTCTGGGGCCCCCTCCTTTTACGATGAATTATATGAAATCTACACCAACTTTGATGGTTTTTCAGACACAATTAAATAAAAACGACTTCTTTAACACAGTTTCCATATTTCTGACACATTACTTTTACGGGGATAAATGTATTATCGCTATTCTTAAGAAAATATTACAGCGAAAAATCATCTTGGTTTGTAGCCATTTGTTATTTTTTTTGCAGTGGCATCGGAAGCAAATTGAAAGTGGGGGGGGGGGGGCTGGCTAACACCCCCCTCCCACCGGTTCCGACGCCTATGCATTGATTACAATAGCTCATTAACATATCACATGACAACATTTTTCATTCGAGTGTCTTTATCGATCAAGTGAGTAAGGTTATAAAACGTCACACAAGTTCACGCCAGGTAAACAACAATCGTTTATAATGCAGAAGACCAATTAAATTTTTGAATGTTTTTAATTTGAGCGCATTGAGGTACAATTTCTTCTTTCATATATAGGAATTTTTTTTAATAAAATAACAATAACTAGAAAGTAGTTGAAGAAAATGTACCTATATGCTCTCATATATTTTGATCGCTTTATAAAGTTGGGGGGGGGGGGGCAGAACTAATTAAAAATAAATGGAATTGGAAGTTATCAGTGCACCCCTACCAAAATTTTAGTTTTATATCTTGCATGGGATCTTGTTTTCAGTAAAAATGGTATAATTTCATAAAGGTACAATGTCAAAAATTAAGTGTATGCAAAAATAAGTGTAAAATTTGGATACTTTACGGTATTCTTTTTTGTTATTCTACCGAGGGGCCATATGGCACAATATCCTTTGAACACCCATATAAAGCCATTGTTGCTCAGGTGAGCGATGTGGCCCCATGGACCTCTTGTTGTTTTCTTTTGTTCGTAATCGTATACAGGATCAATTAATTTTTTTTACGAAAAAATTATTTCCTTTCCCTCTTGAAACAATATAACAATTATGAAGATGTTGACCCTTCACCCATTTTTGTATAATAGTCTAAAATTAGCTGTCGATATCAAAAGGAGGCATTACTTTCCTGGCAGGAAAATATAAATATTTTGTGTTATTTAAAATTTGATATCATTGTTACGTGATCGAATTCAGCATTTTAATTTACAGCATACAGGTAACTTTTGTAAGTAAACAAAAACATACAAAAACATTCTAAAGAACCAGACTATGAATGTGCATTAGATATTAACAATTTTCAACATCAACCATAATTTCTTTATTATTTATAACTATAAATATAACAGCCAATCAGGAAAGGTCTAACCCCAATGCGTACACCAGGTCACGTAATCCTCACATTACGTCATAGCTTGATGACGCTACCTCTAAATATAGAATGGATCTAACCAAAAGTATGACGTGTTATCATAACTTCCGGCCTCCCTTGATATGAGAACTTTTGGCAAACCTCGGCGAGGAAGTAATCGGCCGAATGGATATGAGAAGCAATAGAATGAATTCGGAGCATAAATTCTAATAAAAGAACGGTTATATCGTTAATTCATATTGATGATACACGAGTATACACATGTAGTGATTGTGGACTTATTCCATGTACGGGCTGTTTATAGCCCGTGACGCCACCACGCGGGAATTCCAGCACGAGATGCTTTTACCGCCAGTTAGAAGTCTGCAGCCGGCGAGTCTAGACGCAGGACGTGTGTAGGACGAGGCGACCGGCCAGTCCAGCGGTACCGTACCCACGGATTATTGTGTTATTGTAATAGTAGACAATAAATACTACATTGGCGCCCAACTGGAGGCCCTGGACTTGCCGGATATTCCGAGGAATTTTTTTCCCGTACAGGAAGCTGTAGACTTTTGTCTAGGGAGTTTGAAAAGGTCGCGTTGAGGCCGCCATTTTGGAGGCCACCGCGTGGTTGAATAACGTGCTAAGAACTGTGAATTTTTCGTTTTCTGCATAGTTGATTTTCGATTATACTGACATTCCGGTGTTGATTTGTGCTAGATTTCGTCGGATATAGTTGCATTTGTATTTCCACTGTTTTTGTGTATTGACCACGTGCTATCAAGTGCGCCATTTTGAAATGAACGATTTGTTAGAAAACGCATTTGCGGCCTTAGGGTTAAGTGATGGTGATAGCGATGACATGCTTACACCCGTAGGGGAGCCTTTTGCTCCAATCGGGCGCGCGTCTCGCAGGCATAGTTGTTCAGGGTACCCTGACCCTACTGATAGGCTTAGCGACGAGGAGTCCGTGCACTTTGACACCCCTACCTCCCTGGGAAGGCCCTTATGTACGAAGAATCTGACAGTGATGAAGAAGGCTATCTCCCCGTTGGTAGTAAGGGATACCCTCAGGGTGGGACCGAGACCCAGCAGTCATAAGAGGGGGTTAGCAGTGCTCATGGTAGCCATTATCTTAGACCAGCACAGTTGCAGGGCAGTCAGTCATTATACTCGGGTGTTAGTCAGGGATCGGTAGCAAGATGTAGCTCGCCAGTTGAGGATCATGACTTCGTTCCACCCAGTGAAAATTTGGGGACCCCATAACACATGGTTCTTATGTGACCCCTACCCCTGGGAGACTCCCAACAGTTAAGAGTGCTAGTACTACATCTAAGTCCAAGGGTCACGTTGTTGACCCCACAGCCCCTACCCACGGCCAGTGGTGTACTGGCACCCCAGACCACCCTTGTCTTCAATTCCCCACCCACCCACGGTCAGCCGCCCCACCCCTCCACACCCGCAGGGTCCACAGGGCCCGCACCCCAAGGAAAGTCAACATACCAGTCCAAGGGGTCCTCTTTAGGGACTATGCACCCAGAACGGGGGGATGATCATGTTGCCCCGCGCTCTGCCCAGTCGTCTGATTTGCAGTCACAGGGGTCTGCGACCCAGACCCCCACCACCCACGGACACGATCTTGCAGCATCAAGCGGGGGAACCCCTCTGCAGCGCACTTGTAAACATGTAAACCTGGGCTATGCCCGGACCACACACTATCCCTGGCCCCCGGGCTGTCAACCTGTGGTTAGCCCGGATGGAACCCCGCTAGGTCTGTTCGTACCTCAAGCCAGTAACTTTGGTTACCCTGCACCTGTGATGCTACCCCAACCTTACTATTTTAGAGAGGAGGGGGTGGGGGAGTAGCTCAAGTTCAACCACAAATGTATGAGTCCAGGGAAACCCGGTACACTTCTCGAGCCCCACTCCCCATGCCCAGCAGCAACCCACTGAGCCTACAAACATGGACCACTCACCTGAATACGGGATAACCCCCGCACATTCTGGGCCGCCCAGATTGCTGGCCCGGCGACACTGTATGTATGCTTGCTGACCCGGGATAAGATGAACAGTTTGAGGACGCAGGTGACTCGTGTGTGGTGGACCCAGAGTTGGACACCCCTTGTTCCATCATCAGACACAGGAGAAAGCTTGGTAGACGTAGGGTGCAGGGCAAGAGGCCAACTTCACTGAAAGCACTTTCAAGGCAACCTGAGATCCTTGGAGATGGAGAAGTTACCCAAGTAGACAGTAATTTGGGTAGCAGGTGCGGCGCAGTAAGGAGACTCCCACAGAATCCAGGTGCCCTGAGGCCATAAGTAAGGACAACATGTTGGAAGACTCCGTGCCCCAGACCCAGGGGGCGGTCTCGCAGAATGGAGATCTGTGTGTTGTGGCTGTCCAGACTGCCAGTACAGTTAAGCTGAAAATTCCAGAGAGCTGCCCTGAGACAGCGGAGGAAAATTTCAAAGTTCCTGCTGGAGGACAGCATCCAGGAGCAGCAACA
This sequence comes from Magallana hongkongensis, assembly GCA_016163765.1. Lineage (NCBI taxonomy): Eukaryota > Metazoa > Mollusca > Bivalvia > Ostreida > Ostreidae > Magallana > Magallana hongkongensis. The sequence goes on along the minus strand of WFKH01003881.1, from coordinate 16,420,723 downwards.
AACTCAGAGTATCCCTGTTCTGGTGTCCTGACAGAAGTGATGGATGTACCGCCGTTGTCATCTTCGCCCTCGGGATTGCGTAGGACATGTCTTGTTGACCAGACATAGTGGAGCTGCCCTTCCCGGACGGGACCAGCAACCCGGAACAACGACTTGGACTGTCCCTGGATTTTCCTTTGTTTGTTCGGTGGCCCATGTCATTTGGACGGGCCTTGTATCCCGGCTGTTGCTAGGATGGCTTTCCCACCCCCCTAATTAATTGGTGGTCCTGTTAGTACCAGACGTGGACCTACTCCTCTCAAAGAAAACGGAGGGGAGTGTAGTGATTGTGGACTTATTTCATGTACGGCCGTGACGTCACCACACGGGAATTCCAGCACGAGATGCTTTTACCGCCAGTTAAAATTCTGCAGCCGGCGAGTCTAGACGCAGGACGTGTGTAGACGAGGCGACCGGCCAGTCCAGCGGTACCGTACCCACGGATTATTGTGTTATTGTAATAGTAGACAATAAATACTACACACATAAAAATATTAAATGGTGAGCGGATATTTTTGTACCTATCAATTTTGCATGAATTGCGCCCATAAAATCGTGGCAGATGAGCCGGTGTTATATAGTGCCTTTTCCCCCTAGCCATCTTTCCCCCCGGAAAAATGGCTACGTGTATATAGCAGTTTTTCCCCCACGGAAAGCTGACTATATAGTGGGTTTTCCCCCTTTTTATAGCCAGATTACCCCCACGGAAAACCTACTATATAGTAAATTTTCCTCCTTTTTTACATTCCGGTCATGTTTATGGCGGACCATTCGTGGCAATAATTTGCAATAACTGATATGATATTAATTTCTCATAATTAAGGGTAATCATGGTATTTATTAATACATAGAATAAAATACATGGTTTTTTCACCCCTGATATGAACAAAGGCACGCGCCTTCATAATATTCCTGTGTCATCACCATTTATTTCACCTTTTGTTACACCTTTTTGGAACACCTTTTACACGGATTTCGGAATACCTCGAATCTTTTTTCATCTAATCAATGCTTATCTACAGTTTTGACATTGACGTTATGACATTGACATTTTTCACAGAACACGTCACAATACATTCGAGTGAAAATATGCCGGTTTGGAACTTTAATTTTCCCATGCATTATCATCTATGTATAAGCTCCTCCCAGGAAACTAACTGACCAATCTTGACTTAATTTTGTAGAGGAAGGGAATAAGAAGTGGAAATGTATTTCTCCCTTCGTCCAAAAGGCTATTAATTTTGAATTAATACCGTTAGAATTGACGATCTTAAATATAATCATATATTTCTACTTCTAAATATCAAACGAGAGACAGGGTGCAATGATATGAAGAGAAACTGAAATGTTTTACTTTGATTGATGGGGTTCTAAATCATGGGTAAGGGGTATTATAATTGATTATGTATTAAAGGCATGTGTAAAGTTAGTATTTACAATTTTGTTTTAAAGTCACGCATATTCATATTCATGTTTTTAAGCACATTTTTTACGAAACGCGAGGTTTTATGATGTAAACATTTTTTTTTAAAAATGAAATGGCTTCACAACCAGAACAAAGTCGGTATCTTTGCTGGTTACTTTGGAAAATGTGAAATTGAGCCTGAACTAACCTTATGTATATATTATCATTCACTGCGTGCTAATTTTTCCGCTTTTTATTTTGCAACGTGATTTATAAATATACAATTTTGAAAACGATGCCATATAAAACAGATATACGATTCACTTGCCTAAAAATCTTATCATACTATTTATTTCATATTTTTGCAATGAAGATTTACTTGTGTACCATATTATTTCTTCGAACAATGAAACAAGGGTAATTAGAAATTAAAACTAACACATTTTTTGTGATGAGCTGACTTATCTTTTTAAATATAAGCTTGTTCTTCTAATCAATTGGCAAGTATAAAAAGTAGTATATCAAGTGCGCTTTTGTTGGTTATATTTTTGTTTTTCGGTTGCTACTTTTATGAATAAAAATTTATTGATTTATTTATCTAGTTATGTATTATATCATTAGTCATCTTATGAATTGAATAAATGTTTTGAAGAATAATGAATTTACCCGCGTACCTTTTTTAAAATTTTTGTTCGTAAATTTAAAAAGAAAAGCAGAATAAAACTTAATTTTCAACCATTTTGATAAAGAGATATATGAGTGAGTGTGTATTTTTAAATGATGTTTTTACTTTTAAATGACCGTAAAAGGATGGTAATGTGGTCATTTCTAGTTTTTGAGATATGGGGCCCTAAAAATACACTATTCATTATAATTAAATTTCAAACATCGGGCTCGGAAACATCAAGGGCCCCTACCCCTGGGTGCTAAAATTTTCAGGGTCATCTACTAGTGGTATACCACTACCACTGTGAAAATATGGTTAAGTTGTCATCTCTAGAATTTGAGATTCGGGCCCCCACTTATAGAATACTATTCAATCATTATAATGGGGTTTTAAACATCGGGCCCTGAAACATCGAGGGCCCCTACCCTGAGGGCTGAAATTTTCAGAGTCATCTACAAGTGGTAAACCACTGCCACTGTGAAAATATGGTGATGTGGTCATCTCTAGTTTATAAGATATGGGACCCTAAAGAATATGCACTATATTCATTATAATAGGATTTTAAACATCGGGCTCTGAAACATCGGAAACAAAATTTCTCTAAAACAGAGGTTGAGCCTGGATAAAATTTGCACAAACAGACAGACGGACAGATAGATTTATTAAAAAATTCTCAAAACATTTTTCACTTACAAATTCAGAACACAGAATTATGCATATAAGTGTGTATCTTGTAAAACCAAGTACTTTTTCAATTAATTATCTAAATTAAGTTCTATGTATAATTCCACACATTATACACATGTTCAATTTTCAGCATTGTCTATAAGAAATAATAAATTGGCAAAACGAAACTTAACCTGTACAGATGAATGCAGATATATGCAACCTGGGAGTGTAGAAACATTGATTTAAATCCTTACTGGGTTTCCATAAATATTTTTTAAAAAATCTGATCCAAAAACGTGAGAGAGAAACCCTACTATGGGGGGAAAGCTACTATATGGGGGAAAAGCTTCTATATAGTAGGTTTTCCGGGGGAAAAGCTACTATGGGGGGAAAACTACTATACAACACCGGTCTAAAAAAATCCAAAATGGCGACCGTGACGAACCTTGCAGGTATCATAACAGTATTTTACCGAAGGTTCACGAAAACAAGGCTGAGGCAAAATAATTCCCGAATTCCCTTTAAAATTGGGGCGTTTTCGCCCGCTTTTTATGAGATGAAAAAGAAAATGTGCAAGATGTCTAGCTATTCCAGTTTTGTAATAATGCTTGAATTTTTGATGCGTGTTGTTTCCTGAAGGGAGTGAAAAGGCCCGGGCTTGATTTTCAAGCACATGTGTAACTTTGACGTAAACAAAGTCTCATGCCTTGCTGGATGCACGTGTTTTTTTGTTACCAAATTGTAAATGAGGTGTTGTTTAAAAAGATGTCAAGAGGATTTTCCCCAGAAGTTCGTTTTTGAATTGATAAACTTTATCAAAAGTTGCGCAATTTTGGTAAGAATATATAGTAAAATTTAATACTGTAGTGACCCCTGTTATTATTATAGTACAGGGGACACCTGTGGGTTAGAAAGAACATAGTGTATAAGATAAAATGGCGTTTATACATAATTAATTATTATATTGATATAATATGATTATAGTTGTCTCATATACATGCATCTTCGCTAGCCAAGGGTTTCTGATCCGCACCGCTCCTCACGAACCCTTGGCATATCGTGCTATCAAAAGTAAGAATTTTTTTCCTGGTTTACTGAAACCGTTCGACAAATCAAAAGAGCAATGCAGATCAGAAACCCTTGGCTAGCGAAGATGACATACATGTAGTTGATGCCTTGTCTCAGTAAGATCTGTTATCTTTGATTACCTATGTTTAATTAAGATTTTTAAAAATATCAGGACTGCGTTTTACAAAAGAACTTACGGCCAAATTATTGAATGCTTATTAATCACAAACTAATAATGTTTTATTCTGTTGGTTGTAAAATATACTAATGGAAATCGAAAAAATTGTAAATAAATGGTTTTATATAAATTTTGTTCGTCAAAGATCATTCCATGGGTCTAAAAGTACTTACGACTTTGTCGTAAATTCTTTTGTAAAACGCAGTCCAGTACTTTGTAATGAAACTGATATATTATAATTGTTGGGTAGAATTGAGCTCATTTTACCATATATTTACACTTGTAACACGATGAAATTGGTTTTAGGTTCTTTATTCCATACTTGGTATAATCTACAGATGTCAGTTTACCTATAATATAACAGTAACTATAAAAATCTTTTCATCACATTTAATTAAAATTACAGAACAATACTCTTTCAATTCTATGAATACTCATTGTGATTATCTAACACAAGTATAATTTTACATATTTCATAATACTTAATATATATTCACATACACCACTAATACTTTCAAAGTGCACAAGAGCAACTTACAAACTGAAACCTTAGTAAGGGCACCCATAATAGCTGAGTCAGTACTTCTTATGTATCGATCGTAGAAACATTTTCATCTATAAAATTCAACACATATGGACTTTTACATAAGGAACAAGAGGCCCATGGGCCACACAGCTCACCTGAGCAACAATAGGCATGATAAAATCGGCTTAATGGAGTCATAATACAAAATATCTGGACAATGTGGTTAAAATACATTTCGATCCTATATACCGGTAAATAAAAATCAATTTTCCCACTGGATATTCTTATGTTTATAATCAAGTCCCTTTTCAGGATGATTTTATAGTCATATCACACGTTGAGCATTGCAGTTCTAAAAAAGATCCAAAACGCCTCAACTGTCTTATGTTGATAATCTTCATAATATGATGATACTTCAACATTACGTGATGATACTTCAATATTACATAATGGTACTTCAACATTACGTGATGATACTTCAACATTACATGATGATACTTCAACATTACGTGATGATACTTCAACATTACATGACGGTACTTCAACATTACGTGATGATACTTTAACAATACATGATGGTACTTCAACATTACGTGATGATACTTTAACATTATATGCTGATATTTCATAAAATTGGTATTTCAGTATGCGGTGGTTCTAAATTAGCCATAAGCACCGGGATCGTGATTTTGTAAAACTCGGGGATATTACGAAGAGAGTATATGACTAAAGTCAAGCTTCACAACCATTCAAACAAGCTTCATCTATCTTTATTTCCTTATATAAAAATGGACACTTTTCGAACCCAATTGGTTATTATTAAAATCTATATTGCCAAAACTAGAGCTTGTGCCGCTCAGGTGAAACTCGATTCTGGAGGAGGGAATTGTGGCATGGTCACCTTCATTATATTTGTTGGAACCTGCGCCGAAATCTCTCTGTGTCAAACGACTCCGAGTCCCATGATTATTACTCGTCCTTGTTTAGGCGCCTTCAAATTCGATATCAATTTTATAAGTACATGTACGTTTTATGTCGTAGGTTGATTGTTTAATCCTGCAAGCGGGCGCCTTCAATTGGCGCTTGTTTTACCACTAATTAGCTAGGCCTATTGATTTTGGATTTTGGCGCTTCTACGCCATTAAACAGTGACTTACTGTCCAAGGGACTTTTAAAGGAATCAGAGTACGAGCAATCATCCAGTAGATCCCAGTGCACGCACATAGCATCTTTTATTGGGAGGGGGGAGTCGCGACAAGTAAATAAAAAAAAGGGGGGGGGGGGAGTCAGTTGCCCCGTATTTTAAAATATTTGATCTATTAATCTGCATATGATCGAATTTCCATATTTACATATGTGTTTTCACCTTGTTTAAAAAAATGAAATGGTCAGTTCGTTTAAAACTTATTTTTATATTATGTATTCTTCAACAAAAAGCGTGTTGGTTAATAAGAGAGTAAGTTAAATGAGTTTGGATTCATGAAGCATTTACAGTGCTTATATTGCATAATTTCAGTAACTTAGCGCATCTGCCAAAATACATGTAAAAAAAACTACTGCTGGCACTGAAGAAGTACACAGTACAGCTCATAAGAGAGGATCTCTATTGAATAAAAATAATGTCGGAACATACGATTTGTTTGGGTGCAATGTATTTAGGCATATGACAACCACACATACAGCTTATAAGATCACGGCCCCATGCAAAGGATAAAGCATTGTAATGCTGTTGAATCTGATGTTAGCAGTAACTGTACTGTTGAACAAATCAGTGCTTACATTGCCCATTCCTACACGTTGATCTCCAAGGAGAGCCCATCAATCCCCATAAGTCCAATCTAACATAAATGACAGAAGTCTTTGTTTAGGTGCTCTTAATATTTTTAGCAGTCCGCTCTGACCAATGTTCTGAATGCACATTTTTGGACCAAAAATCCCTGGGGGACTTTTCGTACCCCCTGATTTTTATGCGCTGATGGGGAGCCCCAATGGTCTCACCAAGCAGCCATTCTTTAGAATTTAAAATGACCCTTTTAAAAGACAACACTTAATCAAACAGTAGTATTTGTAGAGAATCTTGATCTAAACTAGTCTCAGTGGACCTTAGTCCTATCTGATCAATCTGTGAAACAGAGAATCAGCCCAGTGTTAAAAAAATTTACAGGCATCCACGTGTTTTGAGTTTTAGCGTATTTCGATCCCGAGGCGACGCTTCCCTATTTCTAGAACCACCGCATAGTGAAGTACCATCATATAATGAAGAAGTATCAGCATATAATGTTGATGTACCATCATGTAATGTTGAAGTATCATCATGTAATGTTAAAGTACCATCACGTAATGTTGAAGAATCATCACGTAATGTTGAAGTATCAGCATGTAATGTTGAAGTATCATCACGTAATGTTGAAGTACCATCATGTAATGTTGAAGTATCATCATGTAATGTTGAAGTATCATCATATTATGAAGATTATCAACATAAGGCAGTTGAGGCGTTCCATACTAAACAATTGTTTATATATGGGATATAAACATACATCAAACTCTGAACCCCTTGTAAGGCCCAAGAATCGTTCAGGGGCCAGAGTCTAAACAATTTTAAAGAATCAGCAATATGTCAAAATGCATGCATATAAGTAAAACCGTATGTGATAACATTTCAGTTTTTGTGAATAATTAAAATGTTTTCCTTTGTACAATTGGATCCCCAATGTGGCCCCACCCTACTCCTCAAGATATTGATTTTAACGAATTTGAATCTACACTATCTGAAGTTTCTTCCACTAAAGTTACAGCTTTTCTAAGCAAATGACTTTTAGAAGATTTAAAAAGATTTTTCTCTATATATTCCTATGTAAAAATTTGTCCCCCCCCCCACCGTTGTGTCCCTATCCTACCCCCGGGGATCATGGTTTGAACACATTTGAATTTACCTTACCTGAGGATGCTTCAACACAAGTTTCAGCTTTTCTGGCCAATTGGTTTTTGAGAAGAAGATTTTTAAAGATATCTATATGTTCCTATGTAAAAATTCGAGCCCCCATTGTGGCCCCACCCTACCCCCGGGGGTTATAATTTTCACAACTTTGAATCTACACTACCTGAGGATGCTTCCACACAAGTTTCAGCTTTCCTGGCTGATTGGTTTCTGAGTAGAAGATTTTTAAAGACTTTTCTCTAAATATTCCTATGTAAAAATCCGACCCCCCATTGTGGCCCCACCCTACCCCCGGGGGTCGTGATTTTCACAACTTTGAGTCTACACTATCCGAGGATGCTTCCACAAAAGTTTCAGCTTTCCTGGCTGATTGGTCTCTAAGAAGAGGATTTTTAAAGATTTACTCTATATATTCCTATGTAAAACTTCGACCCACCACTGTGGCCCTACCTCACCACGAGATTTTCACAACTTTGAGTCTACACTACTTGAGGATGCTTCAACACAAGTTTTAGCTCTCCTGGTTGATTGGTGTCTGAGAAGAAGATTTTTAATGATTTACTCAATATATTCCTATGTAAAAATTCGACCCCCCATTGTGGACCCACTCTTCCCTCGGGGATCATGATTTTCACAACTTTGTGTCTACACTACCTGAGGATGCTTCCACATATGTTTCGGCTTTTCTGGCTGATTGGTTTCTGAGAAGAAAATTTTTAAAGATTTATTCAATATATTCCTATGTAAAAATTCGACCCCCCATTGTGGCCCCACCAAACCCTCGGGGATCATGATTTTCAC
>WFKH01003881.1:16380951-16395464 GCA_016163765.1 Magallana hongkongensis | reverse complement strand
AGAGAGAGAGAGAGAGAGAGAGAGAGAGAGAGAGAGAGAGAGAGAGAATGAATTAGCTTTACCACTTTAGCACAATAATAAAAAAAGATATTATTATCTTATATTAAAATATGAAAAAATATTGAAATGAAAATATGTCCCTTTCGACATTAAGATCATTCTTACCCCTGGTACAAATATATTTTAACGTCTTAAGCGTGTTAAAAGCTGAATAACTCACAGTAATGCTAAATACATTATCTTTAGCGTGTTATTAATGACTAAAAATGGTGCGTCGATATCTTTAAACATGCACACTCCCATTACTCACCGATTTAATGCAGTGCAAACAGAACTATCATTATTTTGTCACTCTAGTAGGAACCCACCTTCATACTAAGAATCTACATGCAACTTACAATAATTTGACTGCACAACGTGTTAATTTGGATTGCAGAGTGCGCAGAGAAAATGATTCCTTATTGATATCAGCCAACATTAAGTATTTAATGATACATCTCGAATGGTAAACTCTTATTCACGTTGGAATTATCATCGTTGAATAATGGTTTAGATTCAGCTAATTATTACAGTTATACAGATTTGCTCATATAGATATAAAGTGTACTTGTGATTTGATTGGTCGGAGAAGATAGATAATTACGATTTCAGACCACAAAAAGATATGTAAATGATTTTTATCAGCGTATTCATCTTAAACAAGGATTGATAGCGTTTATCACATGGTAAGTCTATTATTATTTGACTTTGACTATGTCCGTTTTTAACACAATGAAATAAAATGCTCTTGATGATTTTTCAGTTTTATCTTGCAAAAGATTTATCAGGTATCTTATGGAACAGAACTTCTATTAACGCTTATCAGGTATCTTATGGAACAGAACTTCTATTAACGCACAGAATCCAACAAGTTTATACAGTCTAGGGTTTTATGTAAGTAATGATGTCCGAAACTAGAAAGTATATATATATATATGTGTGTGTGTGTGTGTGTGTGTGTGTGTGTGTGTGTGTGTGTGTATTTATCCACGAATATTTTTTCTCACAAGAAAGCGAAATTATAGTCAGGTTTAACATATAACTATCCTTAATATACTCTGGAAAAAAGTCTTTTCATACGTACTTTTTGATTTTTTCTTCAACATACGACAACTCAGAAACATGCACTACATATTCTTTAGATATACATGCAAGACTTTATTTTGAAATATAAACTGACTGCGATGATCATGGCTTTCAAATTTACAAACACTTTAAATATTTAGCGAGATTTGTCTTTGTCTTTAAGAGAATCATCAATGCGTCTCATTCCTGATCATCTCTTTAAATAAAAAATTGTCAAATAATGTTGTCATTCTGAAATAAAAAAAATAATTGATGTGATGATGATGAACACAAAGTGGTTTTTTTTTCTTTTGATTTTAGACTTTTAGACTTGGCAGAAAGATGGAACTTTTCTTTGTCACAGGATATTTTATTTCTGGGAAATCTGTACTGAATTTTAGATATGCTATTCTGATAACACTAATAATGCTATCTCAAGGAGGTTTGCAAATGGATGAATTGTCTGAACGGAACGGTATGGTAACTCAAGAAAGTACTTCAAGTTATAGCCTGTCTACTATAGCGAAAATCGGATCAACAACAAAGCTTAAACTTAGAACAGAAAATGAAAATACAACTCTCACTGTAACACCAGAAAACATAAATGGCTTGGACCAGTTCGCCAATGATAATGAAACCAAACTTTTGAAATCAGCAGAAACATTAGATTGTGAATCAGAAGGAGACAACATGAGATTAACATCCACAATTGAAACGTGTATCGAACATGACGATAACATTACATACTATCCTTTGAATGGTTCTACTCAAATTGATTCCTTTTTACAAAACGCTGTATCTGTTGCTTTTATTTCAGTTGGACTTATCGCCTCTGTACTAAATTTGACAGTTATTTTTGTTGTATACTCAACAGAAAAGCTTCGCCGAAACACGTATCTTAATCTTATACTAACGCTTTCTGTAAGCGATTTTCTTTTTGGGTTAACCACATTATTGACGGGTATACGAAGATTGTTCCCATTTCTTTCCCAGGTTAAAGAACTATGTATTTTATCAAATTTATTTGCACCGGCATGTTTGGTGGTTACACTTTATCAGAGTTTTCTTATAAGTCTACATCGTTATTTGGTCATTTCTAGATCAGAATGGAGCGAGATATTGTTTAAACAAAAACGTAAGTACATCTGGTACATATTGTGCTGGGTAACCGTTATTGGACCACTGTTATTTTTTATTTCCCCGGACCCTAAAGAAGTTAATCGCTCTTGTTCTATTGATACCGTATTCTTTGAGAATAAATTCATCGCGGTTTGCATTGTAGTAATAATGTCATTAGTATACATGCTTTTAATACTCGTATTTTACTGTATGGCAATGCAAAGTCTAAAAAGACAGTATTTGAACAGGACAAATGCAACATGTTCCGACACAATTCTAGAAAATAAGAGAAAAACATTTTCGAAATCAATGAGATCAGTTAGTATTTTACTTCTTGTCATGGTGATATTTTCAGGTCCTAGTTTAGTGTGCAATTTAATTTCACTTATTCAAGAAGTACCATTAATATCATTATTCATTACATTTACCTTAGCTAACATTCACTCTATATTAAATCCTCTCATTTATTACATGAATATTGTGGAATTTAAGGAAGCTCTAACGCGTCCTTGCAGTGGGTCTCCAGCCTGAGTGCGTTAAGAGATGTTCACATATAATTTTGTCATAGTCTTATCTAAAATGATACTTACAGGGTGTCTGATTGTCAATATTATTATTGTATTAATATTGTGAAAGTAAGGCGGGGTATGGCAAGTTGCATCAAGTTTCAATCTCGAAACATTCTTTTTAGATGAAATATGGAAAAACAAGTTGTAACCTGATTACTATGAATTAAGTTGTTTTGTACAAAAAAAAAAATGCAACTGTATATCCATGATATTGTGTAACTGTATTGTTTGTCTGCTAAATATTTCGTTCTAAAATATTACATTTTCTTCAAATTTTTCTGAAAGTTTCCAGAAATTTTTAAGAGGAATCAATGGTCGTGGCCATTTTTAGAGTATTTTAATCTTCTTAAGAAGAAGAGCTCTGTATAAAGATATAGGAAAATGATCAAATTTAAAAGCTAAAATATTTGAATTTTTTCTTTACTAAATGTAAGTTTATGGCCAAAAATATCATATGTCAAAGTTTAAGACAGATCTGATGGTTAATTTGATAACCGCCTAGCCTCCTTAAGCTATCGAAACCATAAAACAAAAGGTTTTACATGTCAATATTTACTGTCACTACCGAGGTGCGTTCTATGAAAGTCCTTTTTATGGGCAGTAAGTTAAGGATATTCGTTATTTTTAGGCCAATCGTGGCACTTTTGAATACTTTGTTTCTTACACGTTCTAGACTGTAGGTCCTCTCTTTCTGGTGTAAACTCATTCTGTGCTAGATGTAAAGAATTTTATTTATATTCTAAATGTGTGTCAATTATTTAATAAACACTCCCTGATTATTGTACATGTGTTATATATGTTAACCAATGACCTCCAATGCTGAACGTATCTTTTGTCGTCATTATTTAATAAATGACAGTTTCCTTATCAAAAAGGTGTTTGATTGTTTTATGCCAGTTTTATGCCAGTCACATGCAATACAATCTCAGTCTGCTTTGGTAGGTTTCAAAATTAAGGAATAAAACTGTTCATAATATTTGAAGTGTCATTATACATGGTAATCTTTTATCTATCTAAAATATATAAATCTGTCCTATAAATTCATAGTATTTCCTGTCTATATGGCTTTTTGGAAAGTGTTTTTGGAATGCATTAAAACATTGTAAAATATTTAACAAAAAAATTCATTAAAGCAAAACACAAGAACTGTACTCTAAAAGAAACACGTCATATATTCTTTAAAGATTACACGCTAAGTTGAAGTAAAACACATAAACACAACTTAAATATCGAAGATTGCTATCACAACTGATTTGACAACATCAACATTACTCTTTGCCTTGATAATGTATACCTGTTAATAAAAGTCTAAATTAAAACATAACATATAAAAGTTTTGTTTTTTTGTTTTTAGTCACAATAGTCAGTTACAGCAAAATTCTTAAGTTACAAGAAACTTATTTGGAAGGTGAAGTTTGACTGGAATTTTTTCGACCAATTGGGGTGACGAGGGATCAAATGAGATGATAAGCTTACCACGTGATTCATACTTTAGATCTTTATTTGGATTTATAAATTTTTCCCTTGGGTGGTTGTATATTTCTAATATACGGGAGGGCATTTGATCCCTCGTCCCAATTGGTCGAAGAAATTCCAGTCAAACTTCACCTTCCAGGTAAATCTCGTATAATTTAAGAATTTCTTCTCTCAATTGGGTGCCTCAGCCTCAAATGAGACTTTAGAGTTGATAAATCCTAATAAATAATTAGGTGTGCATACTAGTTTCAATTCAAATTTATCAGACATTTATTAATTTTTCTTATGTGTATATATTTGTCATGGATTGTAATGATAATATTTAAAAACTCCTTAATTCTTACTTTGATATTATATCATTCCCTTGTTTTAAGCATAAAACGGAACGGAAGTCAGTTCTTGTTACTTAATCTATTCAACATTCATTTTCATACAAATTCTTTACAGTCACTTCAAAACATTTCACAATTTATCATATTTTCCCAACACTTTTTTACTAAAGTTATCATCAACCACAACAGGTTTATTATAGAATTTACTGAAAATACTGTCACTTTTCCATCTAACAGTCTTTAAGATAGTGGCCATCGGGAATTTGCGCGCGAACGCTGCACTGCTGGATGCCGCTGTAAAGAAGAATAATGACCCCCCCCCCCCCCTAGAATAATGACCGGTGGTCATTTTTCGACGTAGAATAATGACCACCCAGCTGTAAAATAATTGGATTATTTTGAAGAAAAAAGACCTAGGAGTCATTTTTCTGCACGTTAAACATGAAGAAAACTGACTCCCGTAGAAAAATGACCCTCGCCATAAACAAGAATAGATTATGGGTTACCCCATATTTTGGAATCATTAAAATTCGTTCTGTTCGTGGGAAGCCCTTCCCCATGAAATTACCTCCTCGACGAAAACTAATTATAAAAGATTTAGTTTTCCTACTGAAATTCTTTGTCATGTTCTAGCGATTTTGTGAACAGTGGAGAATGTTGAACAGCTGGTTCACAAGCCACTAATTTTCCTATCACCTGTGCAAAGTCACGGATACAAACTTCATGTTTTTTCATAAGATTTGAACAACATTAATTGTATCACATCATTTGCTTTTTCCTATGTCAAACTCACAGTCATTTTCTCAGAGTCAAGAATAAATCCCCAAAACACTATTTGTTTTGATGGTTGAAAAACTGACTTTGAAGGGTGAATTGTTAATCCTAAACTGTCTAGAATTTCCACTGTTTGATCTACATTTCTTAAACAAGATTCACAAGCATCTCCTTGAAGTAAACAATCATCAATATATGTATTAATGGAATGTCCTAACTTCCTTAGATGTGAAAACACGGGTTTCATAATTTTAGTAAAAATCCTAGGTGCTGAACTCAAACCCATTGGTAATGAAGTAAATTGAAAAAGCTCGTCTTCCCAAAAGAATTGTAAATATTTTCTATCTGAAGGGTGGACTGAGACGGAATAATAAGCATCCTTCAAGTCAATTGATGCAAAGTAACAATTTTTTTCATTAAATTAATGGCTGACTTAAGGGTATCCATTTTGAAATGAATATGCTCAATATCATTGTTCAAGGGTTTTAGATTTAGAATAATTCTATGTCCCCCATCCTTTTTTGGTCTGGTGAAAATGTTTGAGATGTATCCACATGTGAAGTCAATAGCTTTTTCTATAATGCCCATGTTAAAAAATCTATCAATTTCTTTTTGCACATGTATTTTTTCTTCACTTGAAAAAGGTATATTTCTTGGCATCTTAGCCTGTTGTGGTACACCAGAAAATTCTAATTTATAACCTTTCACTTGTTGAAGAGTCCAAGGATCTGATGTAATTTTCTTCCAGTTTTCTAAGAAATATTGAATTTTTCCTCCTTGAAAATTTTCTGGTGTGTTCACCACAGAATAAGCCCCAATCATATGTTGTAAATCACTTACATGTTGGTCTTTTTCTTCTGTACTGGTAAGTGGTTTTGGTTCCTGAATAACTTTGGCTGTTGGCGCCTCTCTAAAAAAGTTGACTTTGTATTTCGTTGACCAAATTGCCTGTCTCCAAATTTTGGAAAAGATGTCTTTTGTCTATCATAGGGCAGATATTTCCGATTGTTTCTGTCTGCTCCATTGGCGTGTACGATTTTTCTGCTTATTCGACGCGCATCTTTGATTTCTTTGATCTGTTTGTCAAGATCATCACCAAAGAGTTTGCTGGTAACGGGATTGTCCACAGCACACAATGTTTTAAATTCTTTGGTCAGCTCTGGCTTGAGTAAATCGCGACGGCGTTGTGATAAATCAGCAAATGCTATTTGCATTAATTTGAAGGTGTCGTTAGTTAAAGCTAAGCATTTTTGACATCCGTTGTTTTCATCTCAACTTTATTTGTAGCTTTGTTCATGAGTAAATCCATTAAATGCAACAATGGATATAAAGCCTAGCAAACAAGTGTCTGCGAATTTTGTAGTTTGAGATCATTGTCTCGTGCTCTTCGTCCCAGTGAGGTCCAGATGCCTTTGTTTACTCTTGGAACTTGTAAATTTTCGCAATTTTCAGGCTTGTAATGTTTAGTCAACAGATCTTTCTTCTTATCGTCATTTATACGAATACAAATTCCATCGTTGACTATTTTAGCCAATCTATCATTGACTTTCCCTGAACATTTCTCGTCCTGTTCGTAAAAATGTTCAATTTGTTTAATCAGGTCTTCATCTTTATCTGAACTTATATGTTCGGCTTGGAGGAGATCGTCTAACTCCATATGAATGTCAGGTTTGTGTGACACTGTCCTCCGAATTTCCTCCATATCGTCCTCATCAGATTCATCAGATTCTGGTCTGCCGAATTTTCTCTGTCTCCTTTCGATTTTCAGTAACTGGAGTTTTGGATTTCAGTTGCTTGATCTCAAACATTAAATTGTGTAACAACGTTTGTTGTTGGTTCAAAATTGTCCCTAACGTTAATTCGCGTATGGGCGCCGCCATTGTTCCCGTAATGGGAGCCTCGCGAGATCTCGGATGGTTGTTTTCACTGGCGGATCGTATTTCATTTGTATCTGGATCCAGAATTATTTGACTGCACAACGGCATTGTCAAAATGTTAGATCCAGAATTGGATGTATTCAGAATGTCTGACCAAGAATTGTGTACATTATCACTCAACCCAGAATTGGGTAAAGTCACGTTTGCATTATCATGATTAATGCCAGTCCCAGAATTGGGTGTAGCTCCAGCCTCGTTACCCAGAATTGGGTTAGGCATCGTACATGTATCAAGTTTCAGGGAAAAGTTCCCTAACTTTCACTGCATTTAATTACAGAGTTAGATCTGCAAATTCCTCCGTTTTTCATACAATCAATACACAATAATCTGCACTGGAGATGGCAAGTTCCGATATAAGAAATAAAATCCTTAATTATCCAAACTGCTTTAACACCAAAAAAATCCACGTCTATACATCTTGAGAAACCTCTAAACACTGACCATCACGTGACCTCTAAGCAATCTCATTGGTTCCTCAGTACAGTTGATTAGGTAAAATAAAATAAATAGTGCCTGTTTTGGAGGGTAACAGTTGAAATTAACACCCCGAAAAAACCATTGTCAACCGACGCTTATACAAAAACATTCCCAAATCAACAGTCAGCAACATTACTTCATATTACACTTTAATGTGACGATTTGGCCATACAGATTTACACAATGTTCACTAAATTATTATTGTGACTGGTTTGTGATTGCATGGTGTTCTATATAAAAGTACGTCTCATGGTATTATACATAAAAGGATAAGATACAAACGGCAAAAAAAAAAAAAAAAATAAAAATAAAAAATTTAAAAAAAAATTAAAAAAATAACACAAATAAATATAGTACACAAAATGTTCTAAAGAGGGACTTAGGTTGTTGGTCATTTAAATAAGTTGTCTCAGCAAGATATGACCGTCATAGCTTTTGGATGAGGAATGGGAAAGAGGAAATTGTGGATGCTGAAATTTTAGAGTGATGCACGAGATGCAATTTTTATTCCGGAACACAATTTCCAAATTAATACACAACAGTGATGAAAGTTTGATAATTTGTTGAATACAATGATGATATTAAATTTAGCTTTAATAAAAATGCTTTAATAACGGTGCATATTTCCTGATTACCTGAAATATGAGCAATCATAAGAATGTAATCACACCTGATTTAACCATATCAACCCCCATATTAATTAAATATATATTAACTCTTTGATATTTTACGACTGCTCTTATTGATTTGAATAAATATTCAACATATAAAAAATATTAATTAATCGTTTGGCAGTAATTTACAACAACTTTGGGGTCTCCAAACAATAGGGCTCATCCCCAACAACATTTCAAAGTATTTTCCAAAATTGCAGGTGGCACACTGGGTTAAACGCTGACACATTCGACAAGCATGTATTTAACTCTAAATATTATATTGATGGTAACCTAACAACAAAACTTTATGATAAACGTGATGACTTAAATTTTTCTATAGTCAACTTTCCTTCTTATGTAGCAATATCCCTTCATCACCTGCATATGGTGTTTTTGTCTCTCAGTTAATTCAATACGCCAGGGAATACTCTTCGTATGAACAGTATCTAAGGTGAGGCAAGCTACTAACAAACAAGTTGTTAAAACAGGACTATCAACAGTCTCGTTTGAAGTCATCTTTTTGTAAGTTCTATGGTCGATACAACGACCTTGTCAGCAAATACAATTTTCCACTGGGTCGCATGCTAACCGACGTTTTTCATACTAATTGTTAGACCATAATTATTCACCTAATTATGTACGGACTTTACCTTTTTCCTGATTACGACAAAGAGCACACGGCGGGTGTGACCGGTCAGCAGAGGATGCTCGCTCCTCCATGGCACCTGATCCTACCTCTAATTTTTTTTTAAGAGGTCCGTCTTCGCTCTGCTCCTGTTTTGTAATTTTCTTTTGGACTTTTGGATTTGAACACTGTTCGTTATCACCACATGTCATATAAAAATTTCTATTGAGATAGACTCTCACAAATCAAAAGTCAACAAAATATACAAGAAAAAAAAATGACTCAAATTTAAAGCGTATAAAAATCGGCCTCAAATCAGCTGTTTTTCTAAATAAAAAAATACTTAAAAGAAAAATATCGAGTTTTTGCATTACATGAAAAATCCACTCATAGACATATGGACAATTTTACTTTCATATCATATAACCGACCCCCTTCTGGCGACCGGTAACAACCGCCTTTTGGCCGGTTATAGCTTCACAACCATCATGTACAATGTATGTGATGCTTTTTCCATATTGACATCCTAATGAATTTGAGCACTTTCAGACATTCAATCATGTTGCCCTCCGACACCAAATGGCGGTGGGACGTGGGAACCTTTAAAAAAACATGTGACAAATATGCTTATGACTACAGAAACCTCTTTTCTTCATTTCGAATTGACTTACTTAGAAAGAAAAATCTTTGGTTATATCTTCTTCGCGAAATATCCTAAACCCCTTGGATGTTGCCTAGAATACCATAATTTCAAACTTCAGATAAATAACTTCCATCCGATTGAGTTGTGCCTGTTTACCTTTAAAGAGGTTCGTTCCTCTGTTTTTGAAAAGCCGTTTTGGGTCGCATCAAGTCTTGAAATAATGCATCATATATTAATTCTACTTGTAAATTCATATTTTACAATGCCAGATAAACTATATTGAATAAAATAGTTATGGGAAAATTACATATTTACAGAGTTTAGGAAGGGACTATATTTTTCATAACTTAGTTGTTTTAGAGTACCGTTACTATAGCTTCCTCATTTTCAGTGCAGACCAAATTTCCAGATAGTTTGTGCATTGGGATATCTTCGAGTTGTTTCGAAACACATATTTTAACAAATTGTCAATATTTCTATCGACATATATTGGCATATTAAACTGATATTACATAAAAGTCAAGAAAAAATTAACTCCAATTTTTGCATAAAATTAGCTTATTTCATGCCATATCTCAAATTCTACATCATAGACCCATAATTTTGGTTTTATTTTCTGAATTTATAAGATTTTTCTGACAAGTCTTTAATAATTTGAGAAAAAGTTTGAGATTTTTAAATAATTTCATTGCATGTTGAACCGTTAATGACTAAAAAATAGAGTTTAAACAGACTAGTGCAAAAAGGTCAAAATATCAATTTGGTAAATAAATTGCAAACTTTTTCTTTAGTTAATTTTAAATCTTATTATTTTTAATAATATAAATTTGTATTTGATGCCATGGTTCATTCCGATAAAAAATTAGAGAGGGAAAAGCGGTTTATGTGCAGTTTGCACTTTCAATGCAGAAAGATCATATTAAATACACCGTAGCACCGAAAGAAGCATATAGGCCCCAAAATTTTGTTTTGAATTTTGGTTAGGCTATGTGTGTAGATTTAAAAAAAATAGTTTAGAAAAAAGTCAAGGGTAAAGAGTAAGGACGTGCTTCTGTGGATTGAGTAATCTGGGTGGAAGCGGTCAATACAGAAACCAAGAGCGGTAAGAGAACGATTTTAACATCTTACTGGCATACATATATTGATGTAAAAAGAGAACTGATATACTTAATCAAAAAGTAAATCCAATACTATATATTCGGTTGTGTTTTTAAACCTGAAGCGATAGAGGGGGCGTTTTAAAACAGAACAACCGAACTTTTTTCATACCAGTGAATAAATGTCGCTGGGGTACAAAGGCATTAATGATTATCGAAATACGAAGCAAAATGTGTTGGAAGCAGAAACTTGGGACAGAGTATAGAAATTGTAATGAACCTTTTATTTCTTAGCTTTAAAACCTAGCTAATCAGACAGAACTTGTATTTGGCTCAAAGTTTGAGAATTAAATCATCATTCCGAAAAATCAATAAGGGTAATAGAAAAACATGTATATCAAAAAAAATGTAGTGTAAAAAATTAAATACCTTACTAAATTTTACACAAAAAATGAACTTCAATACAAAAGCTTCAAATGAGTAAACACCAAATATCGGGTCAAATGCTAGAAAGTGAAAGAGATAACAAATTCATATAATACCTAATTGGCACCCCTTCACTCCCTTTTTGCATTGCAAACGACATGAGAAGTACTTGGTTGATAATGTTGAAAAATTACGCGAGGAGTCTCGAGAATTTCCAAATGGACAAACGAAGTAAGATGTTTTTATTATAAATCCCCGTAAGAGACGTGTTTTCGTTTTTGAAAATTTCTGCGGGGATAAAGAGGGAAGGTGTAAAGGAAGAAATTTTAGAATGTTTGCCTTATATCTATTTCAACTGATTTTCACTGAAAGGTACGTGTATTTATTGAAAAAATCAACAAATTGTAGGCATGTCACATTAACTTTGTTGTTATATCCTTTTGAATTCGTTGATGACATTTTGTCTATGGGTAAAAGTCTAATAAATAAAAAAAATCATGAGACTTGTTTACCTTGGTGACATCACTCTTCGTTTGTTGACATATTTAAACAATGAAATACTTTTTTGATGATTTATGCGGGATATGACGGTAGCGACATTTCAAAAAAAAAATACGTAACCCCCGTAAGCGGGTTATGCGATTTTTTCTGCAAAAATCATTACCTAAACAACCCGCTTGAATCACCAGAGAAAGCATTTTATTAATTATATTTACATCTTTCTTTTAACAAATTAATTAATTGATCGTAATAAGTAAGTAAATTTTGCTAATTTATTGTTAATGTACATCTGTACGCTAGATAAGAGAAATAGATAGGTAAAGTTAGCTACTAGTAACTGGCTACTGTAACTGGCTACGAGAAGTAAGAAAAGCTAGCTACTAGTAACTGGCTACGAGATGAAATAAAAGTTGGCTACTAGTAACTGGCTACTAGTAACTGGCTACGAGAAGTAAGAAAAGCTAGCTACTAGTAACTGGCTACGAGATGAAAAAGAACTTGGCTGCTAGTTACTAATTACTGTCCAATCGACTGAACATACATGGGATTTCTATTTGTGTTCTTAATATGTACATTGCACTATATCATCCACATGATTTTTCATCTTTTGTGATATCGTCAGCTACAAAATGCCTTACAATATCTCATTTTGAACATCTTTGTCAAAACCTTTCAAATAGCTGCATAATAGATAAAATATATTTACAAGTGATGTTAAAATCAACATTTGACTAGGTTATCTACATGATTATACCTTAAAAGTACTCATATTCCTCTCATACTCTCATCAGTAATTGGTGGATTTCGTTTAAAATATCTCTATTTTAGACAATATTGTCCATTTGACTCAAGTAGCTGTACATATAGATTGAAAATATCCACAAGTGTTATTTATTATAACAATCTATCATGTCATCCGCATCGCATGATATTACAACAAAAGTACTCAGATATCTCTCTTAATCTCGTCAGCTACCAGTGCATTTTGTTTCAAATATCTCTATTTTAAAGACAAGTTTTTCTATGTTACTCAAGTAGCCGTACGTAAAGATTGAAGACATCTTCAAGAGTTGTTAATATCACCATTGTATCAGGTCATCCACATGATATTACGATACAATTCCACAGAAATTTCTCTTTATGTCGTCAGCTACTAGTGCATTTGGTTACAAATATCTCTATTTTTTAGGGTTTTGTCAATATATCTCAAGTAGCTGTATATATAGATTAAAGATATGTACCAGTCTTGCTACGTTTAACATTCTATAGGGTCATCCACATGATATACCAACACATTTACTCAGATATCTCTCCTTATGTCGTCAGCTACTAGTGCATTTTGTTACAAATATCTTTATTTTTTTAGGGTTTGTCAACATACCTCAAGTAGCTGTATATATAGATTGATGATATGTACCTGTGTTGCTAATTCAAACATTCTTTAACATGATATTACGACACAACTACTCAGATATTTTTCTTAATTTCGTAAGCTACTAGTGCATGTCGTTACAAATATCTCCATTTTTAACTGTTTAGTTTATATACCTCAAGTAGGTGTATAAAAAGATTGAAGATATCTACAAGTGTTGTTAATTTGAACATTCTAAATGGTCACTTATATGATATTATGACACAATTACTCAGATATTTCTTTAAATCTCGTCAGCTACTAGTGCATTTGGTTAAAAATATCTCTATTTTTTTTAACAATTTCTATATTACTCAAGTAGCTGTACATATGGATTGAAAAAAGCTACAAGTGTTGTCAATTTCAACATTCTATCAGGTCATCCACATGAAATTACGACACAATTACCTGGATATCTCTCTTTATGTCGTCAGCTACTAGTGCATTTGGTTAAAAATATCTTTATTTTGAAAGTTTTGTCAATATATTTCAAGTAGCTGTATATATAGATTGAAGATATGTACCAGTGTTGCTAGTTTCAATATTTTATTAGGTCATCCACATGATATTACTGCACAATTACTCAGATATATCTCTTTATTTCGTCAGCTAGAAGTGCTTTTTGTTACAAATATCTTTATTGTTTTAGGGTTTCGTCAAGATATCTCAAGAAGCTGTATATATAGATTGTATTATGTACCAGTCTTGCTTATTTCAACATTCTATCAGGTCACCCACATGAAATTACGACGCAACTACTCAGATATCTCTCTAAATCTCGTCAGCTACTAATGCACTTCGTTACAAATATCTAGATTTCTAACAGTTTAGTTCATATACCTCAAGTAGCTGTATATATAGATTAAATATATTTACAAGTGTTGTTAATTTGAACATTCTATAAGCTCACCCACATGATATTATGGCACAATTACTCGGATATCTCTTAAAATCTCGTCAGCTACTAGAACATTTTGTAATAAATGTCTTTATTTTTTGAGGGTTTTGTCAACATATCTCAAGTAGCTGTATATATAGATTAAAGATATCTACAAGTGCTGTTAATTTGAACATTCTATAAGGTCATCCACATGATATCATATAACAATTACTCAGATGTCTTGTTAAATCTTCTCAGCTACTAGTACATTTTGTTACAAAACTTTTGTTCTTTTAGGGTTTTGTCAACATATCTCAAGAAGTTGAATATATAGATTGATGATATGTAACAGTCTCTCTTATTTCAACATTCTATTAGTTCACCCACATGATATTACGACACAACTACTCAGATATCTCTCCTAATCTCGTCAGCTACTATTCCGTTTCGTTACAAATATTTCCATTTTTAACAGTTTAGTTCGTA
>WFKH01003881.1:16315265-16371151 GCA_016163765.1 Magallana hongkongensis | reverse complement strand
AGAGGATATTGTAGTTTTCAAAGATCTGTTCTGCTTTTGAGATTTACTATCCTAATAACTCAAATAGAAATATCTAACGGAGGATTGCAATCTGATGAATTGTCTGAATTGAACGGTACGGCTACTCATCAAAGAAATACTACAATAAATACCCTATCCATTACAACAGCCCAATTCAGATCAACGAACAAGCATGCATTTGGACCAGAAAATGAAAACATCACTGCCACTGAAAGATCTGAACACATTAATGACATGGACCAATTAACCAATGACAACGAAACCAGGGTTTTGAACTCAAAAGAGAATTTGAATTTTGAATCAGCAGGCAACGAGATGAGAACAATCACAGATCAAAAGTTAAATGAATCTGTTGGAAACACGACAGACTCGTTTTTAAATGTTACCACATTCGGTAGTGCGCTTTTCCATGACGTTGTATCAGTTGCGTTTATATCGGTTGGATTTATCGTCTCCGTTCTTAATATGACTGTTATTATTGTTACTTACTCAACAAGAAAACTACGCCAAAACACGTATCTCAATCTTATACTGACGCTTTCAATAAGCGATTTCCTTTTTGGATTGACCACATTATTAACGGGTATTCGAAGATTGTCCCATTTGCTTTCCAAAATTAAGGAGATGTGTATCTTATCAAATTTAATTATTCCAACGTGTTTAGTGGCCTCACTCTATCAGAGTTTCCTAATTAGTCTGCATCGTTATCTTGTCATTTCAGGTTCTGATTGGGGCAAAAAACTATTCAAAAGAAAACGCAAGTACATCTGGTACATGGCTTACTGGGTAACTGTAATTGTACCATTGTCATTTTTGATTTCTCCGCTACCCAATGAAATTGATCATACATGTTCCTTTGATACTGTATTCTTTAAAAATAGGTACATTGTATTTTGTATTATTGCTATACCAGAGTTCGTGTGGATGTTCTTAATCCTCGCATTTTACTGTGCGGCCATGTATAGTCTTAAAAGACATTATTTGAACGTGACAAGCTCAACAAATTCCGATAGAATTTTGGAAAACAAGAGAAAGAAGTTCTCGAAATCAATGAAGTCCGTTAGCGTGTTACTTCTTGCACTGTTGATCTTTTCGGGTCCTAATATAGTTCGAAATTTTCTTTCAATAATTCAAGTAGCATCTAAAGAATCATTATTCATTACGTTTGCTTT
Source organism: Magallana hongkongensis (assembly GCA_016163765.1). Lineage (NCBI taxonomy): Eukaryota > Metazoa > Mollusca > Bivalvia > Ostreida > Ostreidae > Magallana > Magallana hongkongensis. The sequence continues at coordinate 16,369,958 of WFKH01003881.1, read as the reverse complement.
GACAAATATCAATTCATTAATAAATCCTGTAATCTATTTCATCAATATTGTAGAATTTAAAGATGCCCTTAAACGTCTTTGCAGTAGGCTTTAATGCTCCTTGCTGTAAGTTTCAATTTATAGACATTCTAGTCGTTAAAGAACATGTATGTACTATACACATGAAGTTATGATCTGGGTATTTTTTCTTTGCCTTGATAATGTATACCTGTTAATATAAGTCTAAATTAAAACATAACATATAAAAGTTGTGGTTTATTGTTTTTAGTCACAGTAGTCAGTTACAGCAAAATTACAACTGCAGGGTCGATGTCTTTCCTATCCCAACAATATCAGCATTTGTATGCGTCATCCGAAATTGAAAACTACATGTTGAGTTGATCGCAACAATGCTACCGAAACATTTAACACACATTTACTTGACTCGGAATTGCTTGAACATTACAGCCTATCCTTTAAATGGTTCTACTCAAATTGATTCCTTTTCACAGAACGCTGTATCCGTTGCTTTCATTTCAGTTGGATTTATCGTCTCTGTACTAAATTTCACAGTTATTATTGTTGTATACTCAACAGAATAGCTTCGCCGGAACACGTATCTTAATCTTATACTGACGCATTCTGTAATCCATTTTCGTTTTGGGTTAACCACATTATTTGAACAGGAAAAATGCAACATGTTCCGACACAATTCTAGAAAATAAGAGAAAAACATTTTCGAAATCAATGAGATCAGTAAGTATTTTACTTCTTGTCATGGTGATATTTTCAGGTCCTAGTTTAGTGTGTAATTTGATTTCACTTATTCATGAAGTACCATTAATATCATTATTCATTTCATTTACCTTAGCTAACATTTACTCTATATTAAATCCTCTCATTTATTACATGAATATTGTGGAATTTAAGGAAGCTCTAACGCGTCCTTGCAGTGGGCCTCCAGCCTGAGTGCGTTAAGAGATGTTCACATATAATTTTGTCACAATCTTATCTTAAATGATACTTACAGGGTGTCAGATTGTCAATATTATTATTGTATTAATATTGTGAAAGTAATGGCGGTGTATGGCAAGTTGCATCAAGTTTCAATCTCGAAACATTCTTTTTAGATGAAATATGAAAAAACAAGTTGTAACCTGATTACTATGAATTTGGTTGTTTTGTAAAAAACACAAATGCAACTGTATATCCATGATATTGTGCAACTGTATTGTGTCTGCTAAATGTTTCGTTCTAAAATATTACATTTTCTTCAATTTTTTTCTGAAAGTGTCCAGAAATTATTAAGAGGAATCAACGGTCGTGGCCATTTTTAGAGTATTTTAATCTCCCTAAGAGGAAGAGCTCTGTACAAAGATATAGCAAAATGATCAAATTTTTACAACTAAAATATTTCAAATTTTTTTTACTAAATCTAAGTTTATGGCCAAAAATATCACATGTCAAAGTTTAAGACAGATCTGATGGTTTTGTTGACCACCTAGCCTCCTTAAGCTATTGAAACCATAAAAACAAAAGGTTTTACATGTCAATATTTACTGAACTACCGAGGTGAATTCTATGATAGTCCTTTTTATGGGCAGTAAGTTTAAGATATTCGTTATTTTTAGGTCAATCATGGCACTTTTGAATACTTTGTTTCTTACACGTTCTAAACTGTAGGTCATCTCTTTCTGTGCTAGATGTAAAGAATTTTATTTATGTTCTAAATGTGTGTCAATTATTTAATAGACACTCCCTGATTATTGTGGTATATATGTTAACCAATGACCCCCACTTCTCAAGTTATCTTTTGTCGTCACTATTTAATAAATGACAGTTTTCTTATTAAAAAGGTGTTTGTTTGTTTTATGCCTGTTTTATGCCAGTCACATGCAATACAATCTCAGTCTGCTTTGGTAGGTTTCAAAATTAAGGAATAAAACCGTTCATAATATTTTAAGTGTCATTATACATGGTAATCTTTTATCTATCTAAAATATATAAATCTGTCCTATAAATTCATAGTATTTCCTGTCTATATGGCTTTTTGGAAAGTGTTTTTGGAATGCATTAAAACATTGTCAAATATTTAACAAAAAAATTCATTAAAGCAAAACACAAGAACTGTACTCTAAAAGAAACACAAGTTATATATTCTTCAAAGATTACACGCTAAGTTGCAGTAAAACACATAAACACAACTTAAATATCGAAGATTGCTATCACAACTGATTTGACAACATCAACATTACTCTTTGCCTTGATAATGTATACCTGTTAATATAAGTCTATATTAAAACATAAAATATAAAAGTTTTGGTTTATAGTTTTTAGTCACAGTAGTCAGTTATAGCAAAATTACAACTGTGGGGTCGCTCTTCTCTATCCCAACAATATCAACATTTGTATGAGTCATCCGAAATGGTAAACTACATGTTGAGTTGATAGCAACAATGCTACCGAAACATTTAACACACATTTATTTAACTCGCAATTGCTTATAAAAAACTATATTATACAAAAGCATTCACAAATCAACAGTCAACAACATTACCTCATATCACACTTTAATGTGACGATTTGGTCACACAGATTTCCACAATGATCACCAAATTACCATTGTGACTGGGTGGTGATTGCATGGTGTTCTATATTAAAGTACGTCTCATGATATTTTACAGGAAAGGAGAAGATACAAACGGGCAAAAAAAAAATTAACAAAAATAACATGGTACACAAAATGTTCTAAAGAGGGACTTAGGTTGGTAGTCATTTAAATACATTTTTTCAGCAACATATGACCGTCATAGCTTTTGGATGAAGAATGGGAAAGAGGAAAGTGCGGATGCTGTAATTTTAGAGTGATGCACGAAATGCAATTTTTATGCCTGAACACAATTACCAAATTAATACACAACAGTGACGAATAAGATAAATTTGATTTATTTGATAAATTTGATGATTTGATTAATGTAGACGAATTTGATAAATGTTGAATACAATGATGATATAATATTTTAGCTTTAGTAAAAATGCTTTAATAACGGTTTATATTTCCTGACTTCCTGAAATATGAGCAATCATAAAAGACTGTAATCACAACTGATCTAACCATATCAACCCCCCCATATTAATAAATATGTATTAACTCTTTGTCTGGATATTTTACGTCTGTTCGTATTGATTTGAATAAATACTCAATATATAAAAAAAAATTATTAATTTTTTAGCAGTAATATTCCACAGAGGTCAGACCAATATTTACAACAACTTTAGGGTCTCCAAACAATAGGGCTCATTCCCAACAACAGTTAACAACATTTTAAAGCATCGTCCAAAATTGCAGGTGGCACACTGGGTTTATCGCTGACACATTCGACAAGCATTTATTTAACTCTAAATATTATATATAAAATTTGTATTGAGATAGACACTCACAAATCAAAAGTCAAAAACATATATAAAAGAAAAAAATTGACCCAAAGCGTATAAAAATCGGCCGCAAACCATTTGTTTTTCTAAATAAAAAATATTTAAAATGAAAAATATCGAATTTTTGCATTGCATGAAAAATCCCCTCATAAACATATAGATAATTTTACTTTCATTTCATAACTGACCGCCTTCTGGCGACCGGTATAACAACCGCCTTTTGATGGCAGGTTATAGTTTCACAACCAAAATGTACAATGTATGTGACGCTTTTTCCATATTGACAACCTAATGAATTTGAGCACTTGCAGACATTTAGTCATGTTGCCCTCCGCCGCCAAATGGCGTACGTTAAAAACCATGTGACAACTGTGCTAATGACTAGAAACCTCTTCATTTTTGAATTGACTTACTTTGCAAGAAAAATCTTTGCTTATATCTTCTTTGCGAAATATCCTAAACCCCTTGCATGTTGCCTAGAATAACACAATTTCGAACTTCAGATAAATGACTTCCATCCGAGTGATTAAGTTGTGCCTGTTTACCTTTAAATCGGGAATAAGTTGCAATTGCCCCCCTCCCCTTCTCCCAGGCAAACACCTCATCTGTTGTGAGTACTTAAGGGAGTAAGGACGTGATTCTGTGGTTTGAGTAATCTGGGTGGGAGCGGTCAAAACAGAAACCAAGAGGGGGTAAGTGAACGATTTTAACATCTTATTGGAATACATATATTGATGTAAAAGAGAACTGATATACTTAATCACAAAGTTAATTTAATACTATATTTTCGGTTGTGAATTGAAACCTGAAGCGATAGAGGGGGCGTTTTAAAACAGATCAACCGAACCTTTTCATACCAGTATATGTCCCTGGGGCACAAAGGTATTAATGATTATTGAAATATGAAGCAAAATGTGTTGGAAGCAGAAACTTGGGACAGAGTATAGAAATTGTAATGAACCTTTTATTCCTTAGTTTTAAAACCTAACTAATCAGACAGAACTTGTAATTGGCTTAAAGTTTGAGAATTAAATCATCATTCCGAAAAATCAATAAGGGTAATAGAAAAACATGTATAACATAAATGAAAATGTAGTGTAAAACATTAAATACCTTAATAAATTTTTCGCCATATTTTTCTTAAACCTCAATGGAATTGGCAAAATGTGGTGTACTTTTTCTCAAAATAGAACAATCTTTTTAATTTTAAGACAAGATGACTTTTCAGAGAATGTTAGTGTAAGTTTAAGGTAGCAAGGGACAGTTTCGAATAAAGTACCCGTCAATATTTTTGTAAAATTGAGAGTTGATGTACTTGAAGTCTTATGATTGTTGCTAAAATTCATGAAATGATTTTTAATGATTATCATTAGTTAGAGGGATGACTCTTGTTGAAATTGATATGCAATATGTAGGCCCCATGTGTTAGGTACATGAGAATCAGAAGGAAAATGCGAAACTTGCGGCTATGACTGTTGTGTTGACTTTACACAGTGAAATTGCAAGTTACAGACGGGAGGTAAAATAACACGAAAAGTAGGTGGATGGGACATTGTAAACTATACACCGGTAAGTTTTTGACATGTAATGGTGCAACATGCACACGGTACGGAAGGTCAACCCTTTGCAGGGAATTAGCTGGGGGAGGTCTAAAAAGCTGAAAAATCATGAAAAAATAGCTAAATATGAAAGGGTCAAAATCTCATAAAAACCAGTATGTAGAAAATTTTACAGGTTTTGACTAGTAATTTTCTTCAGAAATTGATGATTGGCCTTATAAAGAGTGAATTAAAGGTGTTTGTGCTGAATGGGAACCGAGGAAATTCTAGTTACAGAGTTCCGAAGACACGCATCCCCCGGCAAAAATAAATTGTATCAAAAAAACTGTCCCGTGCCACCTTATGTTCAAAGTTAAATTAACTCATACCTAAAATAATTCGATAATTGTTAAATCGTACTTGAACACATTCTGATTTGTATTTGCTAAGTCGATAAGGTTTTTGTTAATTCGTACTTAGAATCATTCGGATTTTGCTAACTCGTACCAAGAATTATTCGATTTTTTTCTTTTTGTTTTAGTTACTCATGTTATTGGTTTAAGAACTCTGCTTCTTAGAGGAACTTCTAGCTTCACTTTCGCTATTAACGGAAGACCCACTTGTTGATTTGCTCTAGTACAATTGGTCTCAAAAACTCTATCACCATCAAAAACTTAACTTGGAAGCACAGGCAGATCTAAAAGCTTGGGCTGTGTTTCTGGAACATTTTAATGGTAAGGGTTTTTTCCCGTCAGGTATAACACACTCCTCTTCTTCCCTCCACCTATTCACAGATGCTAGCAATTTAGGTTTTGGGGGAACATTTGGAAAGAATTTCATCCTTTTACACCTGGTTGGTTACAGTACCACATTTCGGTACGCGAGTTTTTACCCATTGTAATTGCTTTAGAAATGTGGAGCTCAACCTTGAAAAATTCAACTATTGTACTTCACCCAGATAATATGGCTGTAGTTCAGATTATTAATAAAAATACATCAAAGGATCCCAAACTTATGCAATTAATGAGACGTTTAATGCTTCTGTCCCTTACACATAATATACACTTCTATGCTAAACATATTCAAGGGGTAGCCAATTTAGCTGCAGATTTGCTTTCTCGGTTACAGGTCTCGGAATTCAAAACCAGGTTTCCCCATATGGACAAAGAACAGACACCAGTTCCTCTTTCCCTAGTAAGGATTTAAGTCAAGCTGCTGAATTATTACTTCGCAGCTCACTCTGCAAATCCACTACTTCAGCTAACAAGTCAGTGTTCCAATCATACAAACAATTTGTCCAGTTTTCTTTTTCTAATGAATCCCCTTTTCCACTGTCTTTACACCACCTCTCGGTTTTTATTGCTCACTGCTACCTTAAGGGATCAGCTGCTTCTACAGTACGAACCTTAATATCGGCTTTAAGTTTCATCTTTCAGCTAGGAAATTTTGCTGATATCACACAACATTTCATTATTAAAAAAATGTTACAACTGTTCCAAAAAGTAAAACCATCATCAGATTCTAGACTACCAATAACCCCTAATATTCTAAAATCCCTTCTTCTAGCTTTGGAACACACAACGTCTTCATTTTTCACTAAGTGTATTTTAAGAGCTATGTTCCTTGTGGCATTTTGTGTTTCTTACGTATTGGGGAAATCACTAAAACCTCTGGTTCAACGCAACACTTCATCGTATTTGGAAACATAGCTATCAAATCAGATGCACAACATGGGCAATATATAGAGATAACCATTCCGCACTTCAAACATGCAAAATCCTCTACCACTACGATACGACTTCAAGAAAATAAAACAGATCCAAACCTTTGTCCACATAAGTCTCTAATGCAATATCTCAGTATAAGAAAGCATGATTCACCATCCCTGCCACTATTCTCCTTCATGGATGGGGTCCCAGTATCGAGAAAATTTTTCACAGAACACCTCCGGCTAACTCTATTTTTCTGTAATCTTAATCTTCATCACTACCAGACTCATAGTTTCAGAATTGGTGCTGCCACCACAGCAGCTGCCCGTGGTTTTTCAGAACTCCAAATCCAGAACATGGGGAGATGGAAATCAAATGCTTATAAAAAGTATATTCGTATTCCCACCTTACAACTATGAGGCATCTGCAGTTGGGTGATACAGTTGCAGGACGCGTCATCAGTCAGGGGCTGATGGTTTTTTGTATTATCAGTTTAGACAATTGTTATCATTCAGGGGCTGATAACTTTGGAACACTTGTCATCAGTCAGGGGCTGATGGTTTTTGTATTATAAGTTAAGACACTTGCTATCATTCAGGGGCTGATAACTTTGGAACACTTGTCATCATTCAGGGGCTGATGGTTTTTTGTATCATAAGTTACGACACTTGTCATCAGTCAGGGGCTGATGGTTTTTTAAATTATAAGCTAAGACACTTGGCATCAGTCAGGGGCTGATAACTTTGGAGCACTTCACTTGTCATCAGTCAGGGGCTGATGGTTTTTTGTATTATAAGTTAAGACACTTGTCATCAGTCAGGGGCTGATGGTTTTTTGTAATATAGGTTTAGACACTTGTTATCAGTCAGGGGCTGATAACCAGCTGGGAACACTTGTCTTCAGTCAAGTACTGAGCTTCTTCATGAATAGATGTACATTTCTTTTTTATTGTTTTTGTGTTTTTGTTTTCATGATGGGGGCGTTAACAAGCAAGCCGACATTTGTTCACTTTTATCACTTGATATTCATTCTTACAAATACCGCCTGGCTTGTTAACAATGGCGTTTAACGCCCCCTTTTTCAGATTTTTCCCAAGTTTGCCAAATGATTTGGTCTTCTTTTTATATGCCAAATATGCAATGTTTATTAGCATAATATGTTACATGTAGATTACACACCTATTGTTCTCAGGTGCAAAATTGTGATTTGGCAATTTGTATAATACATTGTCTATATTTTTACATGCATATAACTTTTACAATATGTGAATCCATATATTGTGTTTGTTTATTGGCATTTATTATTTATTGTCAAAAATGACCTATTCTACTCATAAAAGGGTGTTATTGTTTATGTGGTAAAAGGCAGACAGGTATAAAATAAAAAATAACAGAAAGCCGATTCAAAACTCTACCGGTTTCTTTTTAATCTTCAGGAGTTTTGAGTAATCACCATAGATACATAGGAACATACATTTCAAATCATCATTGTGACGTCATATAACATCAAGTAAATGTTGCGTTTTTCAGAGTTTATTATGACGTCATAGCATAAGCATTTTATAATAGTACAGGAAAACATAAAATATATTCAAATATTCATAACTATAATGCATTCAGTCGTGGTTTATATAATGAAATGAAATGTTTTTCTTTTGTTTCACGTTCTTTTTCGGTGGTAGTTTTATAAAATTTATAGATTGGACATACTGTAAAGTTCGGGAAAATGTTTTTGGCACAGTTTCTGAGGTGTCCGCTAACAGCCGTGCAGTGGTATTTTGTTTCACGAATTTGTTGTCGATGGACGGTCATTCGATGTCTGAGAGGATCCCCGGTTCGACCAATATAGTGTTCCCCATATTTCTTTGAAGATCTTCCTAAAACTCTACATAAATGTAAAACAATTGTCTGAATTCAAAACAAAGCAACAAAAGTATGAAAATCAAAGTTATGATTTGTTGTCTATTTTGAATTTAACGCCTAGTGTAAGAATTTGGCTTTTCAAATATTTGGCATAATAATATTAATGGGATACCTCCAAGGAAAGGATTTGTATGTGTAATTAGATCCATGAAAGTTTGTATATATTCACTGAAAATTCTAAGAGGATGCGCATGTATGAGTGTCAAAATCCCCAGTTAGAATGGCATGTGGGAAGGAATGACACCACAAAGGCATTCTTTATGCCACCTTTGGCTTAAGTATGGCCCCCTGTCCCAATATACTTTTGGTCTAGACAAAAAGTATATGACTAACTGAGTTAAACCGCTAAAATGATACTTTAATCGGTTAAATGTTGATTGTGTTCACTTTTGTTAATGGTATCAAAACAATTTTTTAAAAGGTGTTAATACGCTGTACTATACACTAATGCGCAAAATAATGCAAATTTAAAACCAACCAATGTCGGCCACCTGAAGTAAGCATTTCATATATATGATATATATATTCTAAGTTAAACTATTTTAATTGAATGTTTATGTAGTTAACACGATGGTGAGTATTGAATTTATAACCCTTTCTCTTTTTAACTCATTTTTGTGAATTTGGCCTATCATTGTTACTTGTAATGAGGAATGGTAAAGCAAGTCACTGTGGGAAAAGCCCAGAAAAAAGGTTCTTTCCTAAACTGAAAACAATGCTAGTCAAAATCTGGGAGCTACTTGTTATAACATTTAAATAATGATGGTACCCCTCAGGTTGTTTCAGCAACTTAGATAAAACAATTTAGTATTGATTTGTTAATTTTGAATTTATATACAACCTTGAAATTCAAATCAGATAAACACATTTTTTATTCTATATATATTATTAAGTACTAGCACCGCTTATAATTTGAGTGATACTGATACAATTTATGTGGGATTATACATATCCTCTGTCGACTGATGATCGCTTAAAATTCAAAAATTTTGACAGTTGTACATACATATAGGACAACATACTTTTTTTTAGTAATAAACTATTCTAACATTATTGAAGAGATGTTTAGCTTCAACGACACCTACAATGACCATTGTAATTGCAAGCAGTTTCCCCAAAATATATAAAAATGCTTTTGAATTGGAGTGCTTACTGATTTGAATATAAGTAAATACACTATAGTCTGTCCCAAGTTATAATTACTGTCTACTACATTTTTCTACGTTTACGCCATTCGACCAATGTAAAACAACCTTATATCGTAATGAAATCACATTAATTTTTTGCATAAATAATGAACTCCATTCAAATCATACATATCTTTGTTGCTGAAAATTCTATTATTTTGTCACAATAAAAGCCATTATTATTCATTATCATAGAATCTAAGTCCCATAAGATCGTTTTATACGGGTTTACATAGCAAAGCGTTCTTTAAAATCCTATAATTGAAATATACTAGAGGAGTTAAGTTACATGTTCTACACACTGATTTGAAATTTGGACACGGGAATTACCGGATAAGTGTTGACCAATCCGTAACCTTTCACTAAATTTACTTCTTTATTTAAAACATATTACGTGTCGAATTTTAGATTTATGCTGAAATTATCGATTTTCAAATTATGTTGGATATAGCAAATGAGATTCAACCGACTATTTGTAGTTATGCAGGTTTGCCAACATATCGTGTTTTTGTGGTTTGATTGGACGGAATGGAAGTGATCCAACAGAGAAACCAAGTAAGATAATATAATAAAAATTCCAGACTTCGAGAGAATAAGAGAATGCTTTATACATCTTATTAGTATATTCACGTACAAAGAGGATTTATATAATTCGCCTTAGGTAAGTCAGACACTATTTATATTTCGTTTATATCATTATTTGCCGAGTAATAAAATGTCCTCAATTTTTTTTCGTTCATTCGTTCTTATCAGATTTATTGTTTAGGGTATCTCCTAAAAATAATTTGAAATTAAAATTGTGTGTGATGTCAAAAACTAGAAATTCAACGTATATATGTAATCTTCATGTGTCTATTCTCGAAATTTTTCTTTTAAGGCGGCTAAGGTCAACTACTTATCGATCTGATCTGCTTTGAAATTTGAGATATTATATAATTAGCCATAATCTGTCATTTACTAATGAAAAATTCCAAATATATGATAGCTTTCAAATTTGATGCTTTGTTATGTTTTTATGAATTTTTATCTATAGAGCTTTTCCTCTCAAAGAAATAATAAAGTCCCTGTGAAAACAAACGTATATTTTTTTCAGAAATCAAAAGAGATGATTTTATCATAGTAAAACTAGCAATAATAATTAAAACCAAAAACTTTTTTTTTTACTTTTTAAACAAGATGATTTTTCGTACATTTTAGGCACTACAATCTCTATACTAAAATTTGGCAGAAAAATGGAACTTTCCTTTGTCACAGAATATTGTAGTTTTCAAGGTCTGTTCTGCTTTTGATATTTACTATCCTAATAACTCAAATAGAAATATCTTACGGAGGATTGCAATCTGATGAATTGTCTGAATTGAACGGTACGGCTACTCATCAAAGAAATACTACAATAAATACCCTATCCATTACAACAGCCCAATTCAGATCAACGAACAAGCATGCATTTGGACCAGAAAATGAAAACATCACTGCCACTGAAAGATCTGAACACATAAATGAAATGGACCAATTAACCAATGACAACGAAACCAGGGTTTTGAACTCAAAAGAGAATTTGAATTTTGAATCGGCAAGCGACAAGATGAGAACAATCACAAATCAAACGTTTAAAGAACCTGTTGGAAACACGACAGACTCGTTTTTAAATGTTACCACATCCGGTGGTACGCTTTTCCACGACGTTGTATCAGTTGCGTTTATATCGGTTGGATTTATCGTCTCCGTTCTTAATATGACTGTTATTATTGTTACTTACTCAACAAGAAAACTACGCCAAAACACATATCTCAATCTTATACTGACGCTTTCTATAAGCGATTTCCTTTTGGGATTGACAACATTATTAACGGGTATTCGAAGATTGTCCCATTTCCTTTCCAAACTTACGGAGCTGTGTATCTTATCAAGTTTAATTGGTCCAACGTGTTTAGTGGCCTCACTTTATCAGAGTTTCCTAATTAGTCTGCATCGTTATCTTGTCATTTCAGGTTCTGATTGGGGCAAAAAACTATTCAAACGAAAACGCAAGTACATCTGGTACATGGCTTGCTGGGTAACTGTAATTGTACCATTGTCATTTTTGATTTCTCCGCAACCCAATAAAGTCGATCATATATGTTTATTTGATACTGTATTTTTTGAAAATAGGTACATCGTATTTTGTATTATTGCTATACCAGAGTTCGTGTGGATGTTCTTGATCCTTGTATTTTACTGTGCGGCCATGTATAGTCTTAAAAGACATTATTTGAACGTGGCAAACCCAACAAATTCCGATATAATATTAGAAAACAAGAGAAAGAAGTTATCGAAATCAATGAAGTCCGTTAGCATGTTACTTCTTGCACTGTTGATCTTTTCGGGTCCTAATTTAATGCAAAGTTTTCTTTCAATTATTCAAGTAGGGTCTAAGAAATCATTATTCATTACGTTTGCTTTGACAAACATCAATTCATTATTAAATCCTGTAATCTATTTCATCAATATTGCAGAATTTAAAGATGCCCTTAAACGTTTAAGGGCATTAAAGCTCACTGCAAGGACGTTAACGTCTTTGCAGTGAGCTTTAATGCTCCTTGTTTCAAGTTTCAATCTGTAGTCGTACTTAGTATGTAGCATACTCATGAACCTATGACCTAGTTTTTTTCGGTAATTTTCTTTGTTTTTTATTCAGAGTTCATTCAACTGTAAATCCGTTGTAGTGTTTAACTGTATAATTGTTAATTGTTTAATGTTTATTGAAATATATTTCATTTTCCTGCAAATTTTTGAAACTTTCCAGAATATTTTAGCACTTGGATTCATTATCAAACAGCAATGACCGTGAAAGTCAATACTGCAATTATTGTTACTTCTGGAATGCGTCTTACAAAACTCCAGTTTGGGCAGAACATTTGTGACGGTGTCAAATTTGCACAAGTCATGTAATGAAGGGAGGTCAATCGTGTATTTGAAAGAAAAAATATCGTGCTGTTTATTTTTACAATTTCTAGTCTTAAAGTCTGTTATTCTGGTGATAATTATGCTGTGCTCTTTGTTACGAATTGTATACATGTGTATAATATGGGTTAGGTGTTTAATTAACACTATATGTATCTTTTAATGTTAAACATGTTGTATTATCACCTCCAATTTTGTTCATTTGTTTTCGTGCCATTTTTAAATAAATGGAAATTGGCTTTGCAGAAAGGATTTTGTGTTTTGCCTGACCAAAACTATATATTTAATTTATTAGAATGCATCTCAGTTGTATGAAATGTATATACATTAAATATATAAATGTATATGTATACTATACGGCTACAATGAAATAAATCTGTTTAGTCTGGCAATTATGATCTAAAAGTTGTTACTTTTACTTTACTATTTTCTTAAATACTGTCATATATTCATGACGCTAGGTTACAGATACGAGCATTGCAACTTATACAACTGTATTTAGAAAAATCCGCATATGATAATGTATAAACAGGGAAGATAATTTTGAGCAATTGTATTCAAATAAAACCAAAATAATTTCGAGATTTAAGATGAATGGTACACTTCAAATTAACGGAAAACCCACAATTCAATTAACACCTACGAACCATCGTATTTCTAAGCCTAGCTCGGATGGGAAAGGGGTAAATTTGTGATATCTAAGTCACGAGTTCAAGGCGTTTTATCTAAGTTTTGAAATATATCAATAACTCCAATAATAACGTTTACTCTCTTTAAATTTACCAAACTTAGATTCTGCGTGATCTTGCTTATTAAGAAGTTTAATTGTTTCAACACAAAGACAGGTAAGTTATGCGTTTTATTTAAAATAAACCCTGTTGTTAATCCTTTCAGTTTTGGGTTTTCCTCAATGTAAAAAAAAGCAACATATATTATTACTATAAAAACATGAAGCACTTTCGTCGTGTGAGAGTGAGAATTTACTTTTTGTAAAACGCGTACGATAACTTGATCACTAAATAATGGAATTTTAGGCATCCATATAAAGAATAACCATCGTACAACAACTTGAAGAGTAAGTGACAGTTTGAAAATTATATTTTGTGTCTGAGGTAACGCTTCCTAGTCGGTTTACTGGATGATAACAGTGATAACAGTTGTACATTAGCAACTGTGATACATCTGTGCGTTTTTTTATTACATTGAATGATAAAATGTCATTATATTGCTGAAAATTGCCAACTTGAATCCATTTACCCCTTTTAAACATCATATAACGCCGTTAGAAAACGGGTTAATTTTTTCGGGGGGATTTCACTCATTTGTTTTCAGGTATGGCATTTGTTTGATCAATTATTCTTGCTGAGAATTATAGAAAATTTAGCCACATCATAGGTTGATATAAGAGTAGTGGTATCCCATATAGGGCAGAGGAAATACAAGCATCTATACATTGTATAATTATTGAAATAAAAATCCTGATTGGAAAAAAACCCCGAAGCATGTCCTCTATGATCAATTTCTTTAAGCGGTGGGTGGCTAAGGAATGCGACACTTGATATCCATTACACGATCATCTTTCGAACACACAGCTTCTCAGCAAGACTAATCACGCACAAATAAAGTCTACCTTTTGTACTGACTGATTACTGGAACTTTTAATCAGTATAGAATTTTTTCATGTTCTATTGGGCAAACCTATCCTTTTTATACAGGTATTTAAAGTTCCGGCAAATACCGTAGCTGTAGATTTTATATACAAAATTGCACTTCACATAATGTCGATCAACCGCACCTATTGTTTTTACAGGGGACATAACGCTACGTATTGCTACATATCCCCCTGCATAATGGCCGACAAAATTCGCGGTGTTTTATGGCCGAAGAAATTGTTAACTTAGTCTTGCCAATAAGGCTTTTCGCATAGAAAGATTAAATTTACTTTTTAAATTATCCTTGATTTAAAAGATAAGCTACATGAACTGAATGTAATAAGGTAAGATATAAACGGTGATACAATTATATTTCTTGTTTATTATATAAATTTTGGAGGCATAAATCTTGGGCAAGCTGATTTTATAGTTAAAAAAATTTCTTAGAAGACATAACAAGGGATCTTTTGCTTTCAAACCAACAGTAGCATCTCTGAAAATCCATCTTAGAGATTGATCATAAGAAGTATGCCAAAAATCCACTGCATAATTTTTCGACGAAAAAAAAATCATTCAATTTTACAACAACAAAAACAAGAGAATACACAAAGACAAAGCACAGATAGCAAAATGCAAAAATTCACTGCAACATCACACCATAGCGTGGTGTACATGTACATTTACGGTTGACATCAAGCGAGTGGTTGTTGGCAACGTCTTGGGTAACCTTAGTCGTCCGGACCTGGTGGTCTTCATTAGTTACAACATACATTCGTGATCCACTGGCAGTCACTCGGGACTATCAGCGTATCCCCAGGGTTGGTCACTCATAACACTTACCTGTGTGCACGACCCCAGATCATCACTTAATCTACAGGGTCGTCAAGCAAGGTAAGAAACAAAGTATTTTAGTGAAAAAAAGGACAGATGCATGTCCTCAATATAACTTTTTAATGTTCCATGTGTGATTTTGAAATTAACATGCAACTTTAGAGCTTTTAGTTTAAGAAAATATTTTATTTTTAGTTAAAAGTGTTAGGTTTTCTAAAACAAAGATAGTGGATGATCATATGAAGGCTTATAAGACCAGCCATCCCAAAATATATATTTTGAGGATCTAGATCTTTGAGGAATACAAGAAAACATTGTTCTTAATTCCAAAAAAGTAGTCCTTGTAGATACAGTTCGTAAGCTATCTCAACAACAGCAAATAGGCAAACGATCAACTGTTTTACTATAAGATTGAAATAAAAAATTTTACAACTATGCTCTACAAACCGATAGTTTCTTAAATTTTCTTCTTATGAGTCTTTATGAGACATATATTGTAAGTACGAATTTTAATTTGATAGGAGTTTGCAAACAAATCATTGTGCGATGTTTCAATAATTTCATCTCGAAGATTGGTCGGCGTTCTGTAACTCAGACAAAAAGAGCACATGCAATGACCTGTTGTACACTGATGAAAACAGTTTTTAATCTCTTTAAAAATACATACCATAAAGGTGTATGTAATCATTATTTAATTTATCAAGGTTATTTTCAACAAATTTTAGTATCTACAATTTTACTTAGGAAAAATCTTTACAGACAATATAGAACTGGTAAGTAAATTTCGCCTTTGAAAACATTAATAAAAAAAAAATTATGATTTGAATTGCTCTTAGTTTAATATGAAGTCTAAAATACTTGAATGAATCAAAATTAAGTTAAACGCCATACATTGCGTGCGCACTTTACATTGCAATTTATTCTATAAAACATTAAATGACAATGCAAACGTAACCATAAGTGTGTAGAGATGATCTTTGATGGAGTTGTACTCATTAATTACTGGTGTACGTTCCATTAGGTTTCCACAGATATCTTTTTGCAAAAATTACCAAATTGAAATTACGTTAAAACTCAAAAGACGTGGAATAGAAAAGAAAACTATATTCCAATCTTTTTTTCAGATGATCTTGGGAAATGGTAAAGCGGAGTTCGTATTCCTTTTCACCCTTGTATGTTTGGCGAAGAAAAGTGTGGCCTTCGTCTGCAATAAGCATGCTTTGGTCTGTGAAACATCTCTAGATATTACCAGTCAATTGACGATGTTCCATGAGACAGAGAAAGCTGTATTCCCAGAGAACGGATATTTATATCGTTATGATGTCACAAACACAACTACCGCCACACTAATAAATATTGAGGAGGTCATTACAGCAGATGGATGGGAGAAACATAGAGTTGTTGTCGTAGCAAATGGAACTCTTCCGGGTCCAACCATCACTGCATACGAAGATCAAATCCTAGTTATACACGTCAAAAACAGACTATATTCCGATACTGTATCCATGCATTGGCATGGACTATCTCAAAGAGGAACCCCGTACATGGATGGGGTAAGTTTTGTGACCCAATGCCCGATAAACCCGGGACAGACGTTTACGTACAGATTCAGAGCCAGTCCAAAGGGAACATACTGGTATCATTCTCACTCTGGGTCACAGAGGGCAAAGGGTCTGTATGGTGCCCTTATTATCAGAGAACGCAATCATCCTCCTATTGTTCGGGGTGTGTCAGAAGACTTCGTCATGCAAGTTCAGGACTGGAATCATGACTATGACGTGGATCAGGCATTTCTGTATTCTGATGCTGGAGTCTTCTTGAATAGACAAGAAATCAAACCTTCAATTGCACTAGACGGATCCAAATTCAGCCTCTGGTACGCTCAATCAGCTTTGATAAACGGAAAGGGGAGATACTACTACGACCCAAACTCTGGAGCACACAACGAAGCACCGCTGGAGATTTTTGAGGTTGAGCAAAATAGAACTTATAGATTTCGATTGATAAATGCTGCCGCGATGTATCCATACAGAATATCCATCGACAACCATCCATTGACGGTCGTTGCTAGCGATGGATTTTATATAAAACCTTTAGAGGTAGAGTCAGTTGTAGTACATCCTGGAGAGCGGTTTGACTTTCTCATACATGCCAACGAAAACATTACAAACTATATGATTAGAGGTCACACGTTAGAACATAACAGACGTACTATTGCAGAAGCAGTGTTGCATTACAAAGGAGCAGAGCAAAAGTTTGTTAGGATAGATTCTAACAGACAAAAATGCCTTCAAACAAACAAATGTTTGGTATTGAATTGTCCGTTTACATTCTATCCAAATGAAGAGAATATTGAATGTATTACGATGGGAGAAGTCAGAAGCGATGAATTAAATGACTTTCCCAATGCTTCATCAAGTCATCTTCGGGAATACTTTCTTAATTTTGCATTCCCAGGACCCGAATATACTCCTGACTCAATCAACGGAGTGGAGTTCACTTTCCCCACCGTCTCAGCAATATCTCAACCAACAGAAATATCAAACCAGTGCCATAACAAAGATTGTAGGGAACAAAAGGTTTGCTCGTGTACACACAGCATTGATTTGAATTACAATGACACAACTCATTTTGTGCTTTTAAATATGGGAAAAGGAAAGGGTTGGTCACATCCAATTCATTTGCACGGGCATTCCTTTGAAGTTCTGAAAATGGGCTATGGGAACTACAACTCAACATCGGGTGAGTTTATTTCACAAAATGCAGACATTGACTGCCGAGGTGGCACCACACAAGAGAAAAGCTTTTGCAACAGTGCATCATGGAAGGATCCAACATGGATACATGGGAACACACCAGGTCTTAACGTTGTGGATCCACCAAGAAAGGACACGGTTATCGTCCCTAGCGGTGGTTATGTGGTGGTTAGAATCATGGCCAATAACCCTGGGTTGTGGCTCCTTCACTGTCATATCCAGCTTCATTCGGCTGACGGAATGTCCGTTCTTCTGAATGAATCTTTCTCCAGATTGCCTCCTGTTCCAGAAGGTTTTCCAAAATGTGGAAATTTTGGAGACGATGGTAACTATAGCAATGTATACAATGTAGTTCTTAGAATAGTGGATTATTTTTATCAACAGTTTTGGGCATTAATTATAAATATCAGAGTTTAATTATAAATACCTAGTAATAAAAAGAATATATTGTCTTACTTTTCTTGCAGGGACTCATTCGAAAAGAACAGAAAAAGAACAATATGACAAAGACGTAATAGAGGAAACAGTAAGAAAAAAGAAAAGTAAGTTACTCTCTCTCTTTCTCTCTCTCTCTCTCTCTCTCTCTCTCTCTCTCTCTCTCTCTCTTGATGTAAAGACGTATCTTATTTTATTCGTTTAAACAGATGAATGCCTTGATGATATACACTATTGCTCAGAAATTAAAGATGTCTGTGCCAACACCCAGCTTCATGATGTTCGAAACACAGGATGTAAAAAGTTTTGTGGTCTCTGCTCAGGTATTTGCATGCAAAAATCATCAGAGGCTTTATAATGTCGATCCTGTTTCTAATAGTTTATTAATCAGTTCTTCGTTGTTTTTTCAAGGTTCCGGACCCGTTGCTCCACAAACCTACCGAAGTATTAATCGCAGTGAACCGTACCCTGTTCCTTGGCTTCAGAACATTTGGAACTGAGAATCTGATAACGCTATAGATTTGGTCACTCTGTAATATGCGTTGACAATTTATTATATGTATATAATAAAACCTTAACTTTGAAGCAAACAAATTTATATGATATCGAAAAATGTAGTATTAATTAATATTGAAAATGTGTTCGTTTATTTTATTTAATATCTTCGATTTCATCCTTTTTTTCCACAAATAATGCCTATTTTTAGAATCAAACTCTTACTCAAGTACATACTACCTATGTACACACGTAAATACTTGCTTTGGTGATAAACAGGAATAAAGGAAAAAATCTTAGGGGAAGTAGATATCCTTACCAGATATCAATGTAAGGGTAAAATTTCTTATAAGATATCTCAGTAAAAATATCAGTGAGAGTTGTCTTCTAACTAGATATTTAAGTGAGATTATATTTCTTATAAGATATCTCAGTAAAAATATCAGTGAGAGTTGTCTTCTTACCAGATATCTCAGTGAGAGTAATATTTCATATCAGATATCTGAGTGAGAATATCAGTGAGAGTTGTCTTTCTTACGAGATATTTCAGTAAAAGATATATTCCATATCAGATATCGCAGTAAGAGTTATATACATCTATGTCATACGTGTGGTGTATTCTATCCGGCAAGCCTCGTGAATATATACACCATTTCAACTCGTAGGATTAAGCAAATATAAAATCACACAATATAGATATCCTCTATGTTTTCTATATCATGATCAGGTACCGATATATCAGTGTATAAAATCAATCTACCTTGTCAGATAACTCAGCAAGGAGTGTCTTAATTAAGTTGCTTTACAGATATCTCAGTGGGAGGTGTCTTTCTTATTATATATCTCAATATGAGGTGTCTTTCCTATCATATATAAGTATACATGTACATGTATAGAAAACGAAGCTAGTAACGTCTTTTTTGCTTACCCAGTTCACTATCGTTCTCTTTTGTTCATTAGTTTATTGTTCCTATCGACATTTTAAAATGTTTTTCAAGTGCGCGTCACTGAATGCATGTACATGTGTATGCCAGCATTTAAATTCCATGTTTTAATAAATTGCTCTAAATCAACTTTGATTTTCTTTTTAGAGTTAAATTTGATACAGTAAGAATAATAAAATTATTTCATGTTTACCTTGATCAAAGACTTATTTATTATCTTGTATTTTTTGGCGCAAATCAATTAAACACATGTTTTCCGGAATGGTTTATGGTGTAGGTCTGAGTCGAAAGTTTATATATATGATTTGATCATGTGACTCGGATTGACAAGTACTTCCGTTCAAAATGTCTGCTACCGCAATATCGGACCTTGGAAATATACCTTCTAAAGTGAATCCAGATCTACAGGCTGAACGCAATTGTTCCGGTTTAACTCCATATATATCAGAAATAACTGCTATTGTTGATGGAGGTAGAAATAATACAGAGAAAAGACGGCAAATAGGTAAGATTCCGTATTATAAAATTACATATATCTACCGGTTTACCTGTTTACGAAGTCATAAATCATAGAAACGTTTGGCTTATCACGTATACCCAATAGCCAGTACAGATTTGACTTTGGAGAGCTCTGTATTGTGCTCTTATCAAGCGATAGTCTGAGCTGATATGTATTAAAGATACCCAGTTCATTTTATTCTTTAAAAGCACACATTGATGTTTAAAGCTGTTTTCACATATTCAAAAGCGTGTAGATAATGATAAAACATATTTATCTCATGTGTGTGGTGTGTACTACCCGTGTGATAAACCTTTGCTTTATCAAACGGGTGATGCTTTATCAAATACTTCCGATCAGAACTATTTTTGAACCAGTCCCTCGCTTCAAAGCTACTACAAGTTCCTAGTTTTTGAAGATTTTCCTGTATGTTCCACATCACTATTTCTAATTAATTACAAAAAATTGATTAAAAATGGATTTTGTCGAAGAATTACATTTCAAAAAATGAGGGAATACACAAAGGTGTGTAGTAAATAAAACTGCAAATTATGTTATAGCTAGATCCAGGAGTTAATCCCCATGACGCAATGAAAAGAGAACGGTTGGTTGTGTTTCGATAGACCCCTTCACAGTAACTGCGGTACTGCTTTTTTGCAGGACAAATTGACATACTTTGGTGAAATATGACGTAACGTCAATTGTCTCATTTACCTGATTTACGTCATTTAATTATCTACCTACTAAAACTTATATATCAGTAGTAAATCAATTGGCCTTGCAAGAGAGCAGTACCGCAGTTATTGTGAAGGGGTCTATACACAAGAACTTACCAAAATAATGCCTCCCATGACTTTTATATTACCAGGGGGTTAGGGGTTCAGGTCCTAGGATGGGGCATTCTTAATCAATATTTTTAACTTCGAATCGTTAGTATTTGTTTTATAAAACATTATCAACTGTTCCTCATTCGAGTCAATATTCAAACTAACGAGCATTTGCAACTTTGTGCATGTCAACAAACTTGACTATTCAAGTCTTCAGTATATCCATTTAAGTGATTTTAAAAGCTCTAAGAAAAAAATATTTAGAGATATAAAATTATTTCAAGGTCTATTTCAGTGAAACTTTACATTAAAACAGCTATAATTATCTCTGAAATGACGTACTAAATTGTATTGTGCAAGGTCACAAATTAATAACCGCATAACACGATGTTGCATTACCGATTAGGCTAAAAAAAATCAATTCGTGTCATTTAAGGGGCTGTCTCAAAATCCTTATAATATAAATCAAATCGTATGAGATAAATAGAACATCAATAATTGTGTGATTTTATATTTGCTTTATCCAACTCGTTAAAATGGTTATATACACCATTTCAACTCGTTGGATAAAGCAAATATAAAACTACACAATATAGATATCCTCTTTATATTGCAGAGAGAATTTTATTCAAGGAGCCTCTGTTCAGAGACTGTGCCATTGACAGAGTTTATAAGCCACGCGATGAGGTGTATGTTAGAGGAGTAGAAAGGAGTGTTCGGTTATTTGCTCTAAAAGAGGAATACAACTGGACTGATGAAGAATTTGGCATTGCAGTCAAGTATGTTTGTATTTGTTTTACAGATTGACTGAGGTATAGCTTGTTGAACTTTTGAAATGTAAATTATCTAAAATTATTTTTTGACAAGCATAGAGAGAGAGAGAGAGAGAGAGAGAGAGGGAGAGAGAGAGAGAAAACATATTATAACTCCAGGTATCATAATTAATATTCAACTGATATTTTGTGCATGTCCAAATTTTATGTTTCAATTTAAAATATGTGTACCATGTTTATTTTCATGACTTTATAATTTGCAATTTATGATCAATGACTTTAAGTTCTAGAACAATTAAAGGTCCGACCATATGCTTCCAAATTAGGGTTATATCATATACATTTGATATGAGTGAGCTATTTACATTTGAGATAAATCAGATGATACTGCAAATAAGCACAGTGCCCAAAAAAATCAAGATATGGAAAATTTAAACTTTTACAATATGAAATATAATTGCAGTGTGATAAATCAGCAGTATTCCCTAGGACTACACAATGTAATGTTCATACCTGCCTTAGAGAGACTATCAACAGAACAACAAAAGGCAAAATGGCTTCCACTGGCCAGGAATTACCAGATTATTGGCACGTACGCCCAGACAGAGCTTGGGCATGGTAAGGCTTATGTCACAGAAATATTAACAAATAACATTAAATTTTATCCCCAGACTTATTTGTGAATGTAAAATGCACATGCTTCAGATTTTAATGGTACTGGATATCAGACTCTCTTCTAACATAATAAACTTACGAGACAATTTCTCGCCTTGTTATCAGAGGATAAGTGACCTGGCTGAACACATTGTTTATATTCTGATCACCTATAATCATGAGTCCCTCGATTATAATGTATCCACAGGTACTAATCTGCAGGGATTGGAAACCATAGCAACTTATGATGCCACTACGGAGGAGTTTATTTTAAACACACCAACTGTTTCCTCCATTAAATGGTGGCCAGGAGCTTGTAAGTGTCACACATGCTGGTTAGGATAAATCATAATATGCTTTTGTGATACTTGATAAGGGTCTTGAACTATCCTTGATATTTATGCACACTAAGATACAGCTAGGAGTTTGATACAGATAGGCTAAGTCTAAATCTTCAATCTTCAACAGATACTATAGTTTGAATTTCAAGTCATATTTATTGCCTACATATATACATAGAATATATACATGTACTCTATGAATGTTTAAAATAAACATGTACATATATTACTAACATGTACTTGTAGATATACATGTACATGTATTATATGCATGTATGTTACATGTATAATCATAAAAAGTTTGTAGTATAAAATTTCCTGATGCTTTTAAAGTAATACCTTTAGTTACTAGTTAATTTTGGTCTTCTATTTTTCTTTTCAGTGGGAAAGTCTGTGAACTTTGCCATAATTTTAGCTACTTTGATGATTGATGGTAAAAAGCATGGCATGCACCCTTTTCTGACCCCATTAAGAAGCACGGAGGATCACAAGCCACTGCCAGGTACAGAAAAAAACCTAAACTTTTCATGCATTATTTGCAATGGGGGAGGGAGTGTCAAGTGTGGAATGATAATGCAGTTACAATCCAAATTTGAACTTTTAAAATAGAGAAACATATTAAGATATTAACGCTGTAATTTGTGGAGCAATACTTGTATTTTGTTTGTTTTTATAGGAATTGTGACTACTGGTACATGAAATTTGAAATGAAAATATACAATAATATTGATGCACCTCCTACCCAAATAATGATAAACTTATAAAATGTATTGAATATTATAGGTGTGAAAGTTGGAGATATTGGACCCAAACTTGCATTTAATACCATTGACAATGGTTACTTAATTCTGAATAATGTACGAATTCCAAGGGAGAATATGCTGATGAAAAATGCGCAGGTGAATGAGCTTAAAACTCACATAGTTAAACTGGAAAACACATGGGATTTACTGCATTTATATGCTAGATAGATATATCTATTTTAATGAGATATCATAGTGTTATTGAAGGAAAAAGTATTATTTTTGTCTCTAGCACAAGTTAAAAATAATATCCATGTATTTGGATGTAGATAGTAATTTACAGTGGTCCTTAAAACATTTATTGATTGATTTCCTTTGTCCTTTTTTCACCAAAATGATAATAACCAGATTTACTTTTTGTACCATGATATATTTAATCTGATTTTACACAAATATCTTCTTCACAAAATTTATGTAACTGTATTTATATGTATATTCACAGTAGAAAAATAATGCATTAGATTTTAAATGTGTTAAATAGATATATATGGACCAATATACATATATGCGCAATACATACATACATGTATGAATGTATGGACTTATATTTACTTAATAAGTACATGTAATACTTATGTTGTGAAGGTTAGCAGAGAAGGCCATTTTACATCCAGAGGCCCTAGCAAGGCAAACTACTCCGCAATGATCTTGGTGAGGGTCACTATTGTAAACTGGTGCTTCATCTCTCTGAGTAATTCCTCTACAATAACTGTTCGGTACTCTGCCGTTCGAAGACAGTCTACGTTAGATTCCAGGTAAGCCATAAATTTCTCATACTTCTTCTACATGTACAGTTTAAGTAACTACATGTACATGCATGTAGAAGAATTCTCACATAAATCTCATGTAGATCTACTTAGGTCTTGAATCAGTGCACATGAGCATATGTCAGTTTATAATGACATGCAAAATTGCATTTCTAATGCATTTCACATAATTCTTGTTAACTAGAGAGAGAGAGAGAGAGAGAGAGATGTATTCATAGTACATAGTGTAATAATTTGATTCTAACTGTTACAAATATGTGTCATTGTAGTGAGAAGGAGAGCAAGATCTTAGACTACCAGACCCAGCAGTACAAAGTGTTTCCTAGTCTTGCCACAGCCTACGCTTTATTCTTTGTCTCTAAAATCCTCAAGAATAGGTACTTGAAAACCTATGCTGAGATAATGAAGGGAAACTTTAAAAATCTTCCTGAGGTACAGTATTTATAAATGCATTGCTTTATTTAAATGTATGGTGCTATATTTTTGATTCAAGAGATTTTGAAAAATTAAGTGATTCTTCTAAAGTAAAGAATGTATTGCTTGAATGTTTGATTGAATTATGTCGACCAGTTTTATGACCAAGAAATTTATTATCAGTTAGCTCAAAAAAGCATGGTTAGGAAAATCTTTAAATGGCTGTGTTTTTTTTGTAGATCCACTGTCAGTCGGCTGGTATGAAGGCCCTGTCCGCCGAGATGACGGTCGAGCTGATGGAGATCAGCAGACAGGCCTGTGGGGGACACGGTTTCCTGGCTGCCTCGGCCCTGGGAGACGCAGTAGCATCGGCCAAGTCCCTGGTCACTGTGGAAGGGGAGAACACTGTGCTCTACCTGCAGGTTTCTAGGTGTGTACAGGTGAAAAAAGAGGTGTTTTTAAAACACTCTCTAGAAATATAGGCATGGAAGGTACTGTGTACTAGTTTATACATCCTAAAAGAAACTAACACTGTATAGTAATGGAGGGGTGGAAGATATTGTAGATTCTTTTTAAATCAAAATAATTTAATTCTGGTTATAACACCTTTTTTGATTGGCAAAACAAATTCATCTACAGTGACTGTCGCACCTGCTGATACGGCCACCTTTAATCAGCGGCCACTCCCTATGAGTGGCCAGTTTCAATCCTGCCCGTTTAGTTTTTCACTATATTATAACTCATTTAAGCGGGCACCTGTCTAATGCGGCCAGCGGCCAGTGTTTTTTAGTTCTCGTGCTTTTAATGTGCCTGTTTTCAACGGCCATTATGTTCTGTTTTGTCACATGACTTCTGCTGTGACACGTGACATCGTATCAAAAGAAGCCAAACTTAAACAGCAGATAATGAGTTGATGACAAATATTATGTGTGTAATTTGAATTCTGCTAGAATTCAATGAGATAACTCAATTCAATACAAAGTTATCAAATGGTCAGTCTTGCACTTAACATGTATATTAGCCTTACTGCCAGTATTATTCATTTTATGACGAATTCTGAGTAAAAATCAACATTGTGAATAAATTTATATGAATAGAAAGTAGGAAGAGGTCTTCTCATTTAGAAAATAAGACCATGGCTATAGAGCTTAGTAAACAAGGCATGTCCTCACTTCGTTGATTTGAAACCTGGAATAAGAGGCCACCTGTCTTAAGTGGCCAGTTTGTCATTCTCCCACAAGTGGCTTCTTATAACTTGCCTACGTCACAATTGTGTAACACAGGTAGAAATTAAATTCATTTCTTACACAATTAATTAATTTATTACATAGAATGGCAAAAACATCCTCTGGGGATTTTAAAATCTCTCTATTATTTTCTAACAGTTGTGAACAATTACAATATGAAATTATGTTGCGATTTTATACTTATGTATTTGGATTTGATACAAAGTGGCGGAAATTTAAAGGGGAATTAGGAACCATAGTTTTTTTTTTTTTAAATTAATTAGTTAATTAAGAAATCTACAGTAATTGTGAGAGGAAATGCTATTTTTAGACTTGTTTATGAGCAATTTAATGGAGTGTTATTCAGAATTAATGTGAAATATTCTGACTTGAGAGTTATTATAATCTATTGTATTAGTACAGTAAATTTTAAGAACTGAATGTGCAAAGTGAAATGAAATATGGAGAAGTCATATGAAAGTTTTGCATGGTAAAGACATAATGGAAACATGATAATGACTTACATGTACTATGTATAGGTACTTGATGAAGAGATTTGCTGCAGCTGTTAGTGGAGAAAGATTATCTGGTTCCACTGAATACCTATGCATGGACCCTATCAAATACACCTGTCCCATCAACTCACCTGGAGACTGTATGAATGTGTCTTTGTTATGCCAGGTGTACAGGTTCAGAGCCTACATGTAAGTAGATAAGATTTCTATAATTTACATGTTACTAATTACCCAGGGAGACCTGTACTGGTATACCCTTAAATTGTTACCTCTCTGCTGAGCAATGACTGAAATTATAATATATATTGTTTATAATTATCTTAAGTACACGAGTCACTAAAAAAATGCTTGCTGTCAAATCATCTTATTCCTTTACATAGAAAATTTCTGAGTTAAAACTCATTGAAATTCAGTGAAACAGTGTAATTGTAAACATCTTGCCTATTTTATAACTTAACAAAATACATGTAGAGGACTTTCGGTGATTTGGTACATGGTTATTTTGAATTTTTAGGATGATTTCAAAAGCTGCAAAGAATCTCCAAAGAGATATAGAAGTGGGAAAGAAGCAACATAAGGCCATGAATGATAACCTGGTTCAACTTGTCCGAGCAGCAAGGGTCAGTAACAAGAGAGAATATACATTGATAGCAAGAAACAATTGTTGTTTTTTTTTTCATACCATAACCTACAAATTTAATTTAATGCAGTTTCTAAACAAAAACAAAAAAAAACGTGTATAACTCACAGTCTATGCAGATGTCAATACTTCAAATGCATTATATTAGATGTATTACCCTTATTAAATCTGATATTGTTTCATGTCTTGTACAAGGCAATGCATTGTATATGTATTTGTACTGCTTTAGAAAATTTTTAGAGAGATGATAATTATGATTTGAGTCACCTTTTTTGCAGAGCATATTTAGCTTTTCTTAATCGATTTTTGAAATTTAATGTTATCACATAAAATTTTTCTGTATATTTAGCATAACATTTTAGGAAAGTGCCCTTTCCTTATAAGTAACAGATGAAGTGTACTGTATATCTATCTACATGTACAGCTTACATCCAAACACTTACATGTGTGTATTGTAGGATCATTGACTACTCATGCTTTGTTCTCATTATTTTAATTAGCAGCTTAATAGAAATCGTGGTCTGAATCTTAGAGTTAGTGTAGTAATCACATCAAATCTCAGATCTCAGATAATGAGGTCTGTCGAGGCAATCACGTTCATCGTAGAAAATTTTTTGGCTGTCGAAAATTTCTTTATAATCAATACGATTAATTTTCAATTTAATTATTCCTTATCATTGTATCAGATTGCTTTGCATTGTTACTTAGCACAGTATGTCACATTTTATCGTGCCCCTCTAATCATGATGATCTGGATCAATCTTGGGGGAGACAAACACAATGCTGCGCTGCATTCAGCTGCAATGTGTCAATATGGTAAGTCGGGCTGTATAAATATATTGTCGGAGTCGAATCGTCGCTTAAATCGTGATAATTATCCATCTTGTTGAAAAGAATCGCCATCATTATCATGCCCCTTTGCAATAGAGCACATCGTTTAATGGTGAACGTATCCACAGGCACCTGACGTTATATAATTTTCCCATAATAAAAAATATATACCCTCTACCTAATAATACACAAGGTACAAATTGCCGCCATCTTGGATATATTTAAAACTGTCACATCAGCTGGAATTTTTGCTTGCTTTTTAGGTAGAGGGTATATATTTTTTATTATGAGAAAATTATACAAGGTCAGGTGCCTGTGATTGCATCGTAATGTATAGAAACGGATCTGCTCGTACACGTGTCACAGATCAAGAACTTGTGATGTTCAGATCAGATTGAGATTCAATCGGGAATCCTATCTTGACAATCTAAAGCTCAACAAAAAACATAAGGATGTATAGAATCGCATCACCTTTTACCTAACCCAAAAATTATGAGAAGTTCCATGATCACTTATGATTTGTCAATCGTAGTGTTCGTGACAGATCACAGGACAGTGGAAACTTAGCATTAGGTAAAAAGAAGTTAGTTTTCAAAGTGCTATTTTTTTCAAAACTTACAGACATGCCTAGTGTTATACTGAGTGATGAACAGTTAATTTTTATACACTAGTGTTATTCTATGGCTTACACTTCCAGGCTTACCTGTTAAACTGTATGGTGGTTGATTACAAACAACTGTTATTATTATACACTAGTGTTATTCTCTGGTACACACTTACAGTCTCACCTGTTATACTGTATGGTGGTTGATTACAAACAACTGTTAATTATTATACACTAGTGTTATTCTCTGGTACACACTTACAGGCCCACCTGTTATATTGCATGGTGGTTGATTACAAGGAAGGCATCAATCAACTTCAGACCAGCGTTCCTGTGTCCAAAGCTTTAAACAATCTGCTCGTCTTCTTCACTGTGTTCAACATTGTTAAGAACGCTGGAGATTTTCTAGAGGTGAGACTAAAGATGTCCTTTTGATTCCGGTATAACTGTATAGTACTACACCATATAATACTCTGTGTATGTTCTAAGGAGATACAGGGAAGCCTGTTGGTTGTTTATGTATGTGTAATAGGGTTTTGCCAACTGACATTTAAATATGATTTCACATTGTTACATTTTATAAACAGTAGAGCATTATAACAGCTGATCGTAATTAGATTGAGATAAGTCAAAAAATGGGTATAAAAAGGACAAAATTAACATTGGATATGCCAGTAAGAACTTCAGTCATAAATGTCAGAGTTTTTTTTCAATTTTATGTGTATGGTGAAACTAACTTGTTTGCTCATTCTGTATTTCTACCTTGATTATGATAATGATATATATATTTTTTGATTTTATTCAACCAAAGACTGAGTCTATTGGATTGCCACAGATAGAATGGCTGAAAGAAACAGAAGTCAAGATGTTGGCAGAAATCAGGTGAGATGAACTAATTACCAAGTAATTCATAAATTATCTTCGACATGTCACTTACGGTAGTAATTCTGCATGTACAGATGTGTTTATATTTTGTTAAATGTAAAACATTTAGTTTAGCAGATTTCTCTTCTGTGAACCCTGCTACACACACATTCTCCATTCTCTCTCTCTCTCTCTTTCTCTCAGAAGCTTGTAAGAGTATTAGTATATTTCTTTACATTTCAGACCAGATGCAGTCTCCCTTGTAGATGCTTTTGATATCCATGACAACACACATGGTTCAGTGCTCGGCTGTTATGATGGAAATGTTTACGAGAGAATGCTGAAATCAACAGAAAATGAACCTCTAAACCAATCTGATGTAAGTACCGTTATTTTCAGCAAACTTACCAATATAAACAGCCTCAATGAATATTTGTATTATAATATTTCACAATATTGTTTTTTTTTTCAATGGTACTGTATATTGTATATTTATTTGCATTCACATGAACAGATGTGATATACATTGTATTTGTACAGTGTCTATAAGTGCCGATCCACTTTGCAAAAATGATGAAAGAATTCAGTTACATAAATACATTGCACACCTGGAAACAAAGGGAAAAGATTTAATAGTATTCTGAATAATGTTACTTTGCAAGGTATTCTTAAAATATATAAATTTTTGCAGGTTCATTATTCTTTCCACCAGCACCTGAAGCCATTTCTACAAAGAAACAACACCTCAAAACTGTAAAAAGTACCTCAATAACAATACATTTATATTACAATCAACTCAGTCTATTAATTGCTTGGAGCAATTTTGAGAACATTTGAAGCCACAAAATGTGAAATCATGGACTGCTAGATGATAAATGTATTATTAATGCTGAAAATTATCTAATCTTGACTTGACCAAAGAAATATTGTATTTTTTAATACACAATGCATGTATATTATACGTTAAGCATAATTTGATAATTGTATTTTTTAATACACAATGCATGTATATTATATGTTAAGCATAATTTGATAATGTATTTTGCTTGTGAATTTCTCTACGATTGATTTTCATTCACATTGTATTGTTTTGTGATGAATCTGATTTAATTGCTTATTGCACATAGTATAAAGAAATCTGTTGAAATATTTGATTAGAAAAATTTCCTCTAAGGCCATGGGGGACTTAACGAGAATGATCTTTATACGTGTACCCTATATCTGTGATAACGACCAATGATTGTGGTTTTTATGTTGTTGTTTTATGATTTTTTAAATATGATTAATCATTTGTTTATCAAAGGTTGTTGACGAAAATTCACTACAACCTATTGCACGATTATATTATTTTTGATTTTAGTATGAAGTTTGCAGTATTTGAATGCCAGTATAGTATAGCTTACAGTACATATGTAAATCATTGTGACACATAAATTGTTGAATTGTTTCACTTCATTTTTTTTTTATTTTAATTGTTTAAATTGCCTAAATATATTGGAAATGAAATACTGGTATATGATGATAATAAAAAGACATTTGTAATAAAAATAAAATAATTCTTGGTTGAATTAACTCATAACTTTTAATGATAAAAATCGAAATTATCACATGAAATGTGAGCTTTTACACTACATTGAATGCGCTATGTGCATTTTAGGTGTTAAATAAACGTCATGCTTGCGTTCCAAACGTCATTGACGCAAACGAAACATTGTAAACGAGCTGTCATAATCTTAAATAGACTTTAAGTTAACGCTAGGAGAAAGTTACATGTGTGTATATATAAGTAACTAATGTGTTTACAATACTTTATCTTTTAGTTAGTATAGAACTCTCTCTTCGTTTTCAAAATGTGGTTCATATTAATTAATCGTTCCGTGCTTGAAAAAAAATCATACATTTCTTGTCTTAAACGTTGTAACAATACAAGACTTTTACCCGAAGGCGCAACATTTCAAAGCATAATTATGAACAAGGATTGTTGACGCAGTTATACTGTAGATTCCTCATTTTATTTTAGTACTTAATTCCGCGATTCAAGCGTTTTGCATCAAGTCGCCGAATTTTTTATTAAATTTTTATTTAGTTTACATCCGTCCGAAAATTAAAAGCAAAATCCTAAAATCCGCGAGATGGACATCTCTCGATTTTACGCGAATATTAATTCCTTGCGTTTAATTAGGAATCTGCAGCATACATGTATTTACATTTTGTACTTTATCCAACTTATTGACTAATAATTTAACACAACCTGTTGCATTTGAACATCTCATCAATTTTCGTAACGGTTTCAAATATTACAATTGCTTTAAGCTTTTATAATTGTTATTTAGGGGAGGGTTTATATTATATAGATTTTGCTTGTTGCCCAATCCTTTTTTGATATATGAATGAAATGTGTTAAAATTAAATCAATCTTTATACAGATATATTTTCATTTGACCCAAAATTGTTAAAATATATTTTAATATATAAAATTATATCAAAAATTATATATATATATATATATATATATATATATATATATAAAGCACAGGGAAATTCACTTTTATTGGAGCTCCACCTCCGCCCGGGCCGAGGCTTGAACTCCCGACCTCTGGAACCCATTCTCCTAGCAGTGAGCGGCCACCGCGCTAACCACTCGGCCATCTAGGCAAGACAAAAAAATCTTGCTTTCGATGACGAACGGAACCTAGCGCGCTGGCCGCGCACTACACGGTCGTTTGAGATACAGGTGGAATACAGTTAAACGACAATTTGAGAGGATCGGAACGATACACATTGCATAGATATATACATATTATATAATAATAAAAGTGAATTTCCCTGTGCTTTTTATATAACCATATCATTCACTATGGGCAGGTATATGTCAATTTGAGAGTTATAGAGTTATTGCAATGCATGTTTGTGCTTTTATATATATATATATATATATATATATATATATATATATATATATATATATATATATATAGTTTTAGTCCTGAGCGGTAGGAGCCCTCTCTCGTTTTACAGGGTCAACATCAGAGGGATGAATTTTGACCTTGGCGACTTCTTGACCGTTTTCTGATATCTCTTGATCACTTTCTTTTTGTTTTCTTTGGACCTCTGGATGAATAGTCTTTTCATTCTTTTTCCTTTTTGTCTTCTCTTTTTCTTGAACTCTTTCCACTCTTGAAGCTTTCACATCATCTGGTTTCCGGGGACGCTTTTCAAGAACATCAAGCCTTCGCTCGTCTCTAACGTTTTCCAATTCCAAGTTTTCGTGGATTTGATCGGGCTGCCCAATGCCTTTAATCAGTTTTCTTGGACCGTTTGGAAGCACATCGTCTTGTTTTCTATTTCTATCAATTCCTGTTACATCTGGAGCTGTTGCTGCTCTCGGTCGTACTTTAGAGCGTTGCTGTCTGTCATCTTTGAGTTGTTTTTTCCCAACGTCTGGCTGAATTATATGAATATCCCCACTGGGTTGTTTGCCTTTCCCATTTTGTCTTCGCTCATTGAAAACTGCTGTTTGATCATCTTCTTTCAGTGAGATTTCGTAAAATGTAGCATTCGTTTCATCCGGGCTCTTGTCAAACACTTGCTCGTTGCGTTTGCCTCTATTGTTACCATCTCTCTGTGCGTTACCTTCTATTCTACCGTCTGTTCTGACCGGATGTCCTGTGCTTTGAATGTTTACCTGCTTTGTTTGGTGTTTTTCTAGCGCCTGGTTACCATCATACGAGTCATCAGGCATCTGTTGAGCTTTATCATAACGTTCGACCTCCTTCCGTTTTCTTCTGTCGTCCTCCTTCCTCTGTTCCTCTTGTAACTTCCGTTCTTTTTCCCGTCGTTGTTTATTTCTGTTTTGTTGACCTGCCTCTCTGAGTCTGCGCACTCTTGTGGCATCTTTTCGTTCTTGTTGCCACACCTTCCCCTGTTCCTCGTTTCTCTTTTGCTGTTGATGGTCCTCAATCTCCCGTGTATATTTATCCCTGAAGTTATTTCTAGCACGGATTTTGACGGCCGTCTCTTCAGGAGATGGAGTTGTACCGATACCGGAGCTATAATACATGGAGAAATCATAGTTAAAAATATAAATTAAAAACATATTTTGTCAGTTTTCTTTTTCCTTTTTATTTTTGCGTGTCGCATATTTTGCCAAAACAAAACAAAATTATGTAAATCTGTAATCTTCTCTATTAGAGCATGTTATTTTCTGCAATATAAGATTTTTTTTATAGTTGTAAATTGTAATGAAAACAATGTGTGGTTATTTTTTTGCGATTTGAAAATACATGTAGGAGTTTTTTGATAATCGCAAACAACCCAGACTGTACAGTGTGTTGCTTTTAAAGTTTTTCACGATTAATACAAATTACAGTAGTACCATTCATTATGTTTTTATAAATGTATTTTTCACTATTACATGGGCTTCCGGTTTTCCTTGTTAAGTTTTCTACAACTTCAACTTATAATTACAAATCAGATGAAATGGTAAAACAAATTTTAATTAAATGAATTGTCGCATGCATAGCATGTATCCAAATTATACAATGTGCATCTAATGTTTAATGTTATACCACGAAAATCATGCAACCGTTTATCCTACGCCTCTACTTAACTATCTTAAGTTAAATTCGGTTTTTCATCCGCCATCAAACTTGATCTCGCTCCTTACTCAATACAATATCATAACATATTCTTATAGTACCGTATACACTTTTACGTAATAGTTTTAATGAAAATTACATTGCGGTAGCTCACGAACAATTTGTCCCGAGAATCGAAACCATGATTATATTATATTGTTATGAAATTGTTTATTATTTACAGTGCTCAAACAAGGTACAAAATAGAGCTATAAATTTATCATTATTTTACACGCTAGCTATAGCAACGTCAAATTAAAAAAAAATATTCCTAACTTTACGCATGGTTTTATTGTGCTATACTTACCAACAAGCGCCCATTTTTTCCCCAATAAATGTCTTATATGGTGTTTTTATTATTTCCTACAAGTTTCCTTTCGACATTTCACCAAATGTACGGAACATCTTGTTAGTTGAACTGTTCACCTTTTATATGCTTGTATCCGGTAGGATATTTTGCATGTTCATTTTAATACATGCAGTAAGTTAAACATGTTGAAACGTTATTGTAGGGAACAATGATATTAGCCTTATAAAACTACGATAGATGTAATTCTAAAGAAATGACTAGCCGTGATTGGCAGATAAAGAACATACATTAATAACGTTGAAATACTTTCAATTGATATAAAGTAAAAACATTTTACTTGACAACGCATATGAAAACTTGAAAAAAACTCTTTAAGAAACCGTTTAAAAGCTGTGAAATTAATATCAAAATCAACGAGACGTTACTGTCAGCTTCGTTCATGCAAATACGAGATGACGTTGGAATTCGGTAGATATTCCAGAAGTAAATCTCAAAATGCTATCTTTCGGCCAATCCTTAAAACACACCGGCACATCTCTCAAGCACTTTAATTGCATATTTTCTCCCTCCACCGTTCTTCATGACAAATTACTACGAGCCTGGCGCGCTCTGTTGTTAATTGTTGAAAATACTCTATGACAAACAAAGCTGCCAGATGATGCAATCGCTATTACATAACTACAGATTCGTTTTTCTTCTTTTTATCGTAGGAGGAACCTACATGCGTACACATAAATCATTTTACATCTCTGTTGAGTTGCAGTCATTAAGAGCTATCGAGTAAAAGTTAAAAAACAAGAGATCTAGAAAATGGAGAATTCTTGTATTCTTCGACTGTTCATTCTTGTGTCCTTGGGATCTGCAATGACCTTGGCCTGTGGTAAATGTGACCCCGATGCTCCCTGTCCACCTCTCCCCGCCAAGAATTGTGACGTCGTTCAAAGACCTTGCCATTGTTGCAAAGAATGCGCACGCAGACTAGGGGATCATTGTTCTTGGGCTACCGCAAGGTAATTTCATATTGAAATTAATGAATTAGTAAACAAGTTATTATATATTTTCAATACAGTGTATACGGTGCTATTAAAATGTTTTAAGTTATTGTAACGAGTCAGGAGCGAAATTAAAAGTTTGATAGAAAACCGAATTTAGATGGGTAACTAGAGGGTTGGGTTAACGCCTGTTTAATTTTCGCTCTACAACATTTAGCATTAGTTGCACATATTTCTTGGTACAACAGTTTTTTAATAAGCTATTCTATAAAGCCTTATTCAAATATCTTTTTTTTTCAAATTAATAAGAGTATAATGTTACAAATAGTCCTACTGTAAAATGAACCCCTTTGTATTCTAATGAATAAAAGAAATGTGTACAAACAAATATTTTGAAATACGTTCAGTATATTGTTTCGCAATCGGGGATGGGGTGATCGATTCAACGTTAAAATATTGTTTCTCTCAGACGTCAAATATTTCTAGTGGCTATTTACTCATTACATGTATCACATCCTGATAAATATAAATATCTCTCCATCATTATATGAAAATGATCATTAATTAATTTTAGCATTACGGATACTTCCTTTTTTCTTTAAATGTAAAAAATACAAGTAGTGGAGTCTGAATTCTGAGCATTGCAATCGTCTTCACCTTAATAACACTGAGCTATAAATATATTTACTAGACAGGATAAACAAATACATGCATAATCAAAACCGACATTGTGTTGCTTTTCATGGATGATAAAAATAATGATGGAGTTAATAAAACATGCAATCTGGCATAGATGTTGTATTATGTTTACATACACGTTTAATGCCATTTTGAAGCAACGTGCAGGCCCTACAACTTTTCCTTTAATGAATCATTGTTCAAGCATTTATATGCGAAGTGTTAACGGCGTAAGAGATACGATACAATAACTAATTGTTCATCCATAACGGTTTCAAAAATAATAGGTTTATTTCTTGAGATGAATTCGATAAAATATAATGGAATACGTGAAAATTGGCATCTTTGAAATGACTGAACAGTAAATTAAAATGCATATATATGAATGAATAAATGAATGAATCAATCAATCAATCAATCAATCATTTCCTGACAGGTGCGCCTCGGGACTGATGTGTGTTAATGATGACGGTGAGGCTTTGGTCAAAGTTCCAATGTTTTTGACGTATTTCAAAGGGACCTGTCAATTCGTGTAAGATATTTTTTAACTTAGTATATGTATCATATAAATTTCAATTTTAAAAAAATGATAATAGATAATTGGATATTTAAAACAGATGAAATGGTTGCAGATAATATTCAACCAGGCAAAATTATTCAAAAGAACCTTTGTGATTGATTAAATAAGTACAAGTTTGACAGTGAACTGTTGTTGTTTATATTTAATGAGAATGTAGCGATAACCTAATCGCTATAACCTTGAGGGACGTTAGAACTATTAAAGAAAGCATTTTACAGATTATATTCATACATCTCTCTGAATTCATCGGATAAATTATTCATTTATTGGAGTCAAAGTACAATAATCATTAGCAATCAGAAGGTTACATAGACGACAGAAGCCAAAAGGTTTGTCACCGGTCCGCGCCTTTTGTTTGCTTGTTAATGTTGCTGAAACAATTAATCGATTTCAAAAAGTTCACGAAGATATATACATTTTAAAACGACACAATTTTACATTATCAAAATCTTTTTTTTTTTTTTTTTTTTGATTTTGTAATTTAGCAATGAACAGTAAACAAGAAATTGAACATTTGTTTTTTATCAGCCGCTTAAAATATACATTTAGGGCACCGAAGGAAAGACTGTAACTTACAGACAAAAAATGCCAAGAAAAGAAAGTTGTGAGTTAATCTGTAGCTCAAAAACTGCTGCGTTAAGAAAAAAAAGATGTTTAAAATTTTATTCTCCTAACAACGATTATTCGACTATGAAATTATTAGTCGATGATTGTCGTGACCGAGCGATAATCGAGTATTCGACTACCCCATAGTTTCAAACAATTACTCTTTTCAGGTTTATTTCCCCTCCCCTGTTATTGTGTTTAGTTGCTGGTTGGGAATATATAATGAAAATATCCGTTTAACATGTATTTGTATTCCAGACACCATTCAATTACATGGCTTTTCTTTCAGAGTCATTCAGCCAATTGTTGTGGAGAATACTGATGTCATGGAAAGAAGGCAACGTATCTAGAAAGCATTGTCTTCCTCAAATATAGTCCACTTTGAAATATAGTCCACCATCAAATATAGTCCATTATCAAAAGTAATTGTGAGAAGTTATAAAGATATCAAAAATACAATTGCTAAATGAGATGAACTAATTATAAAGCTATCCGAGTCCAATTTGGAAATCGTGACATTGTTAGCAATAATGCAGTTCCTGTGATTGTTTTGTCTTTTTGCAAGAGTGTATGTCTAAACTGTATATATAACATGAAATTAAGGTTTGTACATAACGTTTTGTATACATGTATTTCTCCATTTTAGAATAAGCATTGTGAGATTAATAATCATACGCAATGTAATATAAAAATACACATGCAAAAACTTCTAAAGACCCTGTTTTTAGGCTTTGGGAAACATTTCACTAAGTTGAATATATGTTATTTAATTTTTAACCTCATATTCAGAGGAAAATTATTTCAAAAACAATTTAAAGTGCATGAGCACTTATGAAATTAATTTTCGTTTGCTTACTCAAATGCAAAACAAAGGAAAACAAAGCATCTTGTTCAATACAATGCGTAGAATGCTTAAAAACAATCACAAATTACGTCATACCATTGAGATTGCAGCACATCCTTTCATACATCAAAGGGCAGACAACTTTAACAGCAAAAATGTAAAGTAACCATGAAATTAGAACTCTCCAGTATTCATTGTAGAGAGGGTCATTGATTTAAGTGGAAATACCACTATGGAATATATTGGATTACCGTAGTTTCGTCAATATTCGTTAAAGACCAATTTTCATGAATTCCGTTGTTGAGTTGATCCACGAAATTTAATGTTCATTGAAGTGTAATTTCAAATAACGCATTGTATTGATAGGATCATTGTCCACAAATTTAGGTATTCTTAAAACTGTGATTTTCATTAAATCCACGAATATTGATGCCCATGAATATTGATGAAACCACAGTATTATTTTTAATAGAATCATTGGAACCAACAGAACAAATTACGTCCTTCAATGTTCTTTCATTTACTGAGAGTATATGACAATATGTCATTTTTTCGTTTTCATGGCATGAATTCGTCTCGTTATATTTACTTGATGCATTGTATCACAATTGCATGAAAATGTAATGTACGTTTTGACGCTTATTGTCTTTATACCTGTTTTATACCGAAAATGACAATATATGTTTGATTTAAACCTTAAAAGCTTGTTGAAAACAATATAACTACTTTAAAGATGCAGGTCTACATTGTATTTATGCGGTGTATATACTAATGATATCATGTTGTGAGTTCTAAATTTTCGTTTAGAAAAGATTTAATAAAAGATAAATTTTGATTTGTTTATATCTTCTATATATTACCAGCAAAAACTAAATTATTTTTTTCAAATTATATGTTAATTTTCTATTTTGTGGTTTTACGTTTTCTGGAAAAAAGTAATATCTTACACTGGATGCACTTTCTCATAAGACAAGCAATGCACGATAACTTGTACAAAAATACGATAAAAATACTATGAAAACTTAATCTGACATTAATATGACACATCAAACTTCTTGAGATAAATAAGGTATAGAATTCGATATAGGTTGACCCCTTGACTGATGTTTTGATGTTTAAAAAATATTAAAAAGTTCTAACAATAGTATATTAGGGTTGTAAAAAATAATGCGTTGAGAGTCCAACGCCTATGTAACAGAAAAAATAGGTATTTAATTTTCGATTTACAATTCATTTTATCGTTGATATATAAATTCATATACCTCAAGATACCCTTGATCAAACTAGATAAGAAAGGGCACTCATGATATCTTCGTTATTACGTTTTTATTAAACGTACAATCTCCGAAATATCTGTCGTTCAAATTAGACCTGATTCGGAATCTGTATACTAATAATCAAATTTAAAAATCATTAATTTTATAACTAAGTGTTTTTTAAGAATAATCTCGAAGGTAAAGACAGTATCAAACAATTATTAGTAAAAGAATCATCAAGCTGAACATGCTTTATAAAAATAAACTAGTATTCAGAAAATGAGTTTTGTCTTAAGATTTATCTTTTGTTATATACCACAATCTGGATTATTTTATGAGTAAACAAAACATATTGTTTATTATTCTTAAATCCATTACAAATACGTCACACCATTGAGATTGCTGCCTATTCTATCATACATGAAAGGACAGACAACTCTAATTG
The DNA here is from genome assembly GCA_016163765.1 of Magallana hongkongensis. Taxonomy (NCBI): domain Eukaryota; kingdom Metazoa; phylum Mollusca; class Bivalvia; order Ostreida; family Ostreidae; genus Magallana; species Magallana hongkongensis. The sequence continues at coordinate 16,330,026 of WFKH01003881.1, read as the reverse complement.
CACAAAAAGTACAGTAACATTAAAACTAGAAGTGTTCAGTGTTCAGCATAGAGAGGGTCCTTAATTAAAGCTGAACACCGCTCGTAAATAGGCACTGTCCGCCATATTTCTCTTTCATCACCGCTTTCCCTACAACCCCTATATAAGCTACAGACCTCTTAACAGTTTAAAGTATTTCGCTGTAGAGGTCTCACCTGTGTGGATGTACATCTTGCCTAGCCGTGTCACTCGGTCGCGATGAAATTATCAAGTTTTACGCACATTTTGTCAAGCCAGAAGAATACTAACATCAAAATAAACAGGTCAATGCATTTTTTACAAACAGTATATGCACATAAAATAAGAAATTAATGCATAAAATCCAAAGACCGCTTTAAGGGAGAAATACCCCTTTAGAGTATTCTGCCAGTGGTTTTTTTTAAACATAAGAATTATATGAACCAACAGAACAAACCACGTAAAATCTAGAATTTTACAGGAGTAGACAAAAATTACACAATTATATGTATCATATTTGATTCTTATATTTATTTAGTAAAAATCAACTGAATTTTTGTTATTTGGTGCATTGTTTTATAATATTTACTTGGTGCATTGTTTTATAATATAACGTGTAACATATTGACTCATACTGTCTCTTGAATGTTTAACACCGAGAATAACAATATGTGATTGATCTAAAGTTTGTCGAAGACAAAATAAGCAATATAAAGATGCAAGTTTGCTAATGCAGTGTACTTATTTTGATATCTAAAAAATCTACCATTTTCGTTCAGAGAATTTTTAATGAAAGATACATAATGTTTTTTATATATTTTACATATTACCAGCATAGACAAAAATAACGTTTTTGTCTTAAAATAAATCGTTAGTTGTTAACATATTCTGGGGAAAAGTAACTTAATTACACTGTATGCACTGTCTCATAGCACAAGTAAAGTACGATAACTCTTGTACCGAAATGATATAATAATAGATGCATGAAAACTTTATGACACATCAACTTTTTTGACCGGTTGACCTTTTATGTTTTGATATTTAAAGTTCAACAATGTTACGTTGAGAGTCCAACGCTTTTTTTACAGAAAGAAAAAAATGTGAATAATCATTTATAGATTTAACATAAAGACTCATATGTGGCAGTTGTTATGTGACTAACCAAGGATGGGCCATTATAACTAATACTTTGGATCTTTGCTTGTGAAATTCTCTTTAAAACACTATTTAAGGGAAAAAGAAGAAAAAAAAATCAATATCCCATAAGCTCTGATCGCATATATATTTTAATGTGAAAATAATGGATTGCTATTAACTTGTATCGTTCAAAGATAATTGCTAGATTTATTTGACTCTTAACAGATGAATCGTATCTACATTAGTATGGAAGCAAAATGCATCTAAAACATCGGACTTTCAAAGGCTTTTCAGTCTGATCATTCATGAAGATATAGCCATATTTAAACGCTCGATTTGAACCATTTACGCTCAAATAAGTGGATGTCGCATGTAATTGATGTTGTTAGACAACACATGTTTGTCTTTAGAGCAGATGCCATCAATAGCCTTGCGATCAGAATACATTCTCCCGGGAACGTAAGTTAAGGCTCGATCAATTCAACAAACTGACGAAGGCGGTAAGGATTAAAAGACCCATTACAGCTACAGGTTGGTTTGAAACCGACGAACATGACTGGGACAAAAAGGTCAATACATTGAATACATAGATCACGAGATTTAAAGATTCTTGCATGAACGTTACGTTGTTCCTAGTCATTATTACAAAGATTTAACATTAATATCAAATAGCAATTAATGTCGAAAACGTTACATGATATTAGAACATTTCCTGTACATGATTTAGGAGAAACCAAGGATAACTAAGGACACAGTCACATTCAAAGATTGAGTTGCTTCCGTACGTGAGTAGTCGCATGAAAGGAAGCGTGTTCTGTTAGTTTTCTATAAATATTGATACTACTAAGACAACCTAATGTTTTAACATAATTAAGTCATATGTTAAAAACAAGGATTTAATGAATAAAAGATCATTATTGAGTCTCCAAATACGAGAACTTTATTATCTACCCAGCCATGAATTTCGATTGGATTACTAACTATTGACAAATAATTACGAGAAAAAGAAGTTACGCAGCCACACTAGAAAAAAACCTACCAATACATTATTTAGATTTGCTAAATATAAACCGAGTTTGATCAAAGACAATTCAAAGTTAGATCTTCTTGCTTATTGACGACAGACCAAATTACCAAGGGGCAAAATAAACCTCCGCAACAAGAAAGGACTTCTGTCCGATCAAAGTTGTGAAATGAACTTAAAACACAGAGAGATGTACTTTTAACCAGGTAGTTTTACTGGATGTAAAAATAAAGTATCTCTGTGATGTCATATCAAAGTTGTGACGTTTGAAGATCATCATTTTCATAAATTTTATGCTTCGGACCAAATATTGGATATTTTCATTTTATTTTTATTTTACTATTTACAACGCGCATGCTTGATCAAGTACTATATAATTTCTCATGAACTGTAACACAAAAAAAGCATACAATGATCTGTGAATATGGTACAAATACCTTTTTATACATTAAAATGCTCAAATGGGAAGAGAAATAGCTACTTTTTAGTTCATCTGAGCGGAACGCGAAAGTGAGCTTTTCTAATCAAACGTTGTCCGTTGTCTGTGTCGCTGTTATCGTCGTCGTTGTCGTTAACTGTTCACACTTTAATCCTCTTTTCCAGGACCAATATCCTATTTCAAAAAAACTTGACACACAGCATCCTTGGAAAAAAGGTATTCAAGTGTTTGCAAATGAAAGGCCAGGCCCCCTTCAAACGAGAGATGATTCGGAAAGAATGTAAATAGGGTGTGGTGGTTTAAAAACTCTTCTCCAGAACCACAAGGTCAATTTCAACAAAACCTGACAAAAATCGTTCTTGGGTGAAGGAAGGTCAAGTTTGTTCAAATGAATGGTGCCCTTAAGAGGGGAGAGTTAAAATAGCGTTGGGTGTTTTAAAAATATTAATCTAAAATAAAAACTCTCCATGCCATTTTTAAACACATTACGTTGTCATTTGTCATTATCACTTATATATACCATTAATATTCAATAGTATTTAATGTCATAAACGTGCGATAATATCACAACATTTTCTGTACATGTTTTTATGACGAAATTAAAGATAACTAATAACACAGTCACATTCAAAGGTTGAGTTGGTTCCATACGTGAGCAATCGCATAAAAGGAAGTGTTTTGTTAGTTTTCTTTAAATATTTATACAACTACAACAACTAATGTATAAACATCATTAAGTGATAGGTCATAAAACATTGTTTTAATGAATAAAAAATTATCAATGCGCCTCCAATGATCATTTTTTTAATTTACCCAGTCATGCATTTTGACTGGATTACTGAACACTGATAAATAACTATAAAAGAGCGATTAAAGTTACCAAGCCTCACCAGAAAAACACCACAAATATAATCCATAGAATTGCTCCAAAAAGTACCAGTTTGATCAAAGACAATTTAATTTTACATTTGATTGCTTATTAACGACAATCACCTAGGAGCAAAATAAACCTATGCAATAAAAAAAAACTAATTAAAGAGGTACTATTAACTTTCAGTCCAAAAATTCAAAGTTATAAATTCAGCTAAAATACAAGGAAAGTTATTTCTAATCGCGTAAAATTTGTGGACACAAATATATAATATCTTTATGATATCATTTTTAAATTTTGACGCATCGAGGATCATCTTTTTAAAAAAAAAATAAAACTAGTGCTTTGGACAAAGCATTGGGTATTTAAAATTTTGTTTATTTTACTAAAAAACATCAAGCCCATGCTTGCTCAAGTGCCATTATTTATTATGATGACGGTGTGAAATGACCAGTAAATATGGTACATGTATCTAAGCTGACTTGCATTCTATATTTTCAATTTTGATTTAAACAATATTTTATTTCAAAATGAAATAGGATCAGACAGCAGGCATGGCCTATTTTTGTCCTCTCCTTACAAACAAGATCAAGATAACATTGTGTAATTTGAATATGTGGTAGATCGGGATTTCGTTTATATTGAAACAAATGTCGGAATCGAGATCATTTATCCCATTCTGTTTACTGGAGCTGAGTAATAAGCGCTTCCGGTTTATCCCTCCCTTTCGATCATCGTTGATCACGTGGGTTGTGATAGTATATAAGCGGCTACAACGGAGGTTGTTAGTCAGTTGCAGTCTGAAGTTGAAGACGTTCACTTTGTAATAGGTGAGGACAAACCCTTGATATTAGGATAAGTCTTATGTGCCTGAATAAGGCTTTCGAGACTTGATTTGATATTTATTAGCTTGTGATAGCTGTTAGGGTTGATAGAAAGCGCGCGCGCTCCGTAATAGTGTGGGATATTGTACATATTATTAATTAAAATATTTGATTGAGAAATTTATAGTTTATTTACATATTCTTAAATTGCTCAGGCAGAGCAGCCGAATACCTGAACCCAGAAACGTTACAATATTTATTATTTTTTGTATTCCGATCCCGATGTGATTTATTCTATTAGTTTGGTAACGCCCACTTTATTCGATAACCAATAACGTTAATGACAGTTGTCTATTGTTCTGTCCCATATATAAAGTCGTGTATCTTCATATTTGACTAGGGAGACAGGTGGTTTCGCTAGCTTCTTTTCTCCTGATTCCCAGTCTTGTCTGTCTATTTGAGGTCCCTGTTAATATTAGGTTAGGTTAGGGTTGGGGGAATTTATTATACATGGTTGAGATTTAACTTGTTTGTTCTTATTTTGTAATAATAAATTTATAAAGGGTTGTTAATCTTTGTTTTCATTTACTTTGAATTTGGTTTATTATATCTGGTTTATCTACACTGAGAGTAAAGTCGTTTTCATACCGTATTTATAAATAAGTAAAGTTTAATTCTTAATGTAGAGGTCAAATTTAGTCTCAAAACAAAAATTAACACAACGCGAAGTACTGATAAAAACCTATACGGCACTAACCTGCTACAAATAAAAGCACAAGTATGGTGCATGACAAAAAATGATGTTCAAATAGAAGATGCATAGACAACAAAAATTAAAGAATGAAAAAGGAAAAATACAAAAAAAGAAAATATAATTAAGAAAAAAAAAACACAAAAAGAAAAACAAAACAAACGAAAAAAAAACAAACAAACAAACCAAAAAATTAAAGAAGTAATAAAATAAATCCGCAATACAATCCACTGTCTTTTTACGCTCTAATTAAATACGGTTACATATTAATATTATGCTATTGTTATAATCTTTTGGAATTTTTTTATAAAGATGTGCACAGCATCAAATATTTGTTTATTATCAGTAAAATTACATTGATTACTACCATGTAATAAAATTTCTACAGATACTGGTATGATAAAAATGTGTACAGTATGTAACATTATTTCCCTTTGTATGGCATATTTTGGACAAGAGAGAAAAAAGTGTTCAGTATCTTCATATGAATTACCACAATACTGGCAAGATGGGTCTTCCTTTAAGAAATCTTCATATAAGTGTGCATTTAAGTTACTTTCTTTGTTTCTCACTTGCCAATGTATAATATTTTCTCTCCTGGGTCCATGGTCAAACAGTTTGTTTTTCTTTGGAAGATTTTTGTTGAGCTTTGATTTAAATGAGGCAACTGAAGAACAATCTTTAGTGTCTTGTGGTAATTCATTCCAAGCTTTGATAGTAGATGGTAAAAAGCTACTATAGTATGATGTTGTTCTTAAAATAGGAATTTTATATGCCATATTACTTGTTCTCAAATTATAATTATTCTGAAAGTACATACAAGGTTCAACCATATCTCTAAGATACTGAGGTGCATATCCAAAAATGATTTTATAAAAAAAGACTAATTTATGTTTTTTTACGACGTTCACTCAATAGCTCCCAACCCAGTTCTTTATACAGTTTTGATCTTGAAGAGTTACGAAGAACTCTAGGAGATATTCCATCAGGTCCAGATGATCTATTAATATTAAGAATTTGTAGCTGATCTTCCATCTCTTGCTCTGTAATAATAATATTGTTCGATTCAAATAGTGGGGGCCCAGGGCCTTGAGGTGGTAGATCAGGTTCATTGTCTAGTGTAGATATTTTACTAAAGAACTCGTTGATGACATTGGCTTTGTTTCTGGTGTGGAATATATTCTTCCATGTGCTTTGATAGGTGGTGTGGGTTCATGCTTTTTTGAAAGTTTAGCTATTGATTAAGCAATTCTCCACCATTTTCCGGGTGGAATGTCTTTATCTATCTGAGAACATATTTTTTAGTTTTAATCTTCAATAGATTTCCTGATAAGACTGATGACCTTGTTTCTGAGTTCTCTTTACTTTTGCCAGTGTGAAGGATTTTGAGTTCTCTTGGCTTTGTAATGCATTCTGTTTCTTCGTCTCATGTGTAACCTTATTGTGTTAGTCATGAATGGTTTATCTTTAGGAAGGATAGTTATAACCTTTTTAGGCATATGCTTGTCTAGTGTGTGGTTAAGAGTTTTTGTAAATTTAGTGTAAACTTTGTCTATGTTGCCAGCAGCAAATACACATGTGTCCCAATCTATGCTTCGGAGTTCTGTATTTAAGTCATCATAATTACACTGATTATATTGTCTTACTGTTCTTTTGTAAGCATACTCCTAGTGTGTGAAGTACCTAATCTCCATGCAGATTGGTGAATGTGAACTACAGACAAGGGGTTAAAATGTTTGTTGTTTCCACAAGTTGTGTGTTGTTTGTGATAATGAGGTCAATACATGTACCATGTTGAGTGGTGAAGTTAGTTGGGACATTGATTAAGTTAGTAAAGCCTTGTCTTTCTAGGAGATCCTTAAAATTATTACTTGTATCAGAAAGAACATTAACATTGAAGTCACCTAGTAAAACACTGGTAACTGAGTATCAATAACCTTTTCTATACATGATGAAAATTGCTCTGGTATTCCGCATAACTTGAGAAAGTTCCGTCTTGAGTATTGTTCCAGGTCGTCCATCCTCTCCTCTATCTCCTGCACTCTTCTCTCTAGCTCAGTTAATTTGCTCAACAAACTCTCAGATATTATACTTTTAATGTTGTCTTTATTGAGAATAATTTCAACTGCCTTTCCAACACTCTCATCATCATGGGATAATCTGTCCAGAACAGTATTTAGGTTTTCTAGTTCATCATTTGCGTTAAAGTTGAAGTTCGAATGAGATAAAGATTGAGACTTGGACATAGAAGAACTATATTCTATTCTTTGTCTTTTTTCCCCTTGTTTTGTTGAATCATTTCTTTGTTTATTGTCAAACTTGTATCTGTTATCGTTTTTATGTCCACCCATTTTAACAGTTCTTCACCTAACAAATATGGCAGTGGTGAGCTCAACTCATCGAAACGCACTGTAATACATATAACCCAGAATCTTTCAAAGTTACGCGCAAATTTTGGCTAATTCTTTATACTCACACATAGAGCAATGTCGGTAGGGTTTCCTTGTAGAACTCTGGGGTCAGAAATTTTCACATATTTCGTATTTGTCGTATTTTTCTACGGAGCCACCAACACCGGGTGTTTACATGACTTGACCTTGACCCTACATACTATATTTTCAATGGCCAAATATGAAAAAAATGACTTTTTTCATGTATTCGAGAAATTAGTCCTTTTTTGTGACGTCACACTAAAACAAGTAATGAACAAAGATGACTAATATTTGATTTTGAGTTTTCATCAACATTTTTGTCCATAATTTCTCAAATATTACTCAAATTTCTATTTAATGATTTTAAATTACGGTGTTTGAAAAAAAGTAGAAAAATAAAGTAAATGTAAATAAAAAGTAATGTGTAAGTCAGTAAATAACCAAGTTTTACATGTACTTGTGTGAAAAAGTGATGCTCGACACATTCATATAAATATGGTAGCAAAATGAGTGTAAAATAGATATTGTTTAGATGCAGGTCCTTGGAGAAAGAGTGCATGCAGAATATGGATCTGCATTGGGAAGCTTGTAACTAATGATCTGTCATTCTGTATTGCATTAATCTTATTGAATTTTCTTGAAATAGCTTACCGTAAGACCATTGTTGGTGCAAATAATAGACACGGGATGTGATTAATGTCTTTTAGTTTTTTATGGGTTTTTATGTTCATAAGAAATGTCAGGTTCAAAGGAAATCATCTTAATTAAAATGTATTCTTAAATTCTAATATAAGCTTAATGATAACGTATAGCTTTAAAACAATAATATCTTAAGAATGTTACCGGGAATTGTTAATTAGCTAATATAAGTTAAAAAAGTAACCTTTGTATAAGATACATCGCAAACATTGTACCAATTTTTACCTTTTCAAATACAAAATTCAAAAGCAACAGGCAATTAATTTAAAGTGATTGATCATGAATTATTTGATCCTGATTTAAATGCTATTATCACTACCCTTTGTAATACTATCACGGTAACACTTAAAGGATACCACCTACAAGGAGCAAATATTGACGTATTTCATCACAACAAGTAAAACGTTTTTAAAAAGAGAAATAGCTTTTGATAACTGATATTTATTTAAAAAAAAAAAGAACAAGACACTCACGCTTGGTTATGATGTCATTAACATCAAGACGTGCAAAACTACGAACAATTCTGGGAATTTATAACGTAGATACTGTAGAGATAATGTAAATATAGATACTACGTTGACTAATAATGCCCTTATTTATGGAATAAGGAATTATTTTTGAGTATTATGAGGTGATCAAATCCGGTCGGGCGTTATCAAATCCAATAAAACCCGAAGTGCTTTATGTTATGGTTGATCACGCCCGACCGTATTTGATCACCTCATAATATTCAAATAATGATTCCTTATTACTTTTTTTTTAGGGATTAAGTATTATGAGGTGATCATATACGGTCGTAATATTCAAAGAATGATTCTTCATTACTTATATTTATATAATGGTCAGCAATTGTTAGATCAAATATTAAAATAGTCGATGCTAAAATATATTAGACTATACATTACAAAATCGATTCGTAGTGTAATCACAGACAAAGACACCGGAAAATCTATATATATTTATATAATTTTCATCAAGTGTACGATTACATATCAAAACACTAGTATTCATTGTGCTATACATTACAAAATCGATTTGTATTGTTATCACAGACAGAGACAATGGAAAATGTAAATATTATGGATTATGTAAGCATGATTTCCTGGATCGCAAGTCTTACTCAATACCACTAAACCTTATCATATCTGAAATTGTAAAACATTATGCAAGACAAATATAGCCTTTATAATCAGAAAGCTTCAAACCTAAGACTTAATATAATCCATCTTGTGATAATAGTAATGAAGAATATTACCATAACATCAAAAAGGGTAAGGATCGATCAATCTACGAATAGAGCATGGTAGGACAATAAAATGATAGACCATTAAAATTATGCTTTACTCAATAACGGTTTAAACCTTGCAAAATAACACGTTAAGTTGACCTCTTACGCAATATGGTTGAAAGGGTTAATAATTATTGTTTTTTGTCTCTCTTATCATTATGAAATAGCTACATCCTATGTAACACTGCGCCGGATGATTATAACAGTGCGGAAATGGCGCTTTTAAAACGTCAAAGGCGCAGTTTCCTGAATATCCATATACCGGTATGTTATATTATAAACGATTGCTGAAAAAGTAATTCCAAGATGAAAAAAAAGCACTTCTTTCTAAGATTTCAAATTCCGATAGTATTTTAAATAAAATACTATATTTTAAATAATATACTTTAGGATTTTAAAATCTGGACGACAAATTAAACTACATATTTTGATGGAATTTAAACTAAATGCTATGTTTTGGAAATACTCTGCTGTTTAATCATGGGAAAATGGACAAAAGAAGAAATAAGCCGTGTTGAATATAATGAAAGGGGAAGTCATGTTTGTGTGCAAAAAAATGAAACTATTTCAAAAGTGTAAAATAATATTTTTAGAAACAGTAATGGGAGAGGAAACGCAGGTGCATTATCTTTATTCGCAAAAACATTCAATAGTGACGAAAATGGAAGGCCTCCTGTCATTGCCAACCGCTGTCAGACAATTAACATTTCCATAACATTTTCATTTTCATACAATATTGTATTGTAGTCTTTCCTTTCCGAAGAAGAAACCACCTTTGAAAGCTAATTCTGGAATGGAAAGTTAACAGAAATTAAATGAATATACAAAATCAGACGTTTAAAAACTACTATCAACAAACATCGCTTGTTGTATGAAAATGTTTGCATAAAGTTCCCAAAAAGTTGATGTTATTATTATTTGTCAGATCATTACCCATGCTTTTTGCTGTTTTTAAAGCTTTTAATTAATCTTTTTGAAGAATGCTCTATTGATCCAGAACTTAAGATGTACCCTCAATTAAAACATTTATGAAAAGCCTGTCTATGGACAGCACCATCTCGTCTTTAGATACGTCTTTATAAACCTATTTATTTAGGATTCAACTAATGATCTGCCGTTGCTTCGTCGGGATGCATGTAAATATTTAATATTTAAGAAGACTTTTAGAATGAAAGTTTACGTGTAAGGAAATTTACACTAATTAAAAGTGTGTTCATCGACGGAATGAAATAACAAATGAAAATGATTTTAATTCCTTATAATTTTATCGTTTAAGGGTTTATCACGAAAACTGTGCCTTCGATGGGTGCATTAATGTCAGCTTGGCGCTGGCTGTATATCTTTGCAAATAGTAAAACCTATCCAGCGCTAACAATGCACTAGTGGCTTACTAATTGAGCAATTCTCAGGAGTCTGCATGTTGTTTGTTTATGACTCTCTATGCACTAATGAGAAAGGAAAAAAAAATCTCACATGAAAAATTCATTGGACATATTGAGTAAATCTTGCTTTTTGTGCCGTTTTCTCCGAGGAAAAATGATCAGGTAACAAGGACAAAAATATGTTTTACTTACGCCGTACTTAATGGGAAAAACATACAAACACAGTGTTCGTTTACTTTTTCTTTGTCTAATAAAATGGAAATGATTAAGATTGTTTCAAATACTACACATTTGACAATTCATTTTGTCCTACACGAAAGAGAAGATCACGCTAAGTGTTTAAAACTACCCTGCAATTTCTTTAGTATGCAGTGTACATACTATTAGGGACCTTCGTAAAGAAATATTTATTAAAAAGTAATAAATTTCAAGAACAATGAAACACTATTATAGTGCGGACACAAGCTTAAGCAAAAAGATTTACTCGTCACTCGAATTCTTCTGCTAAAGTTACAATGGCATAGTTTTTCTTGCTACTTAGTAATCACCTGCTTTTCAGATAAACTTTCAGAAAATGAACAATAAGATATTGACAAAATACATCTTACAGCTGTAAGATCAGACTTTCGTTATTACAACTAAACCATAAATAAGTACTTACACTCAGGTGCCAATGTTTAACTTTTCACTATAAATTCTAACTCAACATTTTACAAAGAACTGTTTCAGAGTCACTCCCGGGTCGTTTTTTTGCAAGTTTTCCTAGAATAAGAACATATTACAGTCAACATTTAAGTATTTCGCTGACTACATTTAGGGTTGGTCTACAAGTTTCCTGTATTAAGCAAAGCCTGAAAACAATCATTCTTGTTATCAATTGACCTGGTAATATGAATGACAATGATTATCAAATACAATGCACATTTGCATTTATTTTCAGTTAAGAAACTTTCAGTAGCAATGCATACATGTTTAGATAAGAAATTAAATGCATATTAATGCATATAAATTACACATTAAATTTTACGAAGGTTTCTGTTACAGATTAAAAAGACATCCTAGCAGCTGTAACGAATTGATTTGTCGTACATGTACAAGTATTTTCTTTATGATACATTTTATTCAAAGCACATTATCTCGACTTCCCCCATACAGTACGTATGCATCTGTTTACAAACACGGAAGGAAACGGCGCTTCTGTACTAAACAAGTGGTGACCAACAAAAACATCTGATCAATAAAAACCTCACTTTAAAATATGCTTGAAAGTGGAAATAGTCATCAAATGTTTCAGCCAAGACTTAATCACCATTAAACAACGACCCGTTAAAGGGTAAGTGTTTGTATGAATTATTGAAAGGGTGACTCTTATTTTCATCGTTTATACTGTACTTCTTAGCTTTTAATGGTTGCTTGAAATGAGATACTTACACAACAAGCATCGAATGAAGTGCACTTTAAAGGTATTGATTTTTTCTAGTTTTATAGAAAATCCAGGCAGTCGTTTGATCAAAACGTGATATTCATAAATTATTAGCCTTTACGCTTAAATATTTATGTACTTACCAAGCATGGTACGACTGCTTATTTCTCTGAAATAACAATTAGAATAAAGTCACGATGAACTGCATTAATTTTGTTATAATAGATAACGGAAAACCAAATCGTTGCTTAAAAAATAAGAATTTCTTTAGGTACTTTAAATTTCTGAAAAGATTTTTTTAGAAATAAATCCCCAAAATTTGATATTATGCGTAGAAGTGTCTTAAGTGTGAAGTTAATTAACTCGTTGCAAAATTAGCTATGGTCAAAAAATAACGGTGAAGCTAATGAAGGAAAAAGGAATCATTCTTTGAGTATTATGAGGTGATCATTTTGGTCGGAGCGTGATCAAATCCAATAATGCCCGAAGGGCTTTATGATAGATTTGATCACGTCCCGACCTAAATTATCACCTCATAATGTTCAAAGAATGATTTCTAATTACTTATATTTACATACTTTTTAGTCATTGAACGATTAAATATTTGAATATAAATAAGCAAACCCCGCTTGCGGAATTTGAATTTATTGGACTGTATAGTACAAAATCGATACGTAGTGTTATCACAGGCAAAGACACTGAAAGATGTAAATATATAGAAATCAACAAATTTATATTTAGAGTTTTTGACCGACGAACTTTTAAAAATTTTATTTATCAGATTTCAAATTTCTACAAAGTTGTGATATATATTGCAAAAAGAAAAAATGAATTCTGAGAACAACAAATTATTATATTGTCATTATAAAAGACAACAGCTGAACACCAACTGACGTTTTTGGTCATGGCTTCTTTATTGAAATTGAACATGCATTTTAACAACCGACCTGCTACCCAATTGGTGAGCAGGTATATGGCTGCACAATCAATCAATCAATCAACACATCAACAAATATTTGTTCAATCAATAAATATAAATCAATCACATCAGCAATAGGATTGTTCAATCAATCAATCCATAAATCAATCAAACCATAAATCAATCAAATTGTTTGATCAATCAGTATAAATCAATTACATTAGCAATAGGATTATTAAATCAATCAATCCATAACTAATCAATCTATCAATCAATATCAATCATCATTGTCAATTGATGAATTGAGTCAATAAATAATCAATGGATCAAATAGTAGATAAATAGCGCTTTGCTTAAAGCGGGTTAATGGCTAGGTTGGGTAGACCCTGGGCACAGTTGACTACCTATTCCCAAGCTTTGAGCAGGCCCTGGGAACAGTTGCCTACATCAAAGGCCTGAGAGTCATTATTCTGCTTGCGTTAAATGTGAAGCAGGTCAATTATCATAGTTTTGAGATATGCTGTCTTGAATTGAGTATTTTTGTCACTAAAGGATACAATCTTAAATTGTGTGAAAAAATTACTGTTAAAGATTTTTCAGTACTAGTCGAAAACGATATAGAACATTAATATGTTTTATACTTTCTTTTGTTTTGCCACGAATCTTCTTATGTAGAGGTATATTTTCCTAATATTATAAAATATTATGTTTAAAGTATATAAACCTGTGTCATTGTTGTGTTTTGGTGTTTAGAATATTTTTTTTACTTTTTTGATATGACCTTTACAACAATCTGTTTACGACAACTCAAAGCTGAGTAAACGTCATCCTTAACACGTTCATTGATTAAGGAAGATGTTGATCCATATTGTACATTTGAGGACAATAATGTAAACATTTCTTTAACTGGCTTGTTTATGCCAAAAACTGACCAAAACTTTTATCAAAAGATAAAAAAGAAATAAATATGAGGTTTTACGTGATATTTTATATGCAAATTACGCATTCGCTTAAAATGGAAATAGTCTGACGACCATGATGATCTAATTCAAGTTAGATTTGACAATATTACAATATTGTATCTCAAGAACAATCTTTAAAATGGGATCAAGCTAACATCAACAACTTAAATTGTATTAACTAAATTAAGGTACCTCACTACACCAGAACTTATACTTTTAAGACACTACGTCACAAGATGGCGCTTTAAATGATTTGATAATTTTTCGTATGAAACGAGTTGGTTGAATATTACATAGCTCAGTGGTTAAAGTTTCGGGCTTGTGAACCGCAGATCATGAGTTCGAATCCGCCTAGGGCGTTTGTTCATATTTACAAAATTAAATTTTTTGAAAACTTTTTTTTTTATCCAAAATTGCACATTTTTTTGCCTATTTGACTTATATACTTCTTATCCATCATGCTATTTATCATAATCAAGTAATGTTTTGCTGATTTGAGAAACTATTTCAAGGTGTAGTGAGCCTCTTTAATATTTAATAGTTTAAACACTTTTAAATCTGGTATTAGGCATTACACACACACACACACACACACACACACACACACACAAAT
>WFKH01003881.1:16289060-16315165 GCA_016163765.1 Magallana hongkongensis | reverse complement strand
AAAAAAATTTCATACATATGTAACATAGCATGTAAATTTTACTATATTGTATAGTATTAGTTTCAATTACCATTGCAAACAAATATAAAATATATCTCTAAAATGACTATTGCTATTTGTGATTGATAGTAAAGACGACAAAGCTTTTTCGAAAAAGCTTAACGTGTTTCAAGATAAATCATTCTTCAAAAATGAATATCAAAATTTGCGCAATACAGAATTCACTTTGAATTATGTATGATCATCATAACACCTTTATACCCCTTCGAAGCCTCAGATATTGGAACTAAATATCAGGACAATTTTCATTGTATTGCCAATTATTGGAATCGATCATTTTATCTGTTGATACTATATTTTCGCGTAACCTGTACAATCAATAAAGGTGTGATTCAACTGCTAATTCTATTCCTAGTGCAGCTTAGACAGATGTGTTCGGACCGAACAAAAACCTAAAAATAAATTGAAATAAAATAAGCTCTCTTATATAGCAATAAATGATGCATAATGTGTACTAAAAGATTCTGTTTCGTATTTATATCCTCTACATGCAAAGGGATGCTTGTTTACGCAGTTCCCCATTGGCACCCATTGCAGGAAGATAAGCGGTCGATTGGTAGACTATTATCAAATGTCCAAATGAGTAGAGAAAGCACGTTTAAAGTTGTGAATTGCTCGCAGGGTATCGGTAGAAATTAGTGCAATTATAACTCTCAAACTTGTGATCTATCCACACTTGGCGTACTGCTGGCGATCCCCCATGAGTACGTTTACTTGTTAAGTGCTGCAACACTGTCTCCCCTTCCTATGATCTCTGTTGCATTCGGCGAAAGAAAGGCGCATTATGTAAAATTTCAAATTATCGGATTATAATGGGTTTGTCGTGTTAAAGGAGCGGATAGACATTTACTTTATGACAGGAAGGACTTGTGTCAGTTGTTGTGTTTAATAGTTATATATAGATGACATTGATAGAAGGGGTTCAGGAATAGGTATAGAACTGCGGAACGGGTTTGTAAACAAATCGTCCCACTGTACAAATGGAGTTCCAGCTGTAAGGCCACGAATGACATATCTGTTCATTGGGGATTTTAAATCGATGCCTGAACTTCTGTCCCAACACGCTCATGTTTATCCTTTATAATAATTAATATCATTTGATCTGATTGAATTAGACGGTTCCTTGACAGTGTTTTTTCTTTGTGAGTAACGATTCATTTGGTAGTGTAAAGAGGAAGTAAGGAGGTGTGTATGAACATTTGTAATTTAGTTCAATTATTTCAATGTATTTTAAATGCATTTTTTCCTCTTCCCTTTTTGTTCAAAGACAGAGTATTGATTTATTGTTTTCTATCCCCAATAGAACCACTAATTCAAGCTGCTATAAAATATGCATCAAACTGTGCTGTTATTTTTTTTTCTCTCTTCCCGCCATTCGAGATGCGAAGTAAATTGCACGGTAAATTCAGTAATATTAGGAAACGCTTAGGGACACGAAGAAGCTACGAGACACTTATTGGAAAGGTTTATCATGACTACGTGAAAAATCTCCGGAAGATTCTTCCTAAATATGAGCCAAAAACCACTTCTTGATTGCTTTTGGTCTTTGTTAAGCCTTAAGTCTGTCTCTCTATCAGCGACTTTATGATTTCCGTAAGAGAAAATTTCAAATGAATAATTTATAAAGCATCCTGGCTGGTGTTTAGTTTCTGAGAATCACATTTAAATGCTGACGTACCGACATTAAATAATATATTTTAATACCGAATGAATATATTGACAAAATCATTTGTTTATCTGGCCATGGAATAATGTTTGATGGTCGTTTGAATATTTAAGGTTTATTTTCAGATCTCGAAAAACAGCAAATAGTAACATGGGGAAACAAAACAGTAAGCTAAAACCGGAAGTGCTTGCTGATCTGAACTTGAACACAAACTTTAATAAAGAGGAAATTCAGGAATGGTACAAGGGATTCATCAAGGACTGTCCTAGCGGAAGCTTGAGCATCGAAGAATTTAAAAGTATCTACTCCGAATTATTTCCTTTGGGTGATGCCTCGAAGTTTGCGGAACACGTATTCAGAGCATTTGACGAAAACAAAGACGGCACCCTTGATTTTCGGGAGTTCATGTGTGCGTTGAACGTATCTTCCCGAGGTACTCTGGAGCAGAAAATCCACTTTGCCTTCCGTATCTATGACCTTGATGGAGACGGATACATTTCAAAAAACGAAATGTGCGAAATAATCAAAGTAAGTTTGGTATTGTCTGAAAATGTTCTTTCATATAAATTATATAAAAGCGGATATACATATAATTTCAAATTTTATATCGCGATGGCAATTAGAACAAGGGATACACTTATACGGTTAGATTTTACCCCTCTTTGCTTTAGAGCGTTTCTAATATCATTTCCCGTAGCTATCTAGATCTTTGTTTGTAGCAGAAAGTAGATTTCAACTAAATATATTCACAAAGAATTCATAACATAGCAACTTGAGGTTGCAATATGTAAGTAAATATTAATGTACAATAATATAATAACAATTTTTGGTGGAACTATGAGGAACCTTTTCCTCATTCGTTTTGAGGTTTACCTCTATTGATGCCGATCTTCAAACTTTCAATCTTTGGCAAACTGAAAGAACGCCTTGCCATTTTGTGTAGCGATTTCGTTATGAGATTATAACGCTAACATATGCATATAATAATAATTACTGCAAAAATTGCGCCCTAAAACTTTATGGATTCCAATGTGGACATTTATTGGAATTGTAGTAAGTTTAATAGCGTAGGCTACCCCATCTCATTCGTACATCTTGGCGGTCGTCAATGTTTAATTAGCTGTTCTCATTTCGAAATGAATGTAATAACGGAGCCGACGTTTTCAGAAGTGTTATCTAATCTCAACGAATCGATCAATTCGACTGAATTAGAAATTAGGCACACAAAGTAATCTGTTTTATTGGAAAACCTGAAGGAATGCGACCAGACCTTCCCGATTCTCCTGTAAAGCAATCAATCCGCAAATGTGGTAATCTAATAATTGCTAGATTCATGTTCTTTCTAACGATGCACTAACAAGCGATGCTAAATTATTCTTTTTTATCTACCACACTTAAAAAATCTAAGAATATAAATAACGTTCATTACACTCGAACAAATTGATTACAATCCTTAGAAATGAAATAAAATATATTTTTATTTGATTTATATTGAATTTGATGCCCTATATGTCTTGTTATAGAAATCAATTTGAAAATTCATACTAAAAGGGTGTCCAGATTAAGTTTGGCAATTATTATTTTACGATATTTCCACTCTTTATTTTAATTTTTCCTTTTTGTGTATGTATGCGACATGTAATTATATTGCAATTGTTACAACATGTAATTATATTGCAATTGTTACAACATGTAATTATATTGCAATTGTTACACTTTATGGTTCCAGTGTGTCGCGTTTTCTTAGTTTCAAATTAGGTCTAATAGTTTGTACCACTTTATTTCTTCTTGACTGTGTTGCTGCCATCTTTACGAAGTTACTGTTCTGGTTTAGCAATATCAACAACACTACTCTGAATTCTGTTGATCTCTGTTGATCGCAACATTAAAGTCTTTGTTTTTGATGATTCATGACTTCTGACATATACGGCGTTGTTTTTTTTGTTTTTTGTTTTTTGCTTCATATCTGCCCTTTCTTGCTGTTGTCATATGCATTTTCTTGTTTTTTCTGCTACAGAGCATTCTAAGTCACTTATATGTATAAAATTATGCAACTTTTTTGGTGTTTGATTTGCACACCACTATTTAAAATGAAATTTGATTTTGTTATTATTTGATTAAGTTTCAGTTTTTGTTACATAAATAAAATTTTGTGTGAAGGTATGTAATCTGTGCATTTTCTTTACAAATAGTTTCTGTACAATTAAGAAAAAATATTCAAAATTATGGGTTTTTTTAAAGGAAAGAAACATTTTTAATTAAAATATGTCTTCTACGATGTATGTAAACTGAATTCGTATAGGAAACAATGTACAGAAAGAAGAGCACTTCAATTGAACAAATACGTAGTTTTCTGCTTGTTCATCAATTTCTTTCTTATGTGATTACGATGTAGCTTTATAGGTAATTAATTATGATGTAAGGTACTAACAGATTTACTTTTGACATACCGACCATCTAATGTATTTTCTATTAGTTACCATTATTAAGATCAGTGCTCACATATTTGAAAATTTCTATTTCCAGATTAACGTTTTTGATTTTAAGAATTTTTAAAATTTTAATATGCCTTAAAATGCCTGTATTATTGATTTTGCGATTTTGCAAATACTGTTTCTGTATCAGTTAATGGTAAGTCATACATGGTATCGGAAAACGTTTTATAGAAATGGACAGGGGTTGCATTATACAGCAGTTATAGTCTTCAATTTGGTATTTATCTGCATTCTTAAAATGATGTTACTTACACATAAATGTCATTTGTTGGAATATCCTTTGATAACACTTGTGGTTTAAAGTGGTTTGAATATATTAAAAGTTATTTTAGAATGATAATGAGTCAGATGGTTAAGAGTTGAATCATCTGAGACTGGAAATTATCACAATGCAAATTGCTAACAATAGAACATTAAGAGACACCGACTCAAAGATGTAAGATAAAGCGAGGAATTAAAGATCACAAAGATTTTCAAAGTTCTTCGATATTTTATTGCCTTTCAAGCAGTAGCTATAGAAGATTAGTAAGGTTTTCTGTCGCATTTCATTTATTTAAGTGATATTTTACATCATCACTATGTAACCAGTAAACACGACTTTGTCAAAGTAAGAAGGATTGTTAAAACTATATCTTTTGAGATTTATAAACCATTTCAGCTACCTGTCTGGTAAGATTATTCTGCGTTTATCTCACAGAAAAAAATAGATTTAAAAAGTATTGCCTTGATCTATATACCATTGATACAAAATCGAAACAATAAATGAAACGAGAATATTCTTCCTTTGTGACAGATTTTAAATAGTTGAAATTCACATTTCTAAATTAATATTTTTGCTGTTCTTGTTAAACATTGCTTCAATATACATTGAATTCTTACCATTCGTGCAGCTGTGAAAGTACTTTGCACATACTGCAAACCCCGAAAATGTTGTCTCATTGGTATACATTAAAATGATATATAAACAACAATGTAATACACAGTTTAAGTCAATATACCTAATATTATTTGACTCGATCAAGGACATAATTAAGAATAAAACTTTTCCTTGTTGATAAGCAATAATTGGCGCAGTACATTTTCCATAACAATCTCTTAAATTGTTTGGCAGCCATATTGATTGGCAGAGCACAATGTCTGAGCTCTGATTTTGGTGACGATAAGGCTGCAGTTAATTCACTTTTTTTTTTTATATATATATAACACTGTCTCGTACAGAACTAATCTGATTTCGAAATCCAGTCGGAAATTCAGAACTGGTATTAGGAAATTGAAGAACGTGTTTGTTGGTATCAGAGGGGACATTGTAAAGATTGGCTCTACAGATAGCGAGACACCTTTCATTGTATTAAGTGATCTGTTTGATGATACTTTTTCACGATTTCCATTGACGATTGACATGAGAGAAATGTAATAAATTTGGAACCGCTGTGCTAGAGCGCTTATGACGGCGACTTCCATACAATTTGTGGAATTAAACAAACACACTTTATTGAATAGAAGCATTGCATTCTAAATAACTGTTTCCTCGGAATTTAACCCAAGCCCAGAGATTCAGAAGTATTATATATAAAACAAGAAAAACACACTTTAATGAAAGTAACTTAATATACACATTGCTTTGAAATAGAAATGATTTCCTGGATTTATTTTTCCTTTTACGTTCAAGAATATGAAATCTCTGGAAATACGTAGAAATATTAATGGAAAGCGATTGAAAAAGCAGTGACTTAAAACGTCCATTTCCAATAATAATATTCGTAAGCATAGTCTAAGTTTTTATTTCTTTTCAATTAAATTAAATTAAAGCACATTTTGGCTATAAATAACCATATAAACTTATAAACTAAACTAAATAAAAACTAAGGACAACAATTGAAAGTGATATTTAGGGCATGAACTATTCACAAGTCCATTTGGATTCTTATATGATATGGAGTGATACATGATCAATATAAACTTAATCTACAATATGTATTTAATATATGTACAGTGTAAGTCTCATATAAATATATATAAAAATATGTAAGAAAATACCCAAATTTAAAATGTAAAATTTATGTATTTTTTCTTTACTAAATAATAGTTTATAGGTAAATAAATCATATCTGAAAGTTTTTGGTAGATCTGATGGTTAATTCGTTGACCATTGAGCCTCCTTATGGTATTCCTGCATGATTATTATGCTTGTTAATTTTCGTTCCAATGTATATTTCCTAAGATCTAAAGATATAGCATCTTTCAGAAAATGATGGAGTGAGTTTGACAATCACAGAAATTATATTCTCTTGAAGGAAATATTTGGTTTTTATGAATACATCATGTAGACATCTACATATTTTAGGCAATTTATAAGATGGTTGGACCAGCCATGAAAGACAATGAGCAAGAACAAACTCCCGAGAAAAGAACGGAAGTGCTGTTTGAAAAGATGGACAAGAATATGGACCAGCTTCTTTCGTTGTCTGAGTTTATAGAGGGGGTAAAAGGAGATTCCACCATTGTCAAGTTTCTACAATGTGACATCTGACGATTCTTAGGAGATAGACAACTAATGATATTCGAGATGAATAGTTTGTTATCGTTTCAAATAAACTGTTCTAATGTCACTCGTTATTCCTTATTATATATTATCATTTGTGAAATTGTTTTTGTAGAAAATATGTAAAATATAATAACATATTCAATGATTAAAAAACAAGGATTGCTTATGACATTGCACAAAGAAAGTCTAGTTTTTTTTGTTTTTTGTTTTGGTAAACATAATATCTTTATTCTTTTGTACATCGTCCATATTTATTAATGTCTACAAATTTTTTTAAGCAAAATGTATCTCTCATAAAAAAGAAGATATCATTAAAATAGAAATCTTGAAGATTAAAATTAATTTTGTGAATGTTATCATCCTTTTGTTATATTCATGAATATCCTTCTCGGATAAAAGAAAACAAATCTTTTAATGGCTTAAACAATGAAATGATAAAAAATGGTATTAGAGTAATCAAGAGCAGAAATAATTTGAGATTTGACTAATCAGGAGTAAAGTTGGAGCGTTTATACCCCAGGGGTTATTAATGGTGCTGTTCTAGTAACCCATATATTGATCAGACTCTAATGCACCGAGGCTTTTTTTATCGGAACTTATTAGTCATCAAGATAGCTCCTTTTTTCCAAAGTGTATTGATATAGAGTAGTGTACTTGAATTAATTTGTACAATTATATGTAATCGCTATCTCTTTTAGAGACCACTTTAGGCACTGTAAATTTCAATGATAACGATTTATTTAAAAACGACTACTTTGTAACTTTCCCCGATAATTTACATTGAAAGCATTCAGACTAAAAGAGACTAAAATATTAGGCTGACTTTTTGTATATGTATGTTAGTATTTAATCAGTGACATATAGGTCAGATGGACAATAATATTTTGTATTAATATGTATATGTACATTTGATATACATACCAATTTTATACATGTACATGATTTACTTATCTATTTAAAGTAATTAATTGTTAAAAAGTGAATTTTAGCTCAATTGTGTCCATAATTTGTAAATCTTAATTGAGTTCAATTGTTATTAATAAATGTATACAATAAGTATTTGTTAACTAACACAATTTTAAGTAAGGCAATAAGTTTTTATACAAAGTAGTGTGTAACATTGATTTTGTACCTATTATATGTATTTATCTACAATATGTTTCCTTAATATCTAAAAATACTTGATAAAATATTTGAAGTAGAATGCCATTTGAATGACTTCTGTACTTATGTATGAAAAAACATTTTGAATAAAAGGAGCTTTAATACACTTAACAAAACTTTTAAGTGTTCACCCTTATGAATAGAATAATTCGAAAATCACAAATCTTTTTAATAAATTTTGAAAAATGTGTCTTCTTAACAATAGTACAGATAAAATAAGACAATACCGATTGAAATCAGTTACCCGTGACAAAATGTAAAAAAAAGAAAGAAAGAAATGAAATTAGTATTTTACTGCATATGCTTCATGTTAAATGGCTACTGCGATTGAAATACACTTAATATAGGCAGAATGACCATTATGGAAGGCCACAGCCGTAGAAATGCTAGTATCTGGATTGTTCTGACGACAGGATTTACTCGCTTTCAATCTACTGTTCATTTCGTCCATCATTGTTCCAAATATTAGACATTCTGTATCAAAAGAAAATTTTCGTTTACTATAATTAGCACGTTTTTTATATCGATAACCAAGAACAATATGAAAGATCTGGGCAAAATTCAACCTAAACGAAAGTAATATCCAATAAAGCTCCAGCTCTCTTTTTGCAACCTGTCAAAATTGCTACATCGCTAGTTAAGGGATATTCGAAAATTAGCTATCCCAATGGCAAGACAAACCAAATACTTTCCATAGCCAGAGGTGTATTTTTTTTTTTACTTATTCCTGATGCTGATAATTTTTTTAATTTTGAGGGGTATCATGTTAGGGGGTGTTCGCAACAACATCCAATAAAAACATGCGTCATAATTTATGAATCAACGCTATGCGTGTCGTTTATTTCATATAGTCATAAATTATTAAATAAGTAAACACATAGAACTTAAGTTCAGTGAAGTCTGTGACAGATGCTTGGCATAACAAAAACTTCATTTATGAATTACTTTTTTTTTAATTTCAAAGCGTAATATTCATGCATTTGAAAAACGTACTCATCACTCACTTGAATATTTTATTAAATTTGTCATGAAAAATGTTGTTTGATTATTATTCCCATGATGAAGTATAGACTTACAGTAAAAAACCCACCGGCATCTGCTATTTTATTTAAATGCAACAGACATTGCAACATCATTCCTGGAAAATAAATGCTACCCTATGATTTATAATATAGCAAATCAAAGTCCAATAATAAAACAAATATCAGTTTGATCAGTCTGATCTTTATTTAGAACAATCGTTGAGAATCTACTGAGAAGCCCGAAGGGCTTCACAGGATTTGATCAAGTAACCAACCAACTTCATATCCCGGTGAACTTTTTAAATTGCTGTTTATTTCTTAATTGAATTGCAATGATTCACAACAACAATACAGTAAAATTCTTTTCGTTTCAGAAAAAAAATAAAAGTAAAATAAAAATGATTTTTTCAATAATTGAAAACTTATTAACTAGTCTTGAAAACAAATGTCGGAATGTAATATTTTGTCACAGAATGAAAAATGGAAACACAACAAAACATAAAAAAATAAAGATTTTAATCACTTTATTTGTCACCTTGTCTGATTTGATTGCTAGCACATGAAAGGAAAAAAATATGAACTACCTGATAAATAAATGATTTCCTTGCCATCAATTGTCATTAGGTCTAACAGCATAGGCTCGATGTAACCTAAGAGAGACGAGTATAATTATATGATGCTACACTCCCAAGGACTGACCTTTCTGTTGCAATCAATTACTTAATGCAGTCGGATGTTCCACTGACGATCATTCAGCTGCAATTGGAATTTTTGTCCTCATTTGAAACGTCTTTTTAGTTTCGAATACATTATGTATTAATTACTGTTAGTTTGTTTATTTTAATTATGTTTGTTGCTGACATGTCGACTCCCTGTTTTAATCTTAGGACTCTTTATTGCTTTATTTGTTTCAATTCAAACTAAATTACTATGGTGGCTTTTTCGACGTTACGTCACTTAAAGTCATGACAATTCCAGTCATGAAACATGAATTTAAAATGAAAAACATAAACATGAAAAAAAAAAACCTAACAAAAGCCATGTCTGGAGGACCTATTCTTTTAATACATTTAAAAATTATGAAATAAAAACAAGTTGTTTTTAAACTTTTAGTAAAATGCACATAATCATCGATGATACAAAGGGAGATAACCCTCATACAATACATGCGTATTTAACTGGCAATACACAAATCCTGTTCTTATTTACAAGATAAATCGTGTAAGTTTTCCTTCAAAAAATTACTAAACAAACATTATAGGTTAAGAGGAACAAGGAGAACAAAACATTGTTGATTCTATAAAGGCTTTAAGAGAAGTGGTATAATAAATTTTTTTACCAAAGGTAGTAATGTAAACGATTTTTTGACTCCTTGAGTAATGGCAGGTGTCTGTAATATCAATGTTTAAGAAATTATCTTTCTTCAATATATTTTCAATTATGATCTTTGAACAGTGTTATTTTATCTTGATCAAATGCTGTTTTATGTGTGCATTTGATTCATTAAACAAAGAAACAATGTCATTTTGTTCAAAGAAATGTTTTGTATTAAGAAAACTATTAAAAAAAATACCACAAAAACGCAGAATTCAACTTCACTAACAATGAAATTTAAAAGAAAAACAACACAAAACACTTCAAAAATACTGGAAAAAATGTAATCTCTCCTGCAAACCACCATTCTACAAGCAATGCCTACATATGTTGTTTTTATTATGATAATACACATGCCAGTCAAGTGTATTTGGCGTTATAGAGAGCCGAATAGTTGCACAGCGTGTTCAGCACCTGATATCGAAGGGGGGAAAGGTTATTCTGATGTCTTCATGTTTTAAAGGAAACGAACACTTATTTGGCTTCAACTTTGAAACGTGGTTAGTGAACCTTTCAAGGTGAACTTTTCAAGTTTACAAAAATCCCGTTGTATATATCTCACCAACAATAAGACCATCATAACGAATGTAATTTCAACCAGCTCAACCGGTCTGGCATAAAAGAGTTGTTTGACCACTCGTCCGAGATAATTTATATTCGTCAACTTTAGACTGAATGGAAATAATTGAAGTGCAGTGCGACATATATGGATGTTTGTATTTAAACAATTAAATGCTTTCTTTGGTGATTTATGCCGGATGTATGAAGGTGGCGACATTGCAGAAAAAATACTTAACCTGAGTTAACCCGGAAATTTTTTTCTGCAATGATCGCTACCTTCATAACCCGCATGAATCATTAAAGAAAGCATTTTATTGTTTATATTTGCATCTTTCTTTTAACAAATTAATAAATTGATCGTAAAAAGTAAGTAAAATTAACTAAATCATTGTTAATGTACATCAGTACGTCAGATAAAAGAAACAGCCAAATCGTCTTCAGTGGGAATATATGGGAATATATGATCAGTCTGACATCATCATGATTATTTCGTGCAGGCCGTGATTTTTCTTAGGTCGATGAAGGTTTCTACCAATCGATAAACGGGGCGTGTAAATTTCAGTCATGTTAGTTTCTACAGATCTATGAATTACAATCAATTTCCGTAAGAAATAGAGGGAATCATACTTGGTGGATGTAAATATAAAATTGTACCTGTATCTGGTTTTAAAAAAAACCCCTCTGTATACTGGGATTTAAACAAAATATGATTTGTTCTTTGACCTTCAGATAAAAAAAATATTACTTCACGCCTTATAAGTCGCCCTCACACCCAGTCTATAACTGTATGATATTGGCCATATATTAAGTGCATACTAAGAGATGCCACATTGTGATCTGTTTCAGATTTTATTGAAGTCATTCCAAAGCTACCAATTCAAAGCATTTTAGACAGTGACCAATGAACCAACGAGGGATATCTCAAAATTACGTGGACTGCACTTAAAACTTGAATCTGTTTCTTGAAATTTTACGTGTTGTTCTTTGACTCTTTGTCAAACAATACCCAGGAGTTTCATATCCGTGTTTTTTTTTCACAACATTTAAAATAACATTAACGTTTTATTTCCGGCAATAACTTGAAAAACAACATTTTCATTTAACATACATTCACTACGCAATTCTATGAGGGTTTTTTTTTTCAATACAATCCAAGTACAAACGATCCGCTGATTCCAAACATGTATGTCCTTTATTACTTATTGTCTGACGTCCGTCTTTCCGGAATGTGTCGCTCAGAATTTTATCTGATTTTTTCGTCCAATTGTATCGGTCGGCGTTGCTTTTGTCACTTGATGGCATCACTTGTCTTATTCCTTTCTATGTTGCCTAGCTACTAAATCACAAAAAGCAATTTTAAGCGATTTTGATAATTTTATTTACCTGATAATCGCCTAAGGTGTTGTTTCAAGATCTTTGCAAAATTTTATTAGATATTGCCCCCACAAACGCTGACGTCTCCATTTCTAATACAATATTTAATATCAACATACTATTCTAGTTCAAATTACTTCACCAATTATGGCACAAGTTTTATATTTTTTCTATTAATCAAATAACGCCACTTATATACGCGATTTTACGACAACTCTCGTACATGTTCACTGAAAGGATAAATCTGGGTATTGTTTTGGTATATCAGGAAAGCAAAGAACGCCATGGCGTTGAAAGCTGTGCTTGCTTCATGATTTCCTTTGTGATAAACTCTAGTGCTGCGGTGATTTTGACTTCAAATAAAGAATCAACATTAGCATTCTGCGGTCAATAATATACTGTTATTGACTGATTATGAAGGCAACAAATCATTTTTTAGACCTTAATCCAGAAATATGCCTTAAGCTAAAAGCAACAGTACTGTTATACCTTTCACTAAAGATGCAAGTATAATTTCAAGTAGCAACACGCCATTCATGTTGCACTGTCCTTCTGCTAGTTACGTGACGTCACAATGCATTAAATGGGTAAATGACATATCTTGAAAGTGTAATACACCCATGATTGGACATGGGAAACAGATTTATTTGGTTTACAAAGGAAATAAATTCGTTATCCAGGTCCAATCAAGGGTGTACGGGGATTTACCCCGGGTTGTATTCCATACACCCTTCGGCCTTCGACCTCAGGGTGTATGGAATACAACCCGGGGTAAACCCCCGTACACCCTTGATTGAACCTGGATAACTAATAGTATTACTGGATTTGAAAAAAGTATATAATGTTTATAAAAAAACTATCCGATCAGGACAGAGGAGGAGATGAAAACTCACTCGATTAAGGGAGATCTTCGACGTAGCGATACTCTTGTTTACAATAAGGTTTTTTTTTTTCAACATTTTATGGGTTCTTTTTTCAAATCACAAATGCTTTGAATCTTGTTCATTTAAAACCCACCTTCTTTTTTACTTCATTGCTCCGCTGGCAATTAAACACATTTTCGTATCCATCACATATTCCTTCCCCTAGCCTTTTAGAACAATAAAATCTATACTGATTTTCGTCACCTGCCATTTCTGTTTCCAAGAAAACTAATGTAGTAGAAAATAGACATTCTAAGACTTTATTAAACATTGTTCCTAGCATATATATTAAATATTTTAGCATTTGTAAAACAGTCCATCAAACAAATTGACAAAAGGCATCGGACATATCATACTGGGATTTATAGTAAAATTATATATCTTTTGAATGAGAACAGATCTCCAATCAACAGTCATTTGTCATGCTGTGAATTGTGAATTGGATCCATCATTGAACATGAAATATTGTGAAGTATTTATGTTGTGATTCACAACAATGACAACATGGCAGCATTTTAATCTGTTATAACTCCCACGAAGCTACTCTTATTTCCCAAACGTGTTGAAATCAAACAATCTTAACACTAAAGTAGCGTATTATTGATGTTTCATAGTAGAACTGTGAACAAGAAATGACTGGAGTCGTGATGTATATTGATGCTGGAAATTCTTCTTTTAAAACTCGCAAAGACTTGCATCGTAGATATTATTTGATAGAGATTAGACAGATCCTTGTAGGATGCTACAAGGTGGATTACAATTTTTAAAATTCTGCAAGAAATTTGAATTACAATGTATTAATATGCTATGGGTAAAAAAATACTTAGCAAGATTAAAGATCGTTTTTACTTCAATGCTCCAGATTCAATACTCTGCAAATTGATGGATTTTGAAGGGTCTCAGATTCTGTCTGGTTTATACCGAAATACTACACCGCGCACTATTTGCAGACCATTTAATTGTGAATAGGGTATTCTAAGCAATGATTTCAGATAATAGAGAATCATCGCCAAAATTAGTAGGTCAATATAGAATGTTTCATTTCTACAGTATGATGGCATGTGATGCCTTTATAAAGATACCCATTAGATCTAATTCAGTGATCATTCTTAAGAAAGTGGTATGGGTAATACATCATCTGAGGTATTTTAGGAAGTTTCTGCATTCCAAATGACAGCTACAATTTACTACATTTATTGGAAATTCACTCATGGTTTGTTTTAATAAAACTATATTCAGAAAACATTTGTAGTATCTTATCATTAATAAGAGTAAGCAAACTTTCTCATTAGACGGGATTGATTTTTTTATTTACTAGAAATAGATCCAAACTTAACTGTATACACTCGATTATTTTCATTTTTTCATTCATTGTTACCCTAACGACAATATATGCGGCTCAGAAGGAAATTCCCTTGAATATCCCAATGTATCATATATGCCATTTAGTTGAAAGCATTGGTTAGCGTTGACAATGCACACAAATTAGCTGAACTAATTACACAAAGGAATCCGCTTCTGACTGGGTTAGCCACTGGTACGTATGGTGCAATCTAATGCTCTGGAGTGTCGAACAGCTGGAAAATGATCCGGGCCATTAAGTTTGACTTCACTTCACCCAGCAATCCCTGTGGATACACCCACAGATTGCCTTCAATATGGAAAAGTATATAAGTCGGGACTCCAAATGCTTGACTGACGACTTCTATCAAATCGGTCCATTCATTCATAACATTTTACGTGACGAAGGAACATTCAACGAAAAAAAGGTAAGAGAGGGAGAGTAAATTTAATAAATTTCATTCTTTGTTGTAACCTGTGGGGGGATTTCAACAACCCTTCCTAATACATTTAAAAAAAATACTAACATTTGTTGCTTTAATCTTAAAACTTTGAGAGTTTTGAAAAAAAAAATCAGTATCAATCTAGATTGAAATAATGCGTGATCAATCTGGGTTTTTTTTCACTTACTTATAAAAAACTAAACGTTACATATACAAGAAAATATATGCAAAGAAAGACTGTTTGGAATTATGATTTAAAAAGCGTTTTTGTGGTTGTGAAAATGCATTCAACTTCATAAAAGAAAATGAATAATTTAGCTGAATTGTGAAAATGTTTTCTTGACCATATCTACTTATTACTGTCAGTCAGAATTTTGCATATTCCAACGAATTGAAGTTAGAAATGATTTGTATTATATCAGCGTAGTTGTATGCAACTAGGTTTGAACAGTTTTCAAAGAAAAAACTCTTGTATTTGATAATAAATAAGACCTTGCACTGAAATAACTTTCACTGTCCTCTTTTGATTTTTCATTTCTATTGCTTAATTTAAATAAGGTTCGAATCAGGAACCCAATAGGTAACAACTAGCTATGATTTACTCACCTGAACTTAGAATTTTAAGTCACAATATGTCAGTATAAAAAAGTAACAATAACATTTGACCTTTTAAAAACTTACATTTGCTCAAATGGATCGCATTCAATATCTACTTTTCATTACGATAAGAAAGCTGAACCATTTCAGGATATTTTTTTTTCAAATCAAATTCTTTTTCGAAAAGGGAATATGAAACGCAATGTTTAAGTGATTGAGAATCAATTGAAGGTCTATTTTAAATGTTATTTCTTATTTCGAAATAAGAGTATGATAAGAGTATGACAAAAAGCTGATCCATTTCTTCAAAACACTACTCAATAGATTAAGTGGGTTCGATGGTCGTGGCCATTTTTAGACTCTATTGATCTCCATAAGAAAAAGAGCTCTGTATTAAAAGGTAGGAAAATACCCACATTTAAAAGGTAAAATATATTAAATTTTCCTTTGCTAAATGATAATTTATAGGTTAATTAATCATATATTAAATTTTTAGGTTGATCTGATGGTTTGTTGACCATCCAGCATCCTTAAGTATGTTTTTTAAAAGTGGTCATACATATATTAGTGCCTTTTGTGCAGATTCTACTGTCGAGTTTCGATGTGATTATATTTGTACAAGACAAATACATAGGGAAGATAGGCTACAAATGTTCTAGTTTATGGGTATCCTTACCAGTCGACAAAGAGGATTGTGGCAATTCTTCACATTTAGTAAGTTTGTTCTCACAAAAGAGGTCATTTGATTTTTTTAAGCCAAGACTATAAGAATAAGGAAGAGTTGCATTCTAGATTCTTAACTTTCAAGAGGGAGAAAGTGCGATGGTAAAGTAAAGGCAAGGATATACCTCTATTTTTACTAGCTCTCTTGCGCAGTGGTATTGAAGATATCATGTCCCTTACTTATCAAAATGAGGAAAGGGTCGATAATAGAAATGAAACAATAGCCTACTGTTATTGTACAAATATTAACTTGGTAATGACGGTTTACCATATAAAGCATTAAATTATTAACGGTTTTTTAAATTAAAACATATAACAACTCGTATTGATTTTTATTAAGCATTGTAAATATAGCTCATATACATCAATTTTCGCGGAAATTTGCTGAAATTCAAGAAAAAGACCAGCTTTTTGCGAGATCAACTAATGATCCGTCGAGACCAACAATTGTCATCTAAATTTAAAATGCGTTTTAAACTTCTTAGCGCCGGGTTTTGGGCCCTTTTCGGTCGCTTCTGTTGCGTATATTTCTTAACCTAATATCACTTTTGTTTATTTTATTAAAGAGTTTTGTCAATTTCCAACATACATTAAGATTTTAGACTGTGATACAATAAACTCATTCTCTGTTTTTCTCCTTACAACTTTCGAAAAAAAAGAGAATTTTCGCTTATCTGCCCGTGATCTAACATAAGATTGATACTAATATGCATGAGATGGAGCTGACATTATCAGAATGGTACTAAAATTAGACTAGCATGAATAACAATCCCATGTATTAAAAATTATGTGATCACTCTTTCCCCATAGCCTTTTCTATTCTATATGGTACAAGTATACTATTTACTATGGTTTCAACAATAAGACCACGCCCGTGTAAGTACAGAAGACGTTAAATCAATGCTTGACAACTTAACGTGTTCGAAAACATTGTCCTAGATAGCACATAACATGCTACCTTACACGTCACGTGATAGAATTTTGTATTCACAAAGTTACCTGAGGTGAGAAATCACGTGGTGAATTATAACATGTATCAAGCCTTGGTTACAACAGAGAAAGCGAAAGTAAGAAGAAGCAGGTTTTTTCTCATTTAAACCATGAGCGCATGTTTGTCTATACATCTCCCTTTGACATAACTTAGATAATGCAAATATACAACTACTGTTAAATGGAGAACAATAGACAAACATGCGCTGACTATGTATGAAGTCAGTATAAAAGTAGGCGTTCTTATTATCGTATGGAGATTCAAAAAATCGTGATGACCCCTGCCTATGAAAACATATTCGCACTTGGTAACAACATACTTTTATTTAACGCAATTACGTAAAGTTGCAGTTTGGATGTTGACCATTTCTGCAATTGAAAGAAAAATTCTTCTTTTAAAAGTTTATTTTCTCGCAAATATCGCATGTCCTTAAGTGCAGTCATCCTTTATTTTTTAATATTTCTCTTTCTCAGGAACAATCCTTATCGTTATCAATAAATTGACTGTGTTCATTTCAAATTGCATATTCATGTACAGTGCTGTTACATTATAACTGGTAATTGATGTTAAATGATTGAATGATCAATGATGATTTAGCCTTTTGAGGTTTACTTGCAGATAAAATAATTTCTTTTAGGCACTCTTTTGTAAAAAAAACCCCCTGTTATATTAGATAGATAGATAGATAGATAGATAGATAGATAGACACTTCACAAAGAGAGAGAGAGAGAGAGAGAGAGAGAGAGAGAGAGAGAGAGAGAGACAGAGTGGGGCAAAAAGACAGATTTTCACTTGGGTTTTTAAAAAAACCATTAGCTATGGACCACTTGCTGTTTTGCTTAAAAAGAGCTCTTTATAAAACCTCTTGTCAGGCTTGTATACTCTCAGTATATCTTATATCGGATACAGGCGCATGTGTGGGCGTTTTCTTTTTAAATAAACGATGCAAATAACTGAAAAACAATATTAATTATGCATAGATATTTCATTTTTAAATAAAATATCCTAAACAGCACTTTATATTTATGAATAAAGAAATGTAATTAGAGGGGAAAACTATGTGTTTCGAATTATCAGTATTTCGAAATGTTACGGTTCAACAAAATGAAGTATGATCACCAAGTGACGTCTACTTGTTTGCGATTTAATTATTCCCCCTACGCACAAATATCGCTATAACAGTAATGTAAACGTTATGAAATTTGCTCTTATTCGAAATTAATCTAAAGCAAGTTGTCAGTTGAAACTTCTAGAGCATTTTACACCATCTTTTACATAAAGGAGCAAGTTAGTATAACTGACTACATTGTATTAAATTGATACGATTTAAAAAAATAAATGATATATACCACCAAAACCAAAGCATATTTTTGTGTTTTGGGTTAATGTATGACATGAGAGTTGTTAACATATAACCAAATAAACTATATTGGTTGGAACCATCAGTGATTCAACATTAATTTCTTTTATGGTTTATTTTGTATTTCACCGTTTGTAACTCTTTGGAATTATAAGACTTTTTCCCCTTTTGTTTTCAGACTGACAGTAAAGTATCCTCTATAGATTGTATTTTCATCAAATACGTGTTTACAAAGATGTGCAACTTAGGAATACCCAACATTAAGCTCATAGTTGACATGGTCTTTTCTTATTCCCTGAGGTTTAGGAGTGAACTGGCAGTTTACGAGAGAGATAAATTAATTGATAACAACACTGCAAATATTAACAGTTTGCCAGCAGGTCGTTAAAATAACATTTAATTTTATAAAACATTCGAGGTTTTGGCATTACAAAACAGTTCTTCACGTAAAAACAACTTATGTAACATCTGATGTTTGCGTTGCTGCAATATTTCAGAGGTCATCCAATTATTAATCATCGTAATTGCTTACTATAATAAAATAAATAAAATCATCCTATTCTCTCATAAATAAGGAGAACAAATGATAATATTCAAGAAAACAACACTTTTTTATCATTGATTTATTTTCCCCGCAAGAAAGGACTGCAAAAACCTGTAGGCATTTACTACTTCTTAATGAAACGTTTCTGTGACAAAATCATAAGAGCTGAAGTCTTAGCTTCTCAATGTAATTCGAGAGAGTACTTGTCTGAGTTAACAGAAGTTCATGATTTAAACAGTTCCGCGTTTTCGCATTCTGATTTCTGATCTAAAAGAGTTTTAAATGATCTATTTTTGTAATGAGAGTCTTTTTTCTCTCTTTTAATGTAACAAGAGTCTTTGATGTGAGTGTATTTATTTCCTATCTTAGTGTTGCGGCCACGCGCCTGACATTTAAGGTTTAGCAGTTTTGATATTTTCTTTCGAAACAATAAAATACCCATATAAAAACGATGTCTTATGTGCAATATGTTGTCATTGTCAAATATTTATCTATTCTTTTAGGAATGGTCTGGGTTTTTCCAATTGCATCTGTTGTACTTCTATCAGTCTTTGGTAAGTCAAAACTGTTTATTCATTTATATTTTTGATATAATAATTGCCACAAGAAAGTTTTTTTTTTCAGATTTTTGTGCCAACCATTTTAATATCATATATACAAGCGGCTTACGATTTGTAAGCAATATGAAAGTACTTTTTATTTTGTTGTATCTGCCTTGACCTAATGGTTTTTTTAATCTTTAAAAATCAGCAACAGGTTCTCCTATTCAGCAGAAAGATGCCTATCACAATATGAACGAGAAAAGCCAAAGGAATTTGGTGTTGACAATACATCCCAAACACAGCAAGTCACTGAAGGAAAGTGAGAAATTGGCAATACATCCCAAACACAGCAAGTCACTGAAGGAAAGTGAGAAATTGGCAATGATTAAACAGATCAACCCAACAAACCACGAATCTTCTTTTGACAACATTGAAAAATCGTGGTCCAATGTATTGCTAAAGGATACCAAAAACAAGCGCAATCTTGCAAATCTGCAAAACAACGAAAACCGATTGCATAGGGAACCATTACTTGCTTTGATACCAGTTCGGGACAGGAGAATGTGGAGACGAAGAAATTTTCAAATCTATAATACCGTTCCGGATTCAAGATATCACTTTGAATCGTTTGCGATTGATCCAATGTTTTACTTCTTTGGAATTGGAAAGTAAATAATGATTGTCGATATGAAATTCCTAATCTATGAACATCTCACAGAGAACACATTTTTATGCAACTTCTGTTGAACAGTACAGAAAGAATAAACAAAGAGTTTGTCATGAAATATTTCAAGCTTTTCATATTGGCCAAAGATTACAGAGAGATGATTTTTTTTATCGATGATCTGTAAGCTTTGAGGTTGCAAGTGGCAATGAAATGATTACCGAAAAGAATATGTTTGGTTTTATTTTAGTTGCTCGACATTTTTTCTCGAAGTGTTAAAAGTTTTAATGCATTTATTCTTGCATGAATAACACAAAAAATACAATAACTTTATCTTCATATAACATTGCATTCATGTTGAGCGATCTGTAAAAAAAGACAAAATATAGAAATAAAGAATTTTTTAAAGAGACGTTTTGTTATTTTGAAAAAGTATGGAATTACCTCATTTATTTCCGTGTCCCGTTGCTACACCATGGTGTGCGTTGATAGGACCCTGGGCTTCTAGTGTTAATCGCTGTTCAAGATACCGCACAATATTTTTTATTTAACATGAAGGAGATTTATAAACAACGAGTATATCTTTACTTGTCACGAACTTGACAAACATGGTTGGCTTACTTGCATGATATAGGTCTTCAGGGTATGTTCATCACTGGTGCTTAGTGCTGTAAATATAACCATATGCAACATCAAACTAAACCCTAGAGTGTTCAACGCTATATTTCGGAATGATTCTCATTAATCTTGGTCTCAAATACAAGTTGATTCATGTTAAAAGATCTATTATAATTCGTAATCTAAAATTCATTTCTGGTTATTATTTGTTTTAAATATTATGTACATACAAATCAATATTTCAAGTATTCTTGAGTATCCAATGGTATCAATGAAATTAGTCAAATTCCCGGAATCCGCGTGTGAAACCAAATCTACTAGCAATAACTGCTGGTCCACTGATAATGTCGTTAGAAATGTCTGCAGATGAAGTTGTTTCAAAACATCAAGAATGTTCCGTTCCTAAAACCAAATTACGAATACGGTGAATACAATAATACTGATATAAACAGACAACATCATATGAAAATTGGTTTTACTTAAATGGAACAAAATGCTAATGATATTACAGGAATAAAACAAGACTACGTCATTTGATAATATAATTAAGGCAAAAACGATCCAACTGATTAACGCAGAATATTAAATTTCACATTTGCATTATGTGTACATGATGCATCGTCGTCATGTGTATTTAAATATCTATGAGGTATTAACTCTTAGAAAAAAAAGACCGTTGAAATATATTTGGAGCGATCGAATTAAAATTTTACTTGGAGCAAAAATATCCTTTCTAATTCAGGAATGTCTGACAGAAAAAGAGAGGAAAAAAGGATGAATACCAACGAGCTGAAAATACATCTAGCTATTTCTGTGTTGATATATTTCAATAATCAAAACCCCCTGTAATATCAAGGGAGAAAAAGGAAATTATAGAGAACCTAATATATCAGACTCCCAAACCAGTTGGATTCAATTTTGCCCTGTCTGCATGTAATGATAGAAATATTAAGAATCAGTCTTGCAATGAATCATTAATCATTATAACAGCTGCTTTTGTACAAAGGAGTAGTTTATGACTGTTCGACTCACCACAAGTCCACCAATACAAACACCCACCAGAAGTGAAAGAACTAGAACCTTCATGATAGGGAAAGTTGGCTCTGTTAAAGATGAAGGTTATGCTTTTTCTGACAGGCGTTTGATAATGCATATATTTTTAAGAGGGCTGGATGGTCCAAGCCATTTTTTAGACTTTATTCTCCTTAAGAAGAGTTCTGTATTAAAATATAGCAATATATTCAATTTTAAAAGCTGGAATATAGCGATATTTTATTCACTTAATGACAGTTTATGGTTAAGCAAATCATATCTAAATGGACTATATATGATAAGGGTCCAAAACAGCCCCCTAAAATAAACATCGTCAATTTACTGTAATTTTTCGTTGTCTTTGAATTTTCATTGTGATCCAAATGTTCACAGTTTTGGAACATTACATCAAAAAGTTAATATTTTCCTGCCATTTTCACATTTTGAGCATAAAAAGGCTTGTTTTCAATCAGTTTTTCTTTCAGAAAACATTGAGCGATTGCTTGAATAAATAAAATATTTTCATCAAAGATGTATCTATCCAAGACTAATAAGTGACAAAAATGTTTTCCTTGTTCAAACTGTCACTCTATATTTTCCATTTAAAAAAAAAAGACAAGAAAAATGTCAAATTTTGACTGATTTTGATTAAATTACAAAAATGTTGTCACTTTCGACATCGTATACAGCCAGTGAGTGCAAATAAATAGATGAAAATATGTATTATATAAACTCTTATGAAAAAAAACGTGACAACCTAATGTACCTGAAATACTTTAAAAATGGCGAATAATGGGGGCCTAATCTGACTCATATCATATATAGTTCTTTTAAGGAAGATCTGATAGTTAATCTGTTGACCAACCAGCCTCCATAATTTCATAAATTAAATGACCAAACAATAAATATATCTTTTCAAAGACAAATTAGTTTCATGCCATGACATAAAAGCAATATTTGAATACAAAATGATTTGGCGTTTAAATAAATTTCTATCTATAACCGTGTCACATATATTTATGTTCTGAATTAGTTATATCTACACGAGTTTTGAATCATTGCTGTAAAAAAGAATTATTATATCACTAAATGGGCATACCAATGCAACAACTTTTAAAATAAAATACTTAATCAAAGAGACATTTCTTTCTTAAAAGAAAGAAAAAGGTCTCTCTTTCTTAGATGATGATATATGTAATATTCATGTAATAAGGAGATACATGGGTGTATACGTATTAAGTGTGAATGCCACGGTAAGAAAAAAAAACTAGAAGCAATTCGATGATTTTAGTCAGATAATTGCATTCAAATCTTTATCAGATATGCATAATTATATTATCAGTTCGGGAAAAAAAATCGGGTTGCCTTACTTAAGCTAAATCTCATTCTGCAGTATTTATATTGCCTTAAAGCGAAGGGCAAAATCAATTTTTGTGTTGCACTAGACAGTTATTCGCATTTATTTTTTTAAACTAAAAAAAGCAAATTTAATAACTGTTTGATTAAATAAAACGAGCGAGATAATTACTTTAGAAAAATGTGGAAAATCAAATGCAATAACATGAAAATAAGTGAACATAAATCTAACTTGAATTCCATTGTCGACAAGCCAACATACTGTGGTTTCATTATTTTAAGTGAATTTAGTGAAGATTAATATTTCAAAATTCCGTCAATTCGTTAAAAATGATCCTCTCAATTCCTTACGTAACTAGATATTGTAATTCAATGATCATTTTTTTTTTGCGGTTCAACTAAACAACGAAATCCACGGAAATTGTATTCAAGGAATTTTGATGAAACCACAGTATTCTCTCCTTCTAACAAGTTGTTGGGTTTTTTTGTGTAAATATTTTCTACTTTTGATTGTGTTTTTGTTAGCAGTGTTATTGTCAGGATAAGGTATGGTTGTAACTATCTAGTTTGTGGTCGTGGCTATTTTTCGACTATATTATTCTCCTTGAGAGAAAGAGCTCTTTATGAAGATACATGTTTAGGAAAAACATCCGATATTTAACGCTAA
This sequence comes from Magallana hongkongensis, assembly GCA_016163765.1. Classification (NCBI taxonomy): domain Eukaryota; kingdom Metazoa; phylum Mollusca; class Bivalvia; order Ostreida; family Ostreidae; genus Magallana; species Magallana hongkongensis. The sequence continues at coordinate 16,291,103 of WFKH01003881.1, read as the reverse complement.
AAAATTGGATTATTTCTTTACTTAATGACTATTTATAGCTTAAAGTATCATATATTTTAAAGAAGCTTTGATGGATAATTTGTTGACCATCCAAAAAATCTTCCAAAACCTATTCGATATATTTCAAATGAAATCGATTGTTCAATTTTATAACAATAAGACCGTTTTTGCTATTAAAACGTTACTATTGCAGGTGAACAGTTCTGTAAAACAAAAGGCTCTAAATGGACAAAGTACTTACCCTGTGTCAAGTGTCAAACAATTACTGATAGATAAATGCCATAGAATTCTCACGTCTTTATTCTGATAAGTGTGACCAGGTTACCTTTGTGAAATGAACCAGTCGATCTTAAGATTAGTTATCCTGACGTAATTCTCCCCTACGTCAAACTGAACGAATTTTATATCGCTTTAAATATATTCCTTTCTAGGAAAATACTAATAATGACGTCAGAAATAAAAAAAATGCAATGAATATATATTATGTTGTTACACATTGTTTTTATTTCTTTATGGTATATATTTCAAATACTTTGCATTTTTTTTGGGGGGGGGGGGGTGTGGTATCTGAGAAAAATACCAGGTACATATAGCATGAACTATTTACGAATATTTAATGATATACTACGGTTTGCCTTTTTAAACTCATATGTGTGAATAACGAGCATTAGCTCCAACCGGTTCATCATTGATTGAATCATCTACTTCAAATCCTACATTTGTCGAGTGTTTGAATAGACAGCAAATCATAAAATGCAATTTCAGGAATGTACCAATGTTTATGATTCAATCGCATTCATGGATATGACCATGATAATGTCTTTTTGTTTTGGTTTGGTGAATATTTCAAACACACAAACAAACAAAAAAGACTCGCAAATATGATTATCTTCAATTTAAACAAGAAAAAATGCAATTATTTGAGTAAAATGTATTACACATCACGGATAAATAGGCTTTGTAAGCATTGTGAATAAATGGATAGTTTTTAAAACTCATACAACGCCTTTGTTTTCGAATTTATGGAGTTCTACTGGTGACTATACCTTGATATGATATTCGTGTCTTATCGTTATTTGAATATTAAAGCACTTTCTTCTTATCTCGGGCAACGCCAGTATTGCAACAGAATTTGGCCACATACAGGTGAGGATATTGTTAAAATTTTACTACTGTTACATTTGTCAACATAAAAGAGGGTGCCTTTATTTGTGTACTCACCATATACATTTATTTATTTTATTATATTTGTAAAGAAAATTAAACTTAAAAGTGTAAGTATGGTCAAACGTGAATTGGCATTCGAACATATTTTATGATACTATCATACCTTTACACCTTTGATTAGAAGTGGAGTTCTGGGCTCTCATTCATGTTTAGATTTGTCCTTTATTTTTCTAGGAACAAAATGAAAACTGCCTTGTGTCTTTTGGTTTTATCAATATCTGCGGTGTTCTGTGAAATTGAAAAGCGAAACCTTTTGGAAATTCTCGACCTCATTCATAAAGATGCGGGTTTTCAGACTCTTCCCGTGGACATACAACTCACGATAGTAGAATTGGTGGCAGCAGCAGAAAATGGTGTCCTCGTCCGATACGTCGATGAGAAAGGTTTCGCAAACGTTCTCAAAGCTTTAAGTGGTAGGTATCAAATTGCTAACAATAATAGTACACTATACTGTAGAAAAATATTTCAGTTATAATCAATCATGGTTCATTTAATACATTTTTAATATGAAATTCTAATAAACATGATGCACAATATAGAACTACTCTATGTACATTTTTAATCATTAAAGGGTCTCCTCCATAGATACAATAAGAAAATGTTTTTGTCAATGATCACCAATTATTTGAAATAAAAAGAATGGTTTTTTTTTCTCCATTTTTTCTTTCTTTACAAAAAACCCGATATGTTATACTTTAAAACAGTTGGAACATCCATGCAACAAAAAAGCCTTGAATCCTATTTAGTTATGGTAAGAGAACATTCATTATATCTATCTATCTATCTATCTATCTATCTATCTATCTATCTATCTAT